>OX578144.1:131690958-132053458 GCA_951213105.1 Amaurobius ferox
ATTATGGCTGTTCAAAATAATAATTGGTGTAAACTCAATTTAATGAATTATTGAATAAATTAAGAGAACGTGAATATGAGTCTGCAGGGAAAGTCATGTGCTGTCCAGATTAGATTTTTCTTTCTTTTGTTTTGAATAAAGATCGTTTATGGTTTTTCTTTTTTCATTTTTCAAATTTTAGAGGGCCAAAAAAAAAAAATTCCATTATTTTGTATCTAAATTTCCGATGTTAAATTAAAAAGAAAAAATTGCTTTCAAGTGTTATTTGGTCGAACCCAATGACCATACCCGCCTGTCAATGAATTAAACTGTTGTGTTTACACACAACAGCGGAACTTTTCCGCTAAGAAATGGCAAGATGTTTTTGAATTACAGTGTGGGTCTTAAATAATTACATTTTATAAATTCGGTGATTTGCGATCATCTAAAATAATATAATTATCATTCACAACCATCTTAAACTGCCAAATTGCCCTACTATTTAATTAAAAAAAAGTTAGTAGGACATACTTTATGAAAATGTCTAAAAATATGGATACAATAAATAACATACAATGTATAGCATGTATAAAATGCAATAATTTTTATTTTTAGAAACACATAACAATGTATTCACTGGTAAAAGTGGTTTTAATTAACGTGTTATACAATTTGCATATATATATGAAAAATTAATTATTATGAAATATTAATTAACTACCAGAATTAAAATAGTAAAAGCTTGACAATTTGATATAACACCATTTTCAATCAGAACCTAATAATTTTTCATTAATGATCTATTTTTTAGAGATATTTATTCAAAGTATATTTTTTCCTTTTAGGTAATCCAGTTTAAGTTCTGCTGAAAAATTTTATTTTGATGAGATTTTCGTGTACATTTGTATTTTTTTCGAGCTTAATGGATTTATATATTTTTACTCTAATATGTTTTAGGAAATTATTATGTAATGTATGAAAGTAATATGTACTAACTGTGTACAAACGATTTATTTCAGTTCTATTATGTTCTAATCACAATTTGAACAGAAATCTCGAGGTCCCCCAAAACCTACTCTTGGCCCTGTTTGAAAAAAATAACCGACCTCGATCAGATATATTGCAAACGAGTCAAAGACAAGCTATAAAATATTGAATCACAGATCTGCGTTTCGAGAGAGTGTCAAATGACTATTCGATGGCGCTCAAAATTGCTCTCGCCTTGTTCGAAGGCCATTGCTCCTACTCTTTGGACCTTTACACCTTGATTATAACATTAGGTGATGTCTTCTCGCAATAATGACAGAAAAAATGTCTTCAGTTCATCTATAAATAACGTGGATTGGATGACTTCATAGATAGTTTCTTTTGTTTTGATAGTTTCCTATTTTTCTTTTTAACACTTTACAACATAGTCGAAAAGTGTTTATGACTTTGGTCATTCTGTCTGTCTGTCTGTCCGTTTGTACGATAATTGCTGTAAAGATGACTTTATCAAAATGAAATTTTAGTATGTCGTTGAGACGGTCTGTGGGACATATGGGAATGTAAATGCATAATATCATCCAACTTGTTTTGAATTGAACCTGGGTTGAAAAAATGAAATACATTGAACCCTATGGAATCTAATTGTTCAAACATTTTTTAAGTTAAAATTCACAAATTGCTTCGAAAATTAAAAAAAAAATATTTAAATTATTCCATAAAATATATAAAAAAAATTTCAGTAAAATGTGTTTGTTAGTTTCTTAAATAAAAATTAAAATATTAATTACACCCATATAATATGAAAAGATTAAATGCCCCACTTCAAAATAAAATATGGCATCCATCTTTTTTTTCCCAGAATAAAAATCCGGATTTTTAAATTTCTTTTAAATTTATATTTAGTATTGCATCCATCCTAAAGCCGCTTTATTTTTGCTAATTTTCTGTGCATCTGTATTCTGCGCCAACGCAATTACAATATTTTTGAGTTTAAATGACTGTCACACTTTGATTATTTCTACAACGAAGCCTAATTTTAATGTAAACAAACGATTGTAAGATGAGTTGTATAAGAACTGCTGAATTTTTTTTCATTCAGTATTATTTAACTCTGGAGTCTGGAAAAAGTGTATGAATGAAATATTCACTGTTTTTACATAGAGAGTCACGCGATTTATATTTCGATGACGTCATTTGAATAAAGTTCATTTCTTTCGATTAAGTTTAACATTTTCAAGTAAAATAAATTATTGGAGTTCTGTGATAATTAAAAAAATATCATCGCCGAATGTATCGCATTTCAGATGTTTAAATAAAATTGCATTTCAGTTGGAAAGTGTTTCATAATCAATGCTTTATGCATGATTGATCTTTCTTGTTTTAACCGAACCCGTCTACAGAGGGAATTTTGTTTCAATAGTTTTCTATTTTGTTTTCTTTTGATGTTCATTGTATGTTGTTACAGAACCCGCATACAGAGGGAGTTTTGTTTGATTGCTTTCTATTTTGTTCTATTTTGATGATCACCTTATATTGTTACCGATCCGTCTATAGAGGGAGTTTTGTTTTGATAATTCTCTTTTTTGCTTTCTTTTGACGATCATTGTATTTTTTTTACAGAACCCGTCTATAGAGGGAGTTTCTCAAATTAGGATTACGGTCACATTGCACATAACAGCATCCATGAATAAGGATCGCAGAATGTATAGGCAGGGTTTTATGACTATGAACATTACCTTTCTTTCCTGTACTGAATATCCTGTATGATATATCCTGTACTGAATTTAAAAGAAATTTGGAGACGGCTACATGGTAAGATTGAATTTGTCAGTTTGCAAGATTGTAGAACACATGTTTTCAAATGAAACTTTGCATATGAAGTGATAATTTTTGCAACAAATTTTAACATAGTCGTATTTTTGATATATTGTTCCAATTTCCGAAACATAAATGTTTCCTCTGTACCAGTCTTTAGAAAATTAATAAAACTCAGGAGTTTCTTGATTTTAATTGATTCTAATACTGAATATGCTTCGATGTTTTTAATTTGTTCAAGATATATCGCTAAAAGTAAAAATTTCAATATCTAGACAACAGCTCGTGATGACTCCTAAATAGTTGCATCCTAAATAGTTGCACAGCACTCCTAAATTGTTGACTCCTAAATAGTTGCATAGCAGTATCACATAAAAAATACTTCCAAAGGATTAATTTATTTGACAATACTCAGTATGTCAAATAAATATGGCCTTTTATTCAAGTCAAAAATGGAAAATATCTCGCTGGTGCTAATGTTAGCACCTTATAGATAATGACATTGTATTTTAAATATAAATTTTTACTTTTGTACAATTTTTAAACTTAATTATATTTCTACAACGTGTATCCAATTTTTGAATAAAAATGTCAAAAAAGAAAAAAAGAAATGAAAAAAAATGAGAGAGATGTTGGCGTCTGTTCATGGATTGAAATAATCGTACCAAATTTGACTATTTTCTCAACTTATTCAAGCGATATCGTAGCTCCGCATTCACAGACAGACTAACGGCATTGTTAAAGAACGGTTCGGAATGAACTGGGGGCTCATTACAATAAATAATGACCATAAAGAATAAAATTGTTATTGGACCATTCTTGCGGAGAAACTAGCGGAATCCCCTGAACACATCAATCAAGCGTTGATAATGTTCAGAATAAAGCACTTAGAATTATTGGCTCCAAAATCTACCCCCATATCAGCATGGAAATTCAAACGGGTTTTGATTCTCTGGAAAAAAGACAAGGGACGGAAGAAATCGTATTGACGGAAAAATATCCACGTTTATAAGTGAGGCATTTAGGAATTATATTAAGATTGGAGAGAGACTACCTGCATGAATACAGTTTTTAACTAGGGCAGCAGAATTACGAGACAAGTACAACTTGGACTGGGCTACACGACAAAACTTCAGTGGTTAAGAACCGGCAATGCAAATCTCCCCGAATCAATTTGGCAGTAAAATTTATAAAGAACCTAGTTGTCCCAATCGGGAATCGAACCCTAGATCTTCGTACTGACCAGCCCACGCTCTACCGTTGAGCTACTGGGACGGAATTGCAAGCTCTTATCGTCGAAGTGGACTCTGCATTTTCTACCCCCTAATCTCAGATTACCCTGTAACAGACAATCTGACTGACCACGTCTTGCTTCTTTTACCCCCAGGTTAACCTCCTGCTGCTATTTTTATTTTCTAGGTTAGCTTTTTTGAGTGGTCGATTATTTACAAGTGGATCTCAAGTTATTAAAGAATCCTTGGAAATGAGCGTGCCTACCAACTGTCCAAGGAGGGCAGTAATATGTCCTGGAATGAGAAACACATTTTATTTATAACTGAAAGCTAAGTTATGCTACAAAATTAAATTATTTGTAAAGGAGGATCATCAGATAAAGATGTTGAAAACCTAGTAACAATGAACTCTGATAAAAACAAATATGCCTTCCTTATGTACTCTCTGGCTGCAATATTGACTTTGGGTAGAGCTGTTCTTAACAGTAACGATAGAGCTAATAACACTATATTGCTGGTAAACAATTTTATAAAAGCAGGCTGGAATATCGTATACAAGTGGATTTTAAGTTATTACGGAATCCTTGGAAATGAACGTGCCGAACAATTAGCCAAGGGAGGGCAGTGTAATGTGGCCCAGTCTCAGCTTTTGTAAGACTGCGGTCCGATAAATTATTACTTTCCTTATATACATAATGTATAAGGAAAGTATTGTGACCGCGTCGAACATTCGAATTCGAGTTTTCGATGGGCGAGCATGTTTCAAGCATCCCTGATCACGAGTCAAACATTTTTGAAGTGATGTCTGGGTGTGTGTGTGTGTGTGGAGACGATATCTCATGAACAAATAAAGCGATTCGAATGAAATTTGGTACAAAAATCACAATCCGTGAATACTGGAAGCCTATTGTTTTTAAACGTAATCGAATAATCAGAACCCCCCTAAATTTTCAAGTGAAATTTTGTAAAAATCATCAAAAAATCATAACCTTTAATAAAGTTATGAAAATAGACATTTCTTATGTAATTTTTCCTTAGAAAACGATTGACATAAACTTTAGAACGCTTGCATGAGCCGTTCTTGAGATATTGCACATTTTTCAAATAAATTTTTCAAACAATCCCATAAATTAAAACAAGAAAGATCAATCATGCATAAGCATTGATTATGAAACACTTTCCAACTGAAATGTAATTTCATATAAAAATTTCTAAAATGTGATTCATTCAGAGGTAATATCTTTTACATTATCACAGTACTACAGTAATTTATTATACTTAAATATTTAAAACTGTATCGAAATATAAATCATCTGATTCTTTATGCAAAATCAATGAATATTTCATTCATATAACTTGTATTCCAGACTCCAGAGCTAAATAATTTTGTGTGAAAAAAATTCAGCAATTCTTATGTAATTCATCTTACAATCGCTTGAGATATTTGCATTCTGCATATGTTAAAATTAGGCTTCCTTGAAGAAATAATAAAAGTTTAGGGATCATTTAAAATCACAACTATTGTAATTGCATAGGCACGGAATTTAGATACACAGATAATATATATGTGTATGTGTATGTACTCAAAGTATTGGGATCGTGCCGAAGATCGGAACTCGAATTTTCAAAGGATCTACACGTTTTGGGACTTCTAGAACACGAAAAAACTAGTTTTAGGAAGACGTCTGTGTGTGTAAGGGTGTATCTGTGTATGTTTCTGTGTGTCTGTGTGGATATTACATCCACTCTAATTGAAAAACTAATGGACCGAATTTCATACAATTTGGTAGGTATGTTTTTTGTGGGAAATCCTGATGTTCATTAGATTATAGTACGATTCGTAATAAAAGAATCTGCCTTCTTTGCGAAATGGCCGCAGAAATTGCCTTTATCCACTCTAGCTAAAAACTAATGAACCAAATTTAACAAAATTTGGTGTATAATATTTCAATAACCTACAAGTGATTTATATACCAAATTTAACAAAATTTTGTATATAAATCATTTGTAGGTTATTCTACTACGATTCGGGAAAAAGGAACGGGCTATTTTTGCGAAATGGCCAGCAAAAATCGTTATATATAAAAATAAAAGACTACGTGTGCTCAATTATATCAATTAAATTCCTATTTTATATGTGATTTTTGACAACAAAAAGAATAAGACTAACCCCATTACTCTAGGACTAGCCGTTCTTGAGATATTCTAGTTTTTTCGCGTTTTCGCTACGCCACCTTTGACAATAAGTCCAGCTATCAAATGAGAACCAAATTTAAGTTTAACGTGTAAATTCAATGTCATTTAAAATACTTATGTTGTGCAGATAAACCCAAATTATCATTGAATAAATAAAGAGAACGAATATGAGTCTGCAGAGAAAGACATGTGCTGTCCACATCAGAATTTTTAACAATATTACAACAATGATTTATAGAAGTGAACGGGGATTATTTTCAGGCCATTTCGAAAAAAATATATGATCTATATTTAAAGATCCATCAAATTTTTGTCGAATAAAATGTTCAACAAATTTAAGCTGTGTACCAAATTTTAACTCTCTAGGACGTAGGAAAGTGCATTTAAAATGCCATCAATTAAATTTATCATGAAGAGTTATATAAAATTTAAAAAAATGAAAAATTGTTATCTACCAAATTTATTTTAAAATATGAAGCCACTCTCATATGCAAAACGTTTAAACAAATGGAGAGATATTTATTATATAATATCTCTCTCTTTTCTTTCTGGAAGATATCCCAAAGTCAGAATTTAATTGAATTTGTTTTTTTCCCTATATTAAATAATTTTTTTAATTAAAAAACTACTTAACATATTTTACTGAATTTTTTTTTATATATTCTATGAGATAATGTGAATATTTCCTAAAAATTTCGAAGCAATTCGTGAATTTTAAATTTACTTAAAAAATGTTTGAAAAATTAGGTCCCATAGGGTTCAATGTATTTCATTTTTTTAACCCGGGTTCAATAAAAAACTAATTGGGTGATATTATTTATTTATATTCCCATAGGTCCTACAGACCGTCTGAACAACATACTAAAATTTCATTTTGATGAACTCATTTTTACGGCAGTTATCGTGCTAACGGACAGACAGACAGACAGACAGACAGACAGAATGAATGAACAAAGTCATAAACACTTTTCAACTTTGTTGTAAAGTGTTAAAAAATATATATATTAACTGTTGAGAAACATGTTCACTTTTCATATGTAATATCATGCGATAAATTGGGTGACATCATTCTCGTGGATCTAGCTCGTTCCATTCATGAGAAGAGATGCTTTGAGTAATACTTTTGTATTTGAGCGCTAATAGTAGTTTTTTATCTACTATAAGAATAACTTATTTCTCCGTCCATAACGCTGGACGAGATTTTGGCGACGAATTTGGCGGAATGTCGCCAACTTGGCGATTTTTTAAAATGTTGCCAAATTAACGAAAATCTCGCGAAATGGATAGAAATGACGCTGAATCAATGAGAATGACGACTAATTGACGAAAATTCAATATCTTGGAAAGAATATAAATATCTACTATAAGAAAAATCTATTTTTTTATTGTTAAAGTAGTAAATTCATTGCATTATATAAGGAAAGTCATGTGTTGCCCACATCTGATTTTTTTTTTTAAATGACGAGAGCCCGGTCCCAACAAATTGACTGGTAAATACCTTTCTAATTCCTTTTTTTAAGCTCTTAAATTAAACTAACATTATTAATAATTAATCATGGCATAATCTTAAAGAGCATTATTTCATTTATGTACACGGTGTGACATGTTGACAAATATAAAATTACATTTAAATAAGTTATCAATCGCTGGATTAAAGGGCATAATGTAATTTCCCCAGACTTACATAATTAAACTAATGTGCTCCGATTTTCATCGACATTCCTTTATCTCCAAAATTTATCATGTTACTCAATATAAAATTAATTATTGTATTTATTACATTCATTTTATTGATGTTGGTTTGAAAAAAGAAACAGTATTGGAAGAGAAAAATATTTGTCCATTGTAATATTTATACATAGTATGCTTATCTATATATGAAATATTTATTTATAGAATATTTATCCATAGAATATTTATCGATATATAAAATATTTATTCATAGAATATTTATCTATCTATCTATCTATATATATATATATACACACACACACACACACACACACACACACACACACACACACACACACACACACACACACACATATATATATATATATATATATATACATATACATATATATATATATATATACACACACATATATATATATATATATATATATATATATATACATATACATATATATATATATATATACACACATATATATATATATATACATATACATATATATATATATATATATATATATACACACACATATATATATATATATATATATATATATATATATACAAAATACTTATCCAAAGAAGTTAGTTGAGCAGCCTCTTATTTATATTAAAATTGAAATGAGGTTTAGTCACTGACATTCGCAACACAGGTGTTATTTAGGCGTTCTGGTTCTGAGCTTTTCGACACACTCATGAATATTATTCTCCTTAGAATATTTCTACTATGAAATATTTATTCATAAAAAACGCTTAGAAAACTAAAACGACACATTGCAAGAGAATCTCTCACGGCCCGGTATAAGTGATGCTACAGTTCGGTACCGGACAGCGGCCAGGCGGTCGAGAAACACTGCCCTAGAATGAGAAACATACCTTATTTACAATTTAAAGCTAAGTTATGCTGTAAAATTAATTGTAAAGGATTAGCATCAGATAAAACTGCTGAAAAATCTTGGGAGCAAATATTGAATAGTCGGATTGCACCGGAGATTCTAAGAAGAAACTCCGCAGTTAATTTTAGATTGATAACCGACAGCGGTTATTCTCAGACACATCTGAATAAATCGATTCCAAGAAGAAACTTCACCTCTAATTTTAGATTGATAACCGACAACGATTATTTGCAAGCACGTCTGAATAAATCTGGAATCAAAGTCAAACTATTTTGCTTGCTCTGTGACTGCAGTTAAATTAGGAAGGCTGACGCTCTGAAAAGTGGTTCTTTTATTAAGAATCATACCAAAAATTAATATGTAGCAAGGTAACATTACACACACACACAGACACACACACACACGTCACCTCAAAAACGATCTATTCCAGTTCAGTAATGCTTGAAATGTGCTCCTCCGTCGAAAACTCGAATTCGAATTTTCGACTCTGTCACGATGCTTCCCTATACATTATACAATGTATGTAGAGAAAGTAATAGGTGTATGCATTACATTACCTGTTACGCTAAGAATAGTTTTTCATATTCTAGAGGTCCCAAAACGTGTAGATCCGTCGAAAACTGGAGTTGCTGTTTTTGGTATGATTCCAATATTTTCACTATAGATTCCCATGTACTGCAAAGAAAGTAAAAATCTGATATGGGCAGCACATGACTTTCCCTGCAGACCCATATTCACGTTCTCTTTATTTTTTCAATAATTCATTAAATTGAGTTTAATTGCACAAAATAACAACCATAATTATTTTAAATTACATTGAATTTGTACTTTAATTCAATTTTTGTTCTCATTTGGTAACTGGACTTATTTTCAAAGGTGGCGTAGCAAAAATGTGAAAAAACTAAAATATCTCAAAAACGGCTAGCCCTAGTGTAATGGGGTTGATCCTTTTCTTTTTATCGTTAAAAATTACGTATAGAACAAACATTTAATTGATATATTTGAGCATATGTAGTTCTTAATTTTAGATTTTGACGATTTTTGCGAACCATTTTACAAAAAAGGCAGGTTAATTTTTTCTGAATCGTACCAAAATCTAATCAGCGCCAGGGTAACCCACAAGGGACTTATTAACCAAACTTTGATAAATTTGATCTATTAGTTTTTTTAGCTAGAGTGGATATAGTAATTTTTGTGGGTCGTTTCGCAAAAAAGGCGGGTTTTCTTTTTCCAAAAACTAATCAACACCAGGGTCACACACACGTGATTTACCCACCAAATTTTATGAAATTGGGTCCATTAGTTCTTGAGTTAGAGTGGATACATACATTGCACAGACAGACGCACAGACATACAGACTCACGCAGACGCGACGCTAAAAATAGGTTTTATTGTTCTAGAGGTCCCAAAAAGGCGTAGATCTGTTGAAAATTCGAGTTGCAAATTTCGGCATAATTCCAATACATTACCATGTATTGCGGGGAAAGTGAAAACGCTTTTAATTTTTTTTCTGATGATGTCTTTTCACGCTTCTATAGACGGCTGTAAAAGTTCAAATTATTTTGTAACTGGTGTTCCCGTAATTTGCAGCAGAGATTCATTTATTCAATATTAACCCAGTCGTCTTTTGAAAAATTTTGTATGATTGACTTCATTAAGTTCCTTATTTATAATCCGGGCAAAAGCGGGCATTTTCCACTACACACACATTGTATATGTACAATACACAGACACACACATATATATATATGTATATATATATATTTATATGTGTGTGTATGTGTACATATATATATATATATATGTGTATATATATCATAATTAATTTGGACATATCTGTTGGTGAACATTAAATATTTTCCATATTTTTAAATCACGAATTTTTTTTTGTTTTGACGGATATATAATTTTTTTTTCTCTTTTCCACAAAGTACAACGCGAGAAATAAAAATAACCACAGAGCATATGAAACATAGAAAATAGGTCAGTAAAGAAAGAGCAACACAGAAATGTAATCATGGTTCCTGTGTCCGAGGCCAGTGAAAATCCATTACCGATCTCATCGATCATCGGGCGCCGAGTTGCGATCTGTCATTGCAGCAATTGCTTCCCTTGACCCTCGAGCTGTAAAAATATCGCCCGACGATTACTGTCCAGAAAGATCCTTGCAAACTTCCATGGCTCGGTAAAAATATAAGTTCAGACAAGCAAATAAGAATGCTGATAAGTACTCATATAAAAAATCTGGTACACGCAGAACATGACTTTCTCTACATAAAGCATCGGCTTTTATTACAAGATCTACATAGCAAGAGGATCTTGACATTGAATGAGCAGCACGTAAATTGAAACTGGGAGCTTTCGGCAACTTATCAGTTCCAACAGAATGACTTATTCATACTTGCATGCAAAACTCAATATATCCATATTGCATAGGATATTTAATTAATTGCATAGGACATCTTATATCGAACACTTAATAGGACACTTTATTTATTACATAATCCATCTTACATAGGACACCTAATGAATTACATAAGACATCTTACATAGGACATTTAATTAATTATATAAGACATCTTGCATAGGACACTTAATTGCATAAGACATCTTACATAGGACACTTAATTAATTACATAAGACATCTTGCATAGGACACTTAATTACATAAGACATCTTACATAGGACATTTAATTGCATAAGACATCTTACATAGGACACTTAATTAATTACATAAAACATCTTACATAGGACACTTAATTAATTAAAGATATCTTACATAGGACATTTAATTAATTATATAAGACATCTTGCATAGGACACTTAATTGCATAAGACATATTGCATAGGACACTTAATTACATAAGACATCTTACATAGGACACTTAATTGCATAAGACATCTTACATAGGACACTTAATTAATTACATAAAGCATCTTACATAGGACACTTAATTAATTAAAGATATCTTACATAGGACATTTAATTAATTATATAAGACATCTTGCATAGGACACTTAATTGCATAAGACATCTTGCATAGGACACTTAATTAATTACATAAGACATCTTGCATAGGACACTTAATTACATAAGACATCTTACATAGGACACTTAATTGCATAAGACATCTTACATAGGACACTTAATTAATTACATAAAACATCTTACATAGGACACTTAATTAATTAAAGATATCTTACATAGGACATTTAATTAATTATATAAGACATCTTGCATAGGACACTTAATTGCATAAGACATATTGCATAGGACACTTAATTACATAAGACATCTTACATAGGACACTTAATTGCATAAGACATCTTACATAGGACACTTAATTAATTACATAAAGCATCTTACATAGGACACTTAATTAATTAAAGATATCTTACATAGGACATTTAATTAATTATATAAGACATCTTGCATAGGACACTTAATTGCATAAGACATATTGCATAGGACACTTAATTACATAAGACATCTTGCATAGGACACTTAATTGCATAAAACATCTTACATAGGACACTTAATTAATTACATAAGACATCTTACATAGGACATTTAATTAATTATATAAGACATCTTGCATAGGACACTTAATTGCATAAGACATCTTACATAGGACACTTAATTAATTGCATAAGACATCTTACATAGGACACTTAATTAATTACATAAGACATCTTACATAGGACACTTAATAGGACACTTAATTAATGTGTAAAGAGCCTTGCTGCTCCAACCGGGAATTTTACCCTGGATTTCCGAATTGGCCAGTCGACGCTCTACCGTTGAGCTACTGGGACTTAATTGCAAGCTCTTATTGTCGAAGTGAACTCTGCATTCTCCATTCTCTTATGTCAGAATGGCGTGCAACTGACAATCTGTCTGATCACCTCCTGCTACTTTTACCTCAGGTTAACCTCCTGCTATTATTGTTTTTACCCAGGTTAGTATCCTGTGTGGTTGTTATCCTTTCAATTTGAAATCGGCACTCAATCTTCCAGAGTCCATTGAATCCGCACTAGTCGTACTAGGGTCACTTTCGGTCTTCCGACATCTTTGCAGTAACCTACAAGGTTGATTTGTTCGGGGGCCATTGTAAAGAGCCGTGCTGCCTCAACCGGGAATCGAACCCTGGATATCTGAACTGGCCAACCGACGCTATACCGTTGAGCTACTGGGACGTGATTTTCAAGCTCTTATTGTTGAAGTGAACTCTGCAAATGTTCCTTGGAATAAATGACTATTGTTGATTTCTTTGGCTTCAAAATCTAAACAAATACAAAATGCATATTTTCTCATGAAACGAGCAAACTAGATCCGTGAAAATGATAACAGATTCATGATACAGAGTGTTTCAAAAATCTTCATCCGATTTCAAATCATTGTAATTTTAAAGTTTGAACCCACAGAGTGATACTTATTACCTGGATTTAAAGGGAAAATGTCCATAGGTTTTATTTTCAAGTGTTCAACTTGCTTTCCTTTAGTTACATGTACAATGTCAAGGCTATGTGCAAGTTATTGCTCAAACACGCTTCTTCATATCCATAATAACTGTCTCCAAAGCGGCTTAAATGCGTTGTCTGAGTTCATGTAGGCTTGTGGGCAGAAGTGGCACAAAGACATGATCTTTTACATATCCCCAAGGGAAGAAATGTAAGTTTCAGAGATCTAGGAGGCCAGCTGTATCACACAAAGTCAACAGCGTTGGATGTACAGGGTGTATCATATTGAATGGGACTAAAAGAATAGCATAGTACAAATTCTGTAATTGATTTACTTAGCCGAAACAAATTAATTCTGAAACTACAATTATACAAGTTTTATCTGGCAATAGTGAAAAATCTTCCGGTTACAGAATCTCTGCTAAAGGCACTGTTAATTAAAATGGCGCCATCCATGCAAGAGAAAGCGTACTGTGTTTTGGAATACGCCAAAACGTCATCGTTTATCGTCGTTCAAAGACATTTTCGCACGAAATTTGGTAAAGAACCACCGCATCGTCACAACATCGAACGGTGAGTGAAGCAGTTTGAGGACACTGGCTGCTTGTGTAAGAAAACCAGCCCAGTACGACCAGAAACCAAAACCGAAGTGGTTGAAAAAATTCGTGAAACGTTTTTACGAAGTCCCACAAGATCAAAGCGTCGTGCTAGTTCTGAACTCAATGTGCCCCATAACAGCAACTGAAGCAGCGGATAACTGAAGTGCTTGAATCATTAATAAAGGATGTTCTATCACAAGTGTGGCAGGAAATGGAATACAACATAGATATTTGCCGTGTCACTGGAGGGGCACACATAGAACATCTATAGAAACTTGGATAACTATAGTTTCACTGTAAATTTAATTTATCAAAATAAAGTAATTACAGCGTTCATAGGTATTCTTTCTTTTTGTCCCATTCAATATGAAACACCCTGTATTGTAGTAGACCTTACGCATTTGTGTTACTCAGCTGGCATCCTATAGGTCTTCGGATCTTACACAATGCGATTTCTTCCTTTGGAGATGTATGAAAGATCATGTTTTTATGCCACCTTTGTCCCCAAGCCTATATGAATTCAGACAACGCATTTTTGCCGCTTTAGAGAGAGAGAGAGAAAGTGCAGAGTTTACTTGGACGAGAAGAGCTTACAATTTCGTCCCAGTAGCTTAACGGTAGAGCGTCGGCTGGCCAGTTCGGAGATCCAGGGTTCGATTCCCGGTTGGGGTACAAGGTTCTTTACAACAGTTAACATGGATATGAAGCGTGTTTGGGCAAGAACTTACACATCGCTTTGCCACTGTACGTGTAACTAAAGGAAAGTATATGAATACTTATAAATAATATTTGGATATTTTCCCTTTAACTTCATGTATTAATTGTCACTTTATGGGTTCAAGTTTCAAAAATTCAATATTTTGAAATCGAATGATTCTTTTTGAAACATCTGCAAATGGAAAGTCAACCTATTTGATGATACATATTTCTTTTTACTTTCCCTACATATATTGTACTAGTAGCATGTATGGTACTAGCAATATCTTCGTACAGAATATATGAGATAAAGAAACTTAAAATTAACATTATGTGCAAATTCCTATAGTCTTCTAAATGATATTGTTATTCAAAACATGCTATCAAAATATTTAATTTATTTCTCCTAAAGAGTATGAGAATCTTTGTTCTCGAAATTATCTTCGCAGGCAGATATGAAGAACAAAACATCCAGGGCCCGTTTGTAAACAAATTTACAAAAAATATCAAATTGAATCAATATATATCAAAATGAAAGCGCTATGAAAATGGATCAAAGTATGCGGAAATTAAAGCACTGAAATATTATTATCATATTCCGTACTATTTTTATTTTGTTTCAACAACTGGCGAAACTCAATATATGAGTTTGAAAAATCTTTGTCTAAATAAAAGAAATGACTTCAAAAATTGAAAATACCAATAATCCCCGTGACCTTTCAACCTAAATGAAATAATCCAGTCAAAAATGTAATTCCGATAAAATTTATTGCTATGTAGATTTCTTAATTATTTAAATCGGAAAAGATTTAATAAAATCGTCTGCTGTATAAATTCATTGAGTTTAATTCCGTTGCTTAGCAACATGATATCATTATTTTTTTCAAATAAATTTGCAGTAAAAGTATCGTTTGCATAATGCTATCTCTATGGGAGTTTCGATTTTAATTAATATCTCGACAACCCCTGGTCCTAAAAACTCGAACCAGGGAAAACAAATATTTTACTGTTATTTCACCGATATTCACAAATTTTCAAGAAATGCGGTACAGTTCTTCTCCCGTGATGATGTGACAAACAGACAAATAAACAGACAGATTTTCAATGTTAATTATATAGATAATGTACAAGGAAAGTATTGTGACAGGGTCGAAAATTAAAATTGATATTTTCGAGGAAGAGCACGTTTCATGTACCCCTGAATTCGGATCGAATGTTTTTAGGTGATCTCTCTCTCTCTCTCTCTCTCTCTCTCTCTCTGTGTGTGTCTACATATGTGTAGTCTGCGGATAGAATACCTCAAGAATGAAGAGCATTTTAAACGTAATTTGCTACGATTATTACGATCCGTGAATACGGAAACCCTATTGATTTCTAACGCGATCAAACGTTTTGAAAACCTTTAAATTTTGGAATGAATTTTTGATAAAGTCATAAAAAATATCAGGGCATTAAATAAAGTTAAATAAATAATCATTTTGTACGTATTTTTTCGTACGTATTCATTTGTCAAATCGGCATGATTAAATTACAAGATTAAAGAATTGAAACACCGACTCCTGAACGGAGCTGTTATATTTAAATCAAAGCAGCTGTCTCGATTTTGTTGTAAATTGATTTGTAGGAAATCATAATGATTAATTTATTATTCACAATTCGCGAAATGAATTGCCAGAACTTATTAACTTGTTTATGACTCGCCAAGGAATAACTGAAAACGTGATCATCAGCCAGTCTACTAATTATTTATGTTACCACTTTCTCCAGTATTCCACTGGCCAAGAGCTAATGGTAGTTTTTCCCAAATATCTCGATACTCAGAAGCAAAGGAAAAGCTCCTTGGAGAATATTAACGACATAGGTAGAATTCGTTTGTTTCGTTAACGATCATAAACTTAATATAACAAAGGAGAATGGAACTGGATCCCATAAAACTCAATGCCGACAATTTTTGCTTTCTCATTTTACTATATAAAGTGTTTATACTTATAGAACCCGCCTATACAGTGGTGAATCGTCTCTTTTGGGGGCCATACGCTAAATCCTTCTCACATCCCCCTATAATATCGTTGTTTTTATAAAATCATAAATTGTTTTCAGTGATGACGTCAAACATTTTAATGACGTCATAAACATATCACCATTAATTTAGGAAGGAGGTGTTTAGGCGTGAGTACAACGTTTGTATCTACTATGCTACTGCTTCTTCCATTATTTTTCTTTTATTAAAGTTAGATATTCAGTAAAATTTATTTAATTAAAACTAAGTGAAGGAGAAGAGAATTGTAATTGGCGTCTTTGTCAAAATATTCAAAACGCTAAGCATCTTCCAATACTTTGAATGTAATCACTTAATGGCGAGTTGTAAGAATTCATGTTTCCAATTAGGACAAATTAATTTGTCCTAATTGAATACGATGATATGCATACAACATGTTGCTTAACTATAGAATTATAATAACCTTATTTTTTCGGATGCCCCGAAATAAGAATCAGAATTCGTAAAAAATGCGAATTTCGATGTTTTTAAAAATAATCAATAAATATGGAAATAATTGTCTATGGTATCGTTCAAATAGCAATGAAACGAACGGTCTTTGATTTTTCCCGATGGTACCAAGATGGAAAGTCTGTAATAATATTCTTGCTCGCTACGGAACAAATTTTTGAAATTATGTTGAAACATGAAATGACTACAAAACTAACTCAAATTAAAAAAAAAATCACCGAGGTGCACCATCCAGGGTACTGAAGTACTTGTGTACCAAAATTCATGGCAATATGAAGCTTAGATTTCCTGCTACATACGACACACACACACACACACACATCTTCTCTTATTTAGTAAGATTTTTATAGTTTTTAATTATTTAATTTGTTTCAAGTTATTAATTTTTAATTTGTATTTAATAATTTGCGTTTCTAATTAATCTAAACCAGTGGTGCTCAACTCATCGATCGCGATGAGTTGAGCACCACTGGTTTATCGATCTACCAGTCGATTATCATGGTAGATCGACCTATCAGTCAATTATCATGGTAGATCGACCTATCAGTCGATTATCATGACTTGCCAAGCCGATCTTGGTATGATTTTGGAAAACATAAAGAGTTTTGTATTGTTCTGTATGGGAATGGAAATTATGTGCATTAAGTAAACTAGTTTTGATTACATTTCTCTTTAAGTAATGTTGATAGAAAAATGAATTGATATATATTTTTTTTCCAATGGCCAGGCACTAGACTCTACGTCGGCTTACGTCGTTTGCCCTATGTACGGCCGAAATCGTGAACCATTTTGCTGTCCTAGGACGTTGCCCCAGGCGCACCAGAGGGAGGACGGAACACACTGCGCCCACAACACCTATGTCTTACTTGGGACTCGAACCCACAACGTGGAGGCCGACCGATAGCTGGAAACGCTCGCCTTACCGACTTAATGAGCCAACACTTAACCAACCTGTCGATTTAAATGAGCCAACAGCACACGGTGTTCCCAGGTGGCCACCCATCCAAATACTACGAGCGGATAAATAGCACCGGACCCACTCCGACGTCATGATGTGGCGTCACCCGACGTCAATATAGACAACCAATAGTAGCTTCAGATAACTGCGCCTGTGCACGGAGATGGTAGTTTATAATACGAACTCATCATCACTCAGCTATTAAATTTACTGTCGTATACTAATATTATTAGACAGTTTAGAATATTAAATTCTAAGTTATAGTTGATGCTTAAAATGAACTACGCCTGTGCAAGGAGTATTTTGTTTTAATTACGATCTCGGTGTTATTCAAGGAAATTTAAATATATTTAAATATCCTTCGTATTATTGGATATAATAGAATATTAAACTCTATAATTGATGGCTAGATGTGACATATAGATATAATTTAGTCATTTTGAGAGCTATGTGTCAATGGCATCTAACCAATTTTCCCCATTTAAAAAAATTGTTCTACATAGATGCAATTAAAAAATTATTTGCTTTGTTTATATTATGCAACTCACAAAATCAATCTCCTTTTATTAGTCATGCATTAATTAGATTGTCAAAATGAAACATTGTTCTTTGCAACATTCAAGTTGTCAAGTTCAATTTAAAATTCACAATCATGTGCAAATTCCTATAATATATTAAATGACATTGTTAATCAAAATATTCTACTAAAATATTTAATTTAATGCTCCTAAAAAGAAGTTTAATAATATCTGTTCTAGCTATACAAAATTATCTTCACGGGCAGATCTGAAGAATAAAATGTCCTGGTCTTGTTTGTAAACAAATTTACAAAATATATATGTGCTAATATACGAAATATATATGTGCTAATATATATATGTGCTAATATATGTTCTAATATACTTGTACTGCTTATATTCTCATGGAGTAGAAGCAGCAGCGTATGTTTGGGGGGGGGGGGGCAGGCCTCCCTACTTTTCAAGGCTTTTTATTGTTATGCGTATTTTTCATTTAAAATAACCCTGGCATAAGAAAATGCTAAACAGTTGCCCCCCCCCCCCACACACACTTTTTAGAGTCAGGATAAGCCACTGAATAGAAGATATACCCATGCATTTGTAGAAGATTACTCGGTACTACGTACAATATATGAGTTTCAAAAATTTTTGCAAAAATAAAACAATGACATAATAAACTGAAAATATCAATAATAATAATGTTTAAACCTGAAGCTCATAATTGATATAATCCAGCCAAAAATGCAATATCGGTAAAATTTATTTTATATATATATCTTTATTATTTAAATCGGAAAGGATATAATAAAAATCAGCTGCCGTATAAACAAATTGGATTTGTTGCTAAACGATACGATAAAATTTTCTTCAAATAAATTGGCGGAAAAATTATCATCTGCTTAATGCTACATGAAAGGTTTAATTGTTCATTTTTAATTAATATCTGGGCAACCCCTGGTCTTAGAAACTCAAAACATGGACTAAATTTTAAGTCTGGATATTTCAAGGCTATCTACAAAATTTCATTTAAATTCGATTCAGTTGTTCTCCCATGATGATGAGACATACATACAGACAGATTTTCAATTTTATTTATATAGATTTAGAGAAATAGATTGAAAATAAGCAAAATGAGTAAACTTGCATTATATCTATTAAAAGTCTACATTTGGATAATTTTAATCCAGAATCAGTCATTCATAAATGATATGTTTCAGCTGACAAATGTAAATACATCAATAGCTAGGAAGAAATTGTTATCCACTCAAAAATTTTACTCAATTTTATATTTTTGTTATTTTCTTACATATCATTATCAGCTTATGTAGGAATGTACTAAAATTTGTATTTACACAAGACTTTGCAGTTATGTGCATATTTATGTTATTTTATATTTTTGACATAGCAATTGCATAATCTATATAAAGAAAATTGAAAATCTGTCTGTCTGTCTCATTATCACGGTAGAATGGCTGAACCGAATTTAATCAAATTTTATGGGTAACATTGAAATAACTCCACTTAAAATTTAGTACATGTTTCGAGTTTCTAAGACCAGGGGTTGTCTAAATATTAAGATATTAATTAAAAACGAACAATTAAACTTTCCATAGAGATAGCATTATGCAGAGTATATTTCTTCCACCAATTTATTTGAAGAAAATTATGTTATGTCACTTAGCAATGGATTTAAATCCAATGTGTTTATGCAGCAGAAGAGTTTTAATAAATCTTTTCCGATTTAAATAATAAAGATATGTATGATACGTATGAAATAAATTTCATTGATATTGCATTTTTGCCTGGATTATATCAATTACAGTCATTATTATTATTGATATTTTTGGGGCTTATTGATAGTTTCAATTTATTATGTCATTGTTTTATTTTGACAAAAATTGTTGTAACTTGTAGTACGGAAAATCTTCCCCAAATGCATGGGTATATCTTCTAATCTATTAGAATATGTTATATCTTGTATTCATCTTACATAGTTAACATTTTAAAATCTCATGCATTTCATCCATTCTTTGTATTTTTATGTGAAACTATTTTATTTTATTCAGCAATAAATAAAACTTCTTGAAATAGAAGTTATGAAAATGCGAACATACCTAAATAATTTTGAAAATCATTATCATGTTTTATTTCTTCCATGCCATGAACAGTGTGCAAATGATTGCGAAAACCATCCGACTTCAGTGCTGTAAAATTACAATTTTTTTCTTACAGTTTTTCTTAAGTAGATTTACTGGAAAATATCTTTTTGCAATTGCACATTTTAGAAAACTTTTACGTTTTCTGTGAGTTTTTGGCTTGTGAAGTGTTTGGTCCATCCTTAAGCTTTGTATCAATATTCATATCAAAAAAAAAAAAAAAAAAAAAAAAAAAAAGAAAAAATACTTAACGAAACTTAAATTTGCCGCGAATGCTAAATAAAAACTCCGCTAACCAGAATCAACGTGTACCCTACGTCATCGGCTACGTCAATCGCATCATCGTCAGTTGTGGTTCCTTGTTGGTCGAATCGGAGTGGGTCCGGTGCTATTTATCCGCTCGTCAAATACTATCCGCGCCCGATGCTGCTTAACTTCGGTGATCTAACGGGAACCGGTGTTTTCTGGATGGTAGAGCAGTTGGCTAAATGAATTGATATTTAAAACAAGAAATAATTTAAAATTAACTAAATTTCATTAAGAAAGCGGTAAATATTTAAAGCCGAATTTTGTGAAACTCCAACTCCTTTATTAGTGCAACATTGCAAGTTAGAGAAACACTGCTCTCTCTCTTTCTCTTTAAATTATGAGATAGTAGTGTAATATTTATTTCCCCAAAGAATGGAAGGAAGCGATAATTATAGCGATCCATAAACCTGGTGAGGATGCCTCAATTCCAGCCAACTACAGACCAATCAGTTTGTTGCCGACACTTAGTAAAATTACTGAGAAAATAATTCTTAAGAGACTGAACACGCACCTTAGTGAGAATGACATTATCATTCCGGAGCAGTTTGGATTTCGGCCAAAACACTCCACCACTCATCAATTGCTGAGAGTGGTAGAGTACATTTCTTCTGGTTTTAATAATAAGACACCCGCAGCTGCGATTTTTCTTGACATCCAAAAAGCCTTTGATAAAGTGTGGCACTGTGGATTAGCTTACAAATTGATCACTCTAAAAGTCCCTGACGCACTTGTCAAACTTTTAATTTCATACCTAAATAACAGACACTTTCAAGTCAGAGTAAAAAATAACTTATCTACACCCAAGCTCATTAAAAGTAGTGTACCGCAAGGATCCATCCTGGGCCTGACACTCTTTAACATATATCTAAATGACATTCCCAGGACCCCAGACACGGAGCTGGCACTCTATGCAGACGACAGCGCGATACTTGCAAAACACCCTTACGTCTCAGTAATGCACAGACAGCTACAACAACACTTAGACATACTCCAAACATGGCTGGAAAAATGGCGAATAAAATTAAATCCCAATAAATGTCATTGGATTTATTTCTCAAGAAAACGTAAACCTCCGCCTCCTCTGTACATAAACAACCATGCCCTAAAAGCGGAAAAATCTACTAAATACCTAGGTGTAACGATAGACTCCCACCTAACTTGGAAACTGCACGTAACGAACATAATCAAAAAAGCGTATATAACCATAGGAGCCTTATACCCAATGATAGGAAACGGAAATCTAAGTTATCAAAATAAACTCCTAATTTATAAATCGGTCATCTGCCCGGGAATGCTGTATGCAGCACCCGTATGGGGATATGCCTGTAAAACTACCATAGACTTATTAGAGACAAGACAAAACAAAACCCTAAGGATTATAAGGAAAGCCCCTAGATACTTAAGAAACTCGGTAATTAGGAAAGACTTCAAAATAAAAACTGTTAGAGCCCAAATCAAAAAGCTAGCGCTTAAATTCTACAAAAATCTGCCATCTGTCCCAAATGAACTATTATTTAATCTGCATGACTATGATCATCGCAAGGCTAAATCTCGTAAGAGACCCCGCTCGGTACTTAACTTTGATATTCGGTACTAGGAACGTCCCACCTTAATCAGTTGATATTAAAGAAAACTCGCGATCTTTGGTTTTCTACAAAATGTTTAAAATCCTAAACTGCTAAAATGCTAGGTTACCCTCAGATCTGCATCAACCCCCCCAAACTGCTTAAACTCTTAATGTGCAACAAACTGCCACACTAGGAGCTAGGACAAATAATAAAAACAGTAAATCAAAAACCTCGAACCTCCAACTATGGACCAATGAAATAATGTCACAGTATGAAGATAAGAACCACACCTAGAGATTGGAGATTAAAGGCGCTTCGCGCCTGGTGCTCTGTTCTGGACGAAACTCTATGAAGTGTAATATTTTGAACCGACATTTTGTAGTGGTTTCGGGGATATTTTTGTCTAAAATAACTAAAAACAAAAATGCTTTGCTGACATTTGGGCATATTTCATTTCTTTTTATTTTCCTTATATATGTACATATAATCTATAAGGAAAGTATTGTGACGGGTCAAAAATTTGAATTCGAGTTTTCGACGGGAGAGCATGTTTCAAGCATCCCTGAACATGAATCAGGCATATTTGAGATGATATATGTGTGTATGTGTGTGTGTGTGTGTGTGAAAGTATGTGTATGTGTGTGTGTGAAAGTTTGTGTGTGTGTGTGTGTGTGTGTGTGAAAGTAAGTGTATATGTGTATGTGTGTGAAAGTATGTGTGTGTGTGTGTGTGTATGCGTCAGTGAGTCTGTGGAGACGGTAACTGACGAACGAATGGAGCGATTCGAACAAAATTTAGTACAAAAATTACAATCCATCAATATTGGAAGCCTATTGTTTTTATACGCTATCGGATGTTCAGAACCTCCTAAATTTTCGAGTGAAATTTTGAAAAAATCATAAAAAAATTAAAACCTTTACTAAAGTTACGTAAATAGCCATTTCTTAAATTTTTCATTAGAAAATGATTGATATAAATTTTAGAACGCTAACTTGAACCGTTCTCGAGATATTGCATATTTTTCAAATAAATTTATCAAAAAATCCCATATATTAAAAAATAATATTAACTGTTGAGAAACATGTTTATTTTCCATATGTAATATCATGCGATAAATATGGTGACACCACTCTCGTGGATCTAGTTTGTTCCATTCATGAATAAAGATACTTTGAGCAGTACTTTTGTATTTGAACGCCAATAATTATTTTTCTGCTATAAGAATAACTTATTTCTCCATCCATAACTCTTGGCGAGATTTTGGCGACAAATTTGGCGGAATGTCGCCAATTTGGCGACTTTTTAAATGTTGCCAAATTAACGAAAATCTCGCCAAATGGATAAAAATGACGCTAAATCAAAGAAAATGACGACTAATTGATAAGAAATCAATGTCTTGGAAAGAATATAAGTATCTACTATAAGAATAACCTATATATTTTTTTACTGTAGCAGTAGTAAATTCATCGCATTATAAAAGGAAAGTCATGTGCTGCCCACATCAGATTTTTTGTAATTGGATTTAATACTGGTTTAATCTTAAATTTCCTGTTTATAATACTATTTAATGTAATTTTGTGATCGTTTAATCTTAAATATCCTGTTTACAATATAATTTAATTATCATTATCATAAAGGATGGTTTTTATTAATAACCAAATTATTAAAAACAAATATTTACAATTTTATTGAGATTATCTGGAAAATTTTGAGTTCGGACGAGGATGTTGAGACTTTCCTCTCTCTTAAATATGTTTATCGTGATATGTTATGTTTGCTAAAATTATAAGTCAATCATTAGCTTAATTGAATATCAAAAACGGCCCACAAAGTTTGAGCACCACTGACCTCATCCATACTAAATTTACTCTATATTTATTCGAATACCTCTCATCATTGTATCTATATGTGGCCCAATACTTTACATGTGATAATGACGTCGAAATGATGTTATTTCTGGCAGATATGAAGGAATGTGTGCAAGAAAAATTTTGACTCAAATTCGCATGGAACCCGTGGCTTTAAATTACATTAAATAAAAAAATATATTCACTAGCCATTTCCCTGATCTTGCAATATGACCTCCATATATCAATTATAGTATTTCTGAAACTGTGTATTTCATTTTTCTAGCATGTTATTTTCGAGAAAAAATAACACATTCAACGAGTTATTCAAGGTTAAGAAATACGGAGATTTTGGAAAAGCAAATAATTTGCTGTGTGCTGAAATAATGGCAGGCGAGGGAGGAAAAATTGTCTTTACAATTATGCCGCAAGGCATAGCGTTGATTACATTAGACGTAGGGCTTTGTTATGTAGTCATGGAGACGGTGGAAAAAGAAAATTAGCCAAACCAGAAACAAAACGGGAAAAAAGTGATTTCCAGTATTCCTAAAAAGACTCAAGAACGATGATGTTTTAGGGAAATGAGATGTGTATATGGATTGCATTTTCACGAATGTCAATAATAATCCGTGGTGGCTTGTGGTTTTGAAATCAAGTGAAGTGCTTTAGAAAAGCAGAAAAATAAAATTTTTTTTTTTTATTTTATTTAATTTTTGCGTTTGTTTTTCAATGTTATCATTTTATTTTATAACTTTTGTTGTTTTCAAAGAAACCCAGTAATATTATATATTTAAAATAATTCGTTTTATTTTTCATCAACGATATTTATTTTTATTTTACATTATTTTCAAGACAATAGCTTGTGTGTCTGCCAATTTAAATTAATGAATTGTTTAACAAAGAGATCCTGAATATATTGTTTGTCCTAGTCAATTTGGTCTTAATCACATGTTAAAATATATTGTTATATATATTGTTACATATGAAAAGTTATGGAAATAATTAAAGAATAAATTATACAAAGAAAAGCCGAAGTATCGAAAATTTTGGTAAAAATTTTTCCCTGTAACACCAGTACTAAAACGTTCTTTTATTGCATGTATCAATATGATTAAAATCTGTTATTACCAATCGTTTTTTAAAGCACGATCTCCATAGTTCATGGCCGTTGCACGAAATAGAACATCCTCGATCAGAAATTTAATCTCGGATTTACAGAGAATTTATTTTAGAGGTAAAAAAAAAGACAAGAATTCTTAAATCTCATTCAAGTATTTTTCGATTAAAATCCACCAAATATAAATCCTTACTACCGAAAAAGAAGACAATATTTAATATACTCAAGGGTATTTCCCATGTTTTCGTACTGGGAACAAGATTAAATTTTTCTTGAAAAATGGTTCTAAAAATGGCTCAAAATCTAATTTGCCGTATTTTTGGCAGGAAAGTTTTAAGGAAATGCGTAGAAAGTTACGAAAAAAGGAAACTGACGACATGGTGGCCAGCTGATTGGCGCTATTAAATTGTAAAATGATTCCACAGCATTTCTTTGTTTATTTATTTTAACTACAATATATAAAATGAATGCAGTAAAAGGATGAATGAAATGATTTCCAATCATTCTTTACTGTAGAACACTTTTGGGTATCAAAGACTTTGATTTACTATTGTTTTTAACACTTTCCAACATAGTTTTGAAAAGTGTTTATGACTTTGTTCATTCTGTCTGTCTGTCTGTCCATTTGCACGATACCTGCCGTATAAATGACTTTATCAAAATGAAATTTTACTATGTTGTTGAGACGATCTGTGGGACATATGATAATGTAAATGATTAATATCACCCAATATATATATATATATATATATAGGGTATCCCAGAAACATTGACCTCGGCTTTTATTCCTCAAATACATATAATAAAACATATATAATAAATTACAAAGTTGCGTAAAAGAAGGTACAGAATTTTATGAAATCGATAAAAATTTTCAGAGGATTAAATTTTAAAAAATACAAAATTTAAATCTTTATATGGCCCCCGTACAAAAACATTTCCAATGAGTAAAATGTGCCCCATACACTAAAAAGGTGATGTACAAAATTTCAGCATTTTATCATAAAAAGTCCCAGAGATATGTTTAAACAAAGTTGGTGAGGGATTAATCACAAATTAAAATGTAAATTTTTATAGCATGAGTGCAAATGATGCAACGCAGAAATGCATCATAGGCAAATAATATCTGCCTCTTATTTTAATGGATCTTTGGCATGGATGGAAAACATTTTGAACAAGCTTTGTAATCTTTGTGTAAAGTTATTATTTCTACACAATGTAGATACTTTTGTACCAATAAATAGCAAAATTATTATTTATTTATGTAATCATTGTTTTCTTTCGTAATTTTTGTATGACTCCTGAAACGGGATCTGCCGACATGATTTTTCCCTTCTGAGAATCCATGTCGATGCATCGAAAAGTGGTTTAAATCAGCATTTTTGTCTTTTCATATCTCTGGGACTTTTTATGATAAAATGCTGAAATTTTGTACATCACCTCATTGGAAATATTTTTATACGGGGGCCGTATAAAAATTTAAATTTTGTATTTTTTAAAATTTAATTCCCTTGAAAATTTTAATCGATTTCATAAAATTCTACACCTTTATTTACGCAACTTTGTAATTTATTATATATGTCTAAGATCAATATTTAAGGAATAAAAGTCGAAGTCAATGTTTTTGGGATACCCTATATATATATACATATAATGTTTATAATTTTTTATTATGTTTATTTATAATGTTTTTTTATTATGTTTTTTTAAATATTCAACGGTTTGTCGTATAGTATTTTCGATGTCACATTTACGTTGCAGTATATCTTCCTTTCACTTTTGCTATACAGAACATTTTCTATTAATGATCTATCTCAGGTATATATTATACAAGTAAAATAAAAATTCTTCAATTATATATATATATATATAACTTAATAGAGGGCATTTTTCATTTATTTCGCCAATCTAACATTTTGGCTTGCAGCATCACTAAAATAACAAATGTTGCTACACGGTACATATCATCGAATACAATTATGTTCGAATGCAATTATGTTTGAAGCGTACGTATGCTTTTTTTAAATCTTTATTCACGCAGCATTTTACGCTGTGATCCATTTTATTACTTTCTGTCATTTCTGTTTTTCTGTCATTTCGCATATCGAACGTTTTGGCCAAATGACTATTTTTAAAAAATTCTATCTTTCCGTAGGTTTTATCGAACGCCTGACCAGTGTAATAAATTATGAGTTTTCATTTATACGATAAATGCCTAAGAAAATTGTGACGGGGAGACAGACGGAAACTTAAGGGATTAACGTGTACTAGCTGAATACCCGTTAAGAGGCAGACGTCTTACAATAAGTTAAACTAAAATAACGAGAATTTTTAAATACTTCGATTTTGACTTTCTCATACTTTGTAATAAGAAAGTATTGTTTTCACGAAAATATTAGCTTTCGATATTTTGATGCCAATATATGTTTTAAGACCTTCTAAACACGTTTTAACTATTTTTGGAGTGATGTCGGTCTATCCGTCCGTATGTATGTCGGTTTGTCGTCTTAAATTCGAGCGAAACTTTCGAAATTATACATTTTTTTAACGTGTCAGCATACGACAAAATTTGACATAATAATGTACGAAAGGGTTTATTAATGGCTCAACGATCACGGGACTTCATAGCGTCAATCATTCTTGCGAGAAATAGCTGGGATACATTTTTTTTGTTCGTGACGTCACTAGCCTCTCCCCTTGAAGGAGGGGGGGGGGGTTACTTTGTCAATTATGGCATCAATCGAAAGATTTTTGAAATCCTTTTAAAGTGAAGCATAATACTTTATAGTTGTAATTATTTGGACCCACGATAAAGATTTTTCTAATTTTTCTTGTAAAATTTGAAAAAAAAAATTAATCCTCGCCTGTTCACCCGTCCACTAAATTTCAAGTCTCCATTCCACTTAAAAGAAGGTATTTCTCAAGCATACCACTAATCGAACATTTTGGTGAACGCCCTGTCTAAATCAGAACTGTCCCTGTCTGAAACTGTTTTCTTTAGAGCATGTAGCCAAATTAAGACCAAGATGGCTAAAAAAAGATTTCTGACAATGTAAGTCTCTATACTACGATGTTCATGTCTCGTATTCGCATGTCTCGCATTCGTATTTTTCGTATTCATTATGTCTCGTATTCGCATTTCTGTTAATAGTGTATTTTAAAACATTCTCGCCAAATTTCGCGATAGATAGTTTACTCTAGCAGTCCTAAACACATAATTTCACGAATAAGGCTCTCGTAGCTTTTAGAACATATCCAAGTTAGATTTGCCATAATAATAGTAAATTATTACGTAAAAGTTTATAAGCATTCTTCGAGTAATTTTTTTTAAAGAGACAATCCAACAGTTGTTATTCCAATTAGAAAAATGTGTCTTGCACTAACAAGCCTGATATAGGTTGAAAATGATGTAAAAAAATATGATGTGGGCTGCACATGACTTTCCTTATATAATGCAATGAATTTACTGATTTTGCAGTAAAAAAAAAGAGATCATTTTTATAGTAGATATTTATATTCTTTCCAAGATATCGAATTTTCGTCAATGATTCGTCATTTTCATTAATTTCGCGTCATTTTAATCCATTTGGCGAGTTTTTCGTTAATTTAGCAACATTTAAAAAGTCGCCAAGTTGGCAACATTCCACCAAATTTGTCGCCGAAATCTCGCCAAGCGTTATGAATGAAGAAATAAGTTATTCTTACAGCAGATAAATGACTATTGGCGTTCAAATACAAAAGTATTACTCAAAGTATCTTTTTTCATGAATGGAACGAGCTAGATCCACGAGAATAATATCACCAAATTTATCGCATGGTATTACATATGAAAAATGAACATGCTTCTCAATGAGAAATATTTTTTTTTTATTTTATATGACTTTTTGATAATTTTTTTGAAAAATGTGAAATATCTCGAGAACGGCTCATGTTAGCGTTCTAAAATTTATGTCAATCTTTTTCTAATGAAAAATTACATAAGAAATGTCGATTTGCGTAACTTTATTAGCGGTTTTGACTTTTTGACGATATTTTCAAAATTTCACTCTAAAATTTAGGGAGGTTCTGAACATTCGATTGCGTATAAAAACAATAAGCTTCCAGTGTTTACGGATTGTGATTTTTGTACCAAATTTCGTTCGAATTGGTCCATTCGTTCGTTAGTTATCGTCTCCACAGACTCACTGACACACACACACACACACACACATACACACACACACACACACACACGCACAGACATCACTTCAAAAACGTTTGATTCGTGATCAGGGATGCTTGAAACGTGCTCTCCCGTCGAAAACAAGAATTTTAGACCGCGTCATAATAATTTCCTCTTTACATTATGTATATAAAGGAAAGATCAATCATGCATAAAGCGTTGATTATGAACTACTTTCCATCTGAAATGCAATTTTATTTAAACATCTTTAAAATGCGATACATTAAGCACTCATATTTTTACTTTCCTTATATACATAATGTATAAGGAAAGTATTGTGACGGGATCGAAAATTCGAATTCGAGTTTTCGACGGGAGAGCACGTTTCAAGCATCCCTGATCACGAATCAAACATTTTTGAAGTGATGTGTGTGTGAGTGTGTGTGTGTCAGTGGGTCTGTGGGTCTGTGGAGACGATAACTGACGAACGAATGGACCGATTTGAATCAAATTTGGTACAAAAATCACAATCCGTAAACACTGGAAGCCTATTGTTTTTATACGCAATCGAATGTTCAGAACACCCCTAAATTTTCGAATGAAATTTTGAAGAAATCGTCAAAAAATCAAAACCACTAATAAAGTTACGGAAATAGACATTTCTTCTGTAATGTTTCATTAGAAAACGATTGACATAAATTTTAGAACGCTAATACGAACCGTTCTCGAGATATTGTGCATTTTTCAAAAAAAAAATATCAAAAAGTCATATAAAATAAAAAAAATATTTCCTATTAATAAACATGTTCACTTTTCATATGTAATACCATGCGATAAACTGGGTGACATCATTCTCGTGGATCTAGCTCGTTCCATTCATGAAAAAAGATACTCTGAGTAATACTTTTGTATTTGAACGCCAATAGTCATTTATCTGCTGTAAGAATAACTTATTTCTTATGTTCACTTTTCATATGTAATACCATGCGATATATTGGGTGACATCATTCTCGTGGATCTAGCTCGTTCCATTCATGAAAAAAGATACTCTGAGTAATACTTTTGTATTTGAACGCCAATAGTCATTTATCTGCTGTAAGAATAACTTATTTCTTAGTGCATAACGCTTGGCGAGATTTTGGCGACGAATTTGGCAGAATGTCGCCAAATTGTCGACTTTTTGAGATATTGCAAAATTAACGAAAATCTCTCCAAATGGATGAAAATGACTCTAAATCAATGAAAATGACGACTAATTGTCGAAAATTCAATGTCTTGGAAAGAATATTAGTATCTACTATAAGAAAAACCTATTTTTTTACTGTAAAAGTAGTAAATTCATTACATTATATAAGGAAAGTCATTTGTTGCCCACGTCAGATTTTTTTAAATTATCACAGTACTACGATACTTTATTATACTTGGAAACTTTAAATAATTAACTTTTAATAATGTATTACACTTTATCAAAAAAGGCTGTAAATCGTCTGGTTATCTTTGTAAAATTCAATGAATATTTCACGCATATCACTTATATTCTAGACTCCACAGCTAAACAATTTTACGTAATAAAAATTCAGCAATTCTTATACAACTAATCTGACAATTGGTTTATTTATTTACATTCTGCATGCTATAGAAAGTAGGATTTGTTATAGGAATAATCAAAATTTAGTGATCATTTAAAATAAAAAATATTGTAATTACGTTGCACAGAATTTATATACACAGATAATATGAAACAATATAGCGGTTTTAGGACGGATGCAACACTAAATATCAAGTTAAACGGTCTTTAAACATCACGATTTTAATACAGGGGAAATAAAATGGATGCCATATTTTATTTTGAAATGAGTCACGTGATATCTTCATATATGGATGTAATTATCATTTCAATTTTTATTTAGAAAACTACCTAACATATTTTGCTGAATTTCTTTTACACATTTTACGTGATAATTTGAATATTTCCTATAATTCGAAGCAATTTGGGAACTTTAACTCCGCTTTAAATATGTTTGAAAATATATGTCCCACAGGGTTCAATGTATTTCATTTTTTCAACTAGGATTTAATCCGAAACTAATTGTGTGATATTATTCTTTTGCATGCTCATATGTCCTACGGGCAGTCTCAACAACATACTAAAATTTCATTTTGATAAAGTTATTTTCACGGCAGTGATCGCGCTAACGGACAGACAGACAGACAGTCAGATTGAACAAAGTCATAAACATTTTACAACTATGTTGGAAAGTGTTAATGATTAAATTTATTTGAATGTCTTTTAGCGTATGCTTTTTTATAGCACAAAATAAATAATAACTCCGAATTCTACATTGATGAGTGGGACTTATGATGGTGAAATTACTCTTGGTTGCTAGGCAATCAAAGTTAAGTTTAGCGAGCATGTATTTGATACTTAATCGATCTTTTAGAAAATCGATTAAAATTAGGTACTTGTCGAGACATATGTCTCTATCAAATTCATTGTAAAGTTAATGTACAACGAAGGCTATAGGAAAGTACGCAGTTCATCATTACGTGCATCGCTGTACATTAACTGTATTATATCGAAACATAAAGTTTCTTTTAAAGACAATTTATGTATGCTAGATTTTAATAAAAATGCACGTTTAATTCTTAAACATTTTACGCAGCATTTGAAGTGATACTCACAGAATACAAAGCTACAAGGAAGACAGACGTTAGGAATACAGGCGTCTACAAGGTTACAATCGTGTTCCCATTGTAGATAACAACATCTATGGATCGGTTTTGTGCCTTTGGATTTATCAGTAAGGGTTCCTAGGGAAATTCTTAAGTACTCCAATAACTTTGTAAGGAAAGGCCAATTGCACTTTAAATCTATTTGTGAAATAAATGCTATCTGTAATAGTTTTACAGTAGATTCTAGCCCATCAAACAATGCTCTGCAACTTTGTAATTTGATATTTTCGCCTGTCTCGCTTTGTTGCCGAGTTCAATTTGAAATTTTTTGACTCACCGCTAGGATGCTGCAACTACTTTTATTCTATCGGGCACGACCAGTTTACTATAGATAGACCTAAAGTGTACTTTCCTAGAAATCTTGTAGGGGGTGGGCCAACCCAATGGTTAGCTCGTGGGGATGGAACTCGGACGACCTGAGCTCGAATCCCGGCTCTGCGTAAACTGTCCCTGTGTTAACGCAGAATACGGGTACGTTAAATATGAGGGTCCGCAAGTCCTTTCGAGAGGTTGGTGATAGGGGAGGAAGTTACGGTCACTGTAGATGCCGCCCCTACTGGGCTCCAGTCTAAATTGGGCGGCAATTTCTGACCCACTAGATACCTTACACCTTTGAGTAGGTTGGATGGTCGAAGAAGAAAAAGGAACTTTGCAGAGTAATCGATACCTGCAGTGGTAGCAAGGAAACTCGTTTTGTGTCATATTTTTGTGAACCTCTATGGAGACTAACAAATTCAGTCTTACCACGCTGGCAGTTTGAAATTCCTTTAAAGTTCAATTTCGTCTGCTCCTGATTGCAAAGACTAAGTTTGTACTCCCATAATCCGTCTATAGAGTGATTTCTTAAAGTTAGAATCACGTTTCCATCGCAAATAAAAAGCTAGAATAACTACCATCTATCTAAAGTTAGAATAATTGCAATCTATCTAAAGCTAGAACAATTACAATCTATCTAAAGCTAGAAAAATTGCAATTTATGGACCGCGAGAAATAGTAAGAGCGAAACTGATCCATAGACGTTGTTATCAACAACGGGAGCTCGTTATTAATTTGAAGGGATGATTGTCGAGGCTTTTTCGGGGGAATGATTTAGGACTCTAACACTAATGAAGGAACACAATAGGGTAAGTCCAATGTGTTACTTTAGCAAAATTATCATATTCCATCGGATTCAAACCACGGATATCCATCTGGCTTGTCGGAGTTTTATCCATTGAGTTACTGAGACAGTATTACTTTCTCCGCACATATAATGTGTGGAGTATAATGCATAAAAATGTATTGTGATAGGGTCGAAAATTCGATAAATTTTTAATGCAAAATACCTTTCAAGCGTCCTTGAAACGAACATATTTAAAGTAATGTCTGCGAGTGTGTGTGTGTGTGTGCGTGCGTGTGTGTGTGCGCGAGTGCGTGTGTGCGCGAGTGTGTGTGTGCGCGAGTGTGTGTGTGCGCAAGTGTGTGTGCGCGTGTGTGTGCGTGTGTGTGTGCGCGATATTTCACAAACAAATGGAGCATTTCGAACGTAGTTCAAACGTGCAATTATTAGAATCTATAAATGCTGGAACCCTATTGATTTTAAACTCGATCGAACGTTTGAAAGCCCCCAAATTCTCAAATGAAAAATTCGACAAAATAGACTTTTTTGAAATAAAAAAATAATGACATACAATAATGTAAAATAAATAAATCATGTTAAGCGTATTTTTTTTATATTCTGAATCAAAAGACACAAATTTCAGAACGCTAACTTACACCTTTTTCGAGATATTACACGTTTTTTAAATAAATGTATCTAAAACAAATCTGATGTGGGCAGCACAGGACTATCTATGCAATGGATTTAGTCACAGTGAAGAAATGAAGTATAAGATTCACGGCATAGAGTTTTTAACGTTGAATCGTACACTTGTCGCTTTTCCGGATGACAACATGGAAAACCATTTTGAAGTACACAATTACCCAACCAGAAAAATCATGCAACTTTAAATTGACAATTGACAATATTGGTAGCTTAGTAAATAATATAGTCCATATATTATAATATTTTTAAAAATTTATTCATCAATTTGACGTAATTTTCTTTAACTTGGCATCATTTATGCAATTTTGACAAAAATTTCGTCAATCTGGAGCGAAATATTGCCAAGTTAACAATATTTTGCTAGATTATTCGCCAAGTTCGCTAAATGTATCGCCAAGCGTTACATGCAAACAAAAAGAAGAACATTTCCTATATGCTGGAAAGTATGCCCCTTGTATGACAGAATTCAAAATTTGCGAACCCTTATTTCCAATTAACGTCATTTTGATCAATTTAGACACATTTTTATCATTTCTGCAACATTTTCGTCAATTTGGTAACATTTAATAAAGTCACCAGGTTGACAACATCCCGTCAAATCCGTTGCTAATTTTTCGCCAAGCGTGGCGGATAGAGAAATTGATTATTATTATAGTAGATTATTATATTCTTTCAAACATTTCGAATTTTCATCAATTAGTCGTCTATCAATTAAGTGACACTTTTATCAATTGGGCAGGATTTTTATCAATTTCGCAACATTTAAAAAAAATACTCGCAAAGTTGGCGATATTCCTCCAAATTAGAAGGCACAATTTTGCTAAGCGTATTATTCTTATAGTAGAATTTTATATTTTTTCCAAGATATTGAACTTTCATCAACTAGTCTTCATTTTCATTGATTTAGAGACATTTTCATCAGTTTAGTGATATTTTCGACAATGTGGTAACATTAAAAAAAAGAAACAGTCGCCAAGTTAGCGATATTCCGCCAAAATAGAAGCCAAAATTTCGTTAAGCGTTACGGACTGAGAAATTGGTTATTCTTATTGTAGTAGATAAATGACTATTGGCGAATTGTTAGGAGTCAAGTTACCAAACTATTACCTAAAGTATCTTTTATCGTGAATGGAACGAACTAGATCCATGAATAAACGATATTAACAAATTTATCGCATAATATTACATATGAAAATTGAACATATTTCACAATAATTAATCGTTTTTGCAATTTTATGTGAGTTTCTGACAAATTTATGTGAAAAATGTGCAGTATCTCGAGAAAGGTTAGTACTAGCGTTCTAATATTTCTCGAGATATGAAATCAATCGCGTCAATCGTTTTCTAATGAAAAATTACATAGGAATGCCTATTTGCATAACTTTATTGAAGGTTTTGCTTTTTGATGATTTTTTTCAAAACTTTGAGGGTCTTCCGAACATTCGATTACAGACACAGACATCACCATCACTTCAAAAACGTTCGATTCGTGTTCAGAAATGCTTGTAACGTGATCTGCCGTCGAAAAGACGAATTTGAATTTTTCACCTCGTCATAATACTTTTCTTATATATGCATTATAATATGTATATAAGGAAAGTAATAACTTATCTTCTTTATATATATGTTGCATTTGATGAAGTCGCAGCAGCTGATTCAATCTCAGATAACCCGCATTAGAATTAAATTTAATTGTAGCTGACATCTCCTGGTGTTCAACGTTACTTAAAAGTTCCAAATTTTATTAATTGTAACAATAATCCCTTACTTTTAACGATCTTATGCCGGGTAAATCTTTCAAGACCAAATTTGTGGAAACCGTTGAAGGAATAGCATATCGTACTGTGAAATCTTAAAATTGATCCTGCTTGCATGGTTTTGTTTTCTGAAAAGAAATTTATCGTTCTGAAATTGGGATTGAGTAGTAAATTTCAGTTAGAGAATCTCTAATGCATAAAGATTTTGACAATTTTGATACGTTTGGAACAATTTGAGCAATTATTTTGAGCCCATACTGTCCTTAATTAAGTGCAAATAAGATGTGAGGCTTTTCGAAGGAAAGCTATGAGTTACATTTTACTAAAATTTAAACTCATATAGTATATATCAGTTGTTTAACAGAAAAAAAAATGAAAATCGGTTCGATAGATCCTAAGAAATTGAGTGCTAAAGAAATTACTTTTACTTAAAACAGACAGAAGATGATTCAAATCTAAAATCTTTATTAATTTTATTTGAAAAAATATAAATTTCCTTCAAGCGAGATTTTGTTAAAAAGTTTGCTCCTAGCGAGGTCCCAAACTTATTCTCTGCTTATTCGGAGGGTATCAGCTAAAAAAAAAAAAATAATTTTGAAAATCGGTTCAATAGAGTCTCAGAATTGGAATAAAAAGAATCTAATATAGGTAATATAGGACTTTCCCTGCAAACTCATATTCACGTTCTCTTTATTTCTTCAATAATTCATTAAATTGAGTTTAATTGTATATAATAACAACCATAATTATTTAAAATTACTCTGAATTTGAACATTTAATCCAATTTTCGTTCTCATTAGGCAACTGTGTTTATTTTCAAAAGTGGTGTAGCGAAAATGGGAAGAACTAAAATATCTCAAGAACGGCTAGTTCGAGTGTAATAGGGTTGGTCTTATTCCTTTGAATACGTATAAAACAAGCATTTAATTGATGTATTTGAGCATACATAGTTTTTTATTTTAGATTTTGACGATTTTTGCGGGCCATTTTGCAAAAAAAAGGTATGTTATATTTTTCCGAATCGTACCAAAATCATATCGGCACCAGGGCAACCCACAAGTGACTTATCTACCAAATTTTGTAAAATTTGATCTATTAATTATTTTAGCTAGAGTGGATACAGGTAATTTTTGCTGGCCATTTCGCAGAAAAAGGTACGTTCTTCCATCCCGAATCGTACCCAAAACTAATCAGTACTAGGGTCTCCCACAAGTTACTTATCTACTAAATTTTATGAAATTTGGTCCATTTGTTTTTGAGTTAGAGTTTATACATACATTGCACACACAGACACACAAACTCACAGACACACACACAGACGTCACGCTAAAAATAAGTTTTTCGTATTCTAGAGGTCCCAAAACGTGAAGATCCGTCGAAAACTCAGGTTGCGATTTTCGGCATGATTCCAATACTTTCCAAATACATTACCATGTATTGCAGGGAAAGTAAAAAGTCCGTGCTTTAAATATACAGATTGGTTCAAATCAGATGATAATTGAGCTTTTAAAGAGCGAAAATTGCTGATCATTAAGAAAAGAAAAAAAGGAGCCGGGAAGTCCTGGAATGCTACGTTTTAATTTAGAATTTTATATATAAGAGGTTAAAATCTGATGTATTCTTTGCAATTTTCCATTATAAAGTATAATAGATATTGGAAAATTGGATGTAATACATGATTTTTTTTCTTTATATATGATTCTAAGTTAAAATATAAAATTCACGGGCTTCCTGGCTGTATATATTTATTTTTTTATAATATAAACTTAAATAGTTGCTAGTGTCAGTATTTGTCGTGATTTAAACTGTATAGTGGTTAAAGAGTTCGACAGCTGTAGTGTAGATCTGTTGATAGCTAGTTTTGTCCTCGCCTAAAACAGGTTGCATTTTTCGATTACAGTTTTAAATAATAAATAAACAATTCTTCACGGTAATATATATTGCGGATTCTGCCCTAGATTTATTCTAATCGCCAATTCAAAGAAAGATTTATATAGTTAAAATAAAGAAAGCTGGCAACTACACCCGTAGCACAGAGGTACAGCGTCGGGGTGACATCATAAAGCGAGGGTTCTGTCCCCGGCAATTTTGGCCGCTTTTCTTTCAAGATTATATTAAACAGACATGTTAAAATGTTAAAGTTATATATACCGAAATCGAATCCTCAGTCGTCGCCCTCTCGGCCGAGAGGCATGGGGCGTCAAGTTGCGGGGTATAGGCTTTGGGTTCGAATCCCGCTGAGTGCGGTGGGTCGGAGTGTAGTGTTAGAGAATAGCGAGTAGAACGTTTGGACGCGTTGGAATAGGCATCGGGATTTCTAGATAAGATTTAGGTTCTTGATTAGCTCAGGGTGTCTTATTTCTTACTAACTTATCTGCACGAGATGGAGGACGAGCGGTGGTTCGAGCTCCACCGTTGCCGGCGGGGTTTCTCTTCGGGCCTGCTGGCTTCGGTGTCGCGCTCACCACCCTTCCTCGTCCAAAGTTCGTGCAGGGCTTGTTTTGCACCACGTGGCTCCTGCTAATGAAGTCACGAATTTCATGCATTTTTGAAACCAGTGCATCTCTTTTTTCCTGCCATTTCAAAGAATGAAAAAAGTACGCAGCGGAAGTGACGCACAGGAAATGACGTCACTTCCGATACGTCACTTCCGGTAGGTCACCTCCGGTATGTCACTTCCGGTGCATAACATCCCTTCCCGTACGTCACTTCCGGTAGGTCACTTCAGGTATGTCACTTCCGGTGCATAACATCACTTCCCGTACGTCATTTTCGGTGCTTCACTTCCGGAACGCAGTTTCCCGTGGAGTCATATCCGCCAGCATTTTATTTTCATTTAATCTTGTTTAGACTACTTAGAATGTTATTAATTTAGACTACTATTAAGACTAATTTAGACTACTTAGACTCTTCAGAAATAAGCACAAAAACCAAAAATATTTATTACGTTATAATCAAAACGAGTGGATGGCGGAATCGAACCCACAGCATATGGAACCGGAAACAGACAACATGACCACTGAGCCAGCCAGCTCACAAAACGAAGAGGCTAATAATTGCATTTAAACTTAACGGAGATACTGATCAGGAAAAGTACAGTATACAAAATGACGCCTCCCCTATAAGCGGATGGACTCGAACGCACAGCCTATGGCATTGGATACAAACAACATAACCACTGAGCCAGTCAGATCACATAGATAAACCACTAATTAAAATATTTAAATTTAACCAGAAAAAGTACAGAACACAAAAAGATTCAAATCGCTATAATCAATACAAGCGGAGTCGAACCCACAGTCTATGGAAATGGAAACAGACAACACGACCACTGAGCCAGCCAGCTCATATAAGGAAGATCCTAATAAATGTATTTAAACTTAACGGAGATATTGATCAGAAAAGGTATAGTATCCAAAATGACTCCTCCCCTATAAGCGGATGGACTCGAACGTACAGCCTATGGAATTGGATACAAACAACATAACCACTGAGCCAGTCAGATCACATGGACGAGCCACTAATTAATATATTTAAACTTAACCAGTAAAAGTACAGAACACAAAATGATTCAAATCTAAAATCTTTATTAATTTTATTTGAAAAATTTTTAAATTTCCTTCAAGCGAGATTTTGTTAAAAAGTTTGCTCCTAGCGAGCTCCCAAACTTATTCTCAGCTTATTTGGAAGGTATCAGCTAAAAAAAAATAATAATTTTGAAAATCGGTTCTATAGAGTCTCAGAATTGGAATAAAAAATTCTAATGTGGGTAATACAGGACTTTCCCTGCACACTCATATTCACGTTCTCTTTATTTCTTCAATAATTCTTTAAATTGAGTTTAATTGCACATAATAACACCTATAATTATTTAAAATTACACTGAATTTGAACTTTTAATTCAATTTTCGTTCTCATTTGGTAACTGTGTTTATTTTCAAAAGTGGTGTAGCGAAAATGGGAAAAACTAAAATATCTCGAGAACGGCTAGTTCGAGTGTAATAGGGTTGGTCTTATTCTTTTGAATACGTATAAAACAAGCATTTAATTGATGTATTTGAGCATACGTAGTCTTTTATTTTAGATTTTGACGATTTTTGCGGGCCATTTCGCAGAAAAAGGTACGTTCTTCCATCTCGATTCGTACCAAAAACTAATCAGTACTAGGATCTCCCACAAGTGACTTACTAAATTTTATGAAATTTGGTCCATTTGTTTTTGAGTTCATACATTGGATACATGCATTGCACACACAGACACAGAGACACATAAACTCACAGACACACAAAGACGTCACGCTAAAAATAGTTTTTTTGTATTCCAGAGGTCCCAAAACGTGAAGATCCGTCGAAAACTCAAGTTGCGATTTTCGCCATAATTCCAATACTTTCCATATACATTACCATGTATTGCAGGGAAAGTAAAAAGTCCGTGCTTTAAATATACAGATTGGTTCAAATCAGACGATAATTGAGCTTTTCACGAGCGAAAATTGCTGATCATTAAGAAAAAAAAAAGAGCCAGGAAGTCCTGGAATGCTACGTTTTAATTTAGAATTTTATATATAAGAGGTTAAAATCTGATGTATTCTTTGCAATTTTCCATTATAAAGTATAATAGATATTGGAAAATTGGATGTAATACATGATTATTTTTCTTTATATATAATTATAAGTTAAAATATAGTATCCACGGGCTTCCTGGCTGTATGTTTTTATTTTTTTATAATATAAACTTAAATAGTTGCTAGTATCAGATTTTGTCGTGATTTAAACGGTGTAGTGGTTAAAGAGTTCGACAACCGTAGTGTAGATCCGTTGATAGCGAGTTCTGTCCTCGCCTAAAACCCGTTGCTTTTTTCGATTACAGTTTTTAATAATAAATAAACAATTCTTCAGCGTAATATATATTGCGGATTCTGCCCTAGATTTATTCTAATCGCCAATTCAAAGAAAGATTTATATAGTTAAAATAAAGAAAGCTGGCAACTACACCCGTAGCACAGAGGTACAGCGTCGGGGTGACATCATAAAGCGAGTATTTTGGTCGAGGGTTCTGTCCCCGGCAATTTTGGCCGCTTTTTTTTCAAGATTATATTAAACAGACATGTTAAAATGTTAACGTTAAATATACCGAAATCGAATCCTCGGTCGTCGCCCTCTTGGCCGAGAGGCATGGGGCGTCAAGTTGCGGGGTATAGGCTTTGGGTTCGAATCCCGCTGAGTGCGGTGGGTCGGAGTGTAGTGTTAGAGAATAGCGAGTAGAACGTTTGGACGCGTTGGAATAGGCATCGGGATTTCTGGATAAGATTTAGGTTCTTGATTAGCTCAGGGTGTCTTATTTCTTTGCTTTCTTTAACTTTCTTATATTTCTTACTAACTTATCTGCACGAGATGGAGGACGAGCGGTGGTTCGAGCTCCACCGTTGCCGGCGGGGTTTCTCTTCGGGCCTGCTGGCTTCGGTGTCGCGCTCACCACCCTTCCTCGTCCAAAGTTCGTGCAGGGCTTGTTTTGCACCACGTGGCTCCTGCTAATGAAGTCACGAATTTCATGCATTTTTGAAACCAGTGCATCTCTTTTTTCCTGCCATTTCAAAGAATGAAAAAAGTGCGCAGCGGAAGTGACGCACAGGAAATGACGTCACTTCCGATAGGTCACCTCCGCTATGTCACTTCCGGTGCATAACATTACTTCCCGTACGTCACTTCCGGTAGGTCACTTCAGGTATGTCACTTCCGGTGCATAACATCACTTCCCGTACGTCACTTTTGGTGCTTCACTTCCGGAACGCAGTTTCCCGTGGAGTCATAACCGCCAGCATTTTATTTTCAATTAATCTTGTTTAGACTACTTAGAATGTTATTAATTTAGACTACTATTAAGCCTAATTTATACTACTTAGAATCTTCAGAAATAAGCACAAAAACCAAAAATATTTATTACGTTATAATCAAAACGAATGGATGGCGGAATCGAACCCACAGCATACGGAACCGGAAACAGACAACATGACCACTGAGCCAGCCAGCTCACAAAACGAGGAGCCTAATAATTGTACTTAAACTTAACGGAGATACTGATCAGGAAAATTACAGTATACAAAATGACTCTTCCCCTATAAGCGGATGGACTCGAACGCACAGCCTATGGCATTGGATACAAACAACATAACCACTGAGCCAGTCAGATCACATAGATAAACCACTAATTAAAATATTTAAATTTAACCAGAAAAAGAACAGAACACAAAAAGATTCAAATCGCTATAATCAATGCAGGCGAAGTCGAACCCACAGTCTATGGAACTGGAAACAGACAACACGACCACTGAGCCAGCCAGCTCATATAAGGAAGATCCTAATAAATGTATTTAAACTTAACGGAGATATTGATCAGAAAAGGTACAGTATCCAAAATGACTCCTCCCCTATAAGCGGATGGACTCGAACGCACAGCCTATGGAATTGGATACGAACAACATAACCACTGAGCCAGTCAGATCACGTGGATGAACCACTAATTAATATATTTAAACTTAACCAGAAAAAGTACAGAACACAAAATGATTCAAATCGCTATAATCAATACGAGCGGAGTCGAACCCACACTCTATGGAAATGGAAACACGACCACTGAGCCAGCCAGCTCATATAAGGTAGATCCTAATAAATGTATGTAAACTTAACGGAGATATTGATCAGAAAAATTACAGTATCCAAAATGACTCCTCCCCTATAAGCGGATGGACTCGAACGCACAACCTATGGAATTGGATATAAACAACATAACCACTGAGCCAGTCAGATCACATGGATAAACCACTAATTAATATATTTAAGCTTAACCAAAAAGAAAGCACTGATACCAAAATGACACAAAAATGCTATAATCAACGCGAGCGGAGTCAAACCCGCAGTCTATGCAAATGGAAACAGCCAACACGACCACTGAGCTAGCCAGATCACGCAACGAGGATCCTAATCAACATATTTAAATTTAAAGTCGAGAAAAACATAGAAACCAAAATTACTCAACTCGCTATAAACATTTCAAGCGGATGAAATTGAATGCCCAACCTATGGAATTAGTCAGAGACAACATAATCACTGACCCAGTCAGATCACGTGACTGAGACCCTAATTAACATATTTAAATTTAATCGTAAATGATCCTTTTATCGTATGATCTTTGACATTTATGATAAAGGGAATACATTTGACGTAAAAGTAAATTATTTAATTGCTTGGGAATCCAACATCCATAAAAATATTTACCGCTATATCGTGATTAATCATTTTTTGAGAAATAAAACAGTTATTTCTAATGAACAAAAAATAATTTTTAGCGATTGGAATGGTATGGTATTTTATGGTAATTTTGTTGGTGAGGGAATTAAAAAGGGTTATTTTAGGAGTTTCTTGAAACGACACCTCGGGAATTTATGGAATCGATGGAAAGTCAGTATTTGAGGATTTGCTGGGAAGTTGAAATATATATTTATTAGTGATTTGCATCTGGCAACAAGTTGGGAATATTGAGTTTTCGAAATTGAAGACTTGACGTACGTCACTGTTGGAATAATGAGCGACTTGGTGTGTATGTTTCGTGTTTGTAATTTTACTACAATTTTACGTTCATATTGTACTTTAATTGTCTTAGGTGAAACTTATTGGGATTCGAGTATTGGTCTTTTTTAATGGATGGCCGGTTGTGGTCGTTTCAGCTTCATGTTTGTGGTGCCTGGTGCATCGGGGTCTGCTTCGAGGGGGTGCTTGCCGCCACCTAGCAGCATGCTGTAACCGGGGTTTAGAAGGGGGTCACAATCCCCCTTTGGCTATTTTTGGCACTCCACTCGTTAGCTTTCCTCGTCCGTCTTTTTTCCATTTTCATTTCGAGATTATTTCATAATAGATGAAATAATCTGATAATAATGATATATATATATATATATATATATATATATATATATATATATATATATATATATATATATATATATATTATCAGTGTACTTTACAACGTTAAAAAACATTGTGCCTTGGATCTTGTCCATCATTATTTTGCATTGAAAGAAGTAAAGTCCTTGGGAAAGTCATGTTCTACCCAAATGAGGTTTTGTTTTTTTTGTTTTTATATTGTTCATGGGAATTTTTTCTCCTTCAGGTATAAAATCAAGTTTAAACTTCAAATCTAAACTACTTCCTTCTCATTTCTTTACTTTTTACAATTATTATATAGTAAAAAGTCATAATGCATTGCATATGTCAAGAAAGAGTATAGTGACGGAGTTAAAAATCCGACACGTTTTGAGCATCTCTGAATAATAATCGACCATTTTTCAAGTATGTCTGCATTAGAAAATGATCTATGTCTATGAGCTATGGCCAATGAAATTGAGTTATGGTCTCGGTCTATGATCTAGGATCATTTCCTCCAGTATAAGATATGCAAATGAAATGTGAAACTATTTAATCGGTAACGTAAATCGAAAAAACTTATAAATATATAATTATGTTTAAAAATGTCTTAAAAAACTATTTTATATATGTGATTTTCCGTTGAAAAGGTAAAGACAGACCTTTTAAATGGAATACGTTTTAGATCTCCGACACTAACATGCGACATTCTCGAGATATCGAACTTTTTCTTTAATCTAAAATGATGTCATCAATGTTTAGGAATTATCACGAACTGTTCTCGAGATATTAGAAATTTTACTTTTCTACAGTGGGCGAGATACTTGGAAAAGGATCAGACGATTTCTATGAAATACGGCATGCTTATTTTAATCGTTAATCACAGTAAGACTATTAATTTTTCGCTGTATAGTTCTAAGAAAATCTAATTGGTGTTATTGATTTCCCACATTTTAAATTCTTAAACTGTAAATGTAATAACATTTAATCTGTAAATTCATTAATATTTAATCTGTTGAATTAATAAATTTTGTAATAATTTTAAAATAATTTATTTTTATTTATTTTATCTCTTTTTTAATTTTTTATATGTAGATAAAGTCTGGCAGGTGTTGCACACATTCATTTTTGTGTGCTGTAAAGAAGTCATCGACTATTTGGTGCTGGAGACCAGAAAAACCATCCATCGATTCCATCCTCTGTTTGTAGCCCTGAGCCTCCAAATTTTGGAACGTCTTCTGCTGGTAGTTTCGGAGATTGAAACAACTGACCAATTGTGAAATAAAATTATAATTTAGTTCATCCATAAACATACATTTTCCAAATTATTTAACTTTAAATTTATCTATCCCTAACTAGAATCGAAAAAACAGAAAAATACATATCGTACAAATCAAATTTCAACAAATTATCAAGAAAAAAAGAAAAGAGAAAAATTCATATCATGTCATGTTTTAACTGATTTTTTTAATATTCCTAATCATCAATAGATTTCTCTATCTGTAATGTTGAAAATGTTGACTTAAAATCTAGATTTGTTAAGGCTATGGTGTCGCCATCTTTTATTGATTTCAGAAACTATTTCTCTACATTTAAAACGCATCAAATCATTTTACATAAGTAAACCAAGGTCCTTTAAAATCGTGAAATATGTTTTAAATATTTCACATTCACACACACACACACACATATATATATATATATATAGCTGATATATATGTGTGTGCATATATATGTACCAAACACTCTCAACATATGGCTTAAATTAAATATATAATAGTAGCAATGTAAAATATAGTTTTGACACCGACTCTTATTATTCTGTGTATAAACATGTTTTTCATTTTCCTGAAATCTCATTATCATGTAATCATAATAATAGGCGTAGTAATGGAAAGGTAAAATTTAGTAGAACTCTTAACTACAAAGCTGATATATTGTAAGTTCACAATAATTATAATCAGTCATTCAATTTCCTGCCGATCAAATCTTGGTCAGAAAATAGAAATTAAATATTGTTTATGTTAAATTTTTAAAATCCAAATTTACTAATGAGCATTTTAAGCATTTGTATTTCAATTTGCTACTTTCTCGTGATAATTTCTTAAACTACAATCTTAATCTCCTGTTTACTCAATGGAATTACACTACATTAAATCTTGTTAAAAATGTAATTATCAACATCAATTTTACAAAGCGTAATTATGCTTTAAAAAAACTTCATACTGATAGTAATTAAGACTTACTTCATACTGATAGTAACTAAGACGTACTTCATACTGATATAGACTAAGAAATTATTTTTCTTTAACTTATATTGGTAAAGCTTCTAATAATTATGCCGTAATTTGTAAAAAAAAAAAACTTATGTGTCTCAAATACAAAATTATTTAAAAAAATAATCATAATCTTAAATCCATTAATATTCAATCGCTAAATATTATAACTAAAATGATAAAATTATATGGCCAATGAAATATTAATTGCAAACTTTATAAATTTCGTTGCGAAACTTTAGTCCCCAAATTTCATAAACCCCCTCTCACTTTTAGAACTGTTACTTGTGGTCATAATACTTTTATCACTAATGCAAGTAAATATTTGTTAAAATTTTTGAATAAAATTACTGATTCTCTTAAATATAATGCTTCTGGTTATTTTATATATATATATATATGTATATATATATATATATATATATATATATATATATTATATATATATATACATTATATATATATATATATATATTATATATATATATACATTATATATATATATATATATATATATTATATATATATATACATTATATATATATATATATATTATATATATATATACATTATATATATATATATATATATATATATTATATATATATATACATTATATATATATATATATATATATATATATATATATATATATATATATGTATATATATATATATATATATATATATATATATATATATATATATATATATATATATATATATATATATATATATATATATATATATATATATATATATATATATATATTAGAAAGATGTAATAACCAATTCAAGTAATTATGAAATATTAAAATCACCGAAGCAGTTAAACCACGGCCACAATGTCGAAAAAAGAAATGTACAGCACTGGCTTAATTTATATATATATATATATATATATATATATATATATATATATGTCGAAAAAAGTCGAAAAAAGAAATGTACAGCACTGGCTTAATTTTGAAGATTAATTAGACCAGACTCTTCTTCAGGTTTGAGCATCTAGCTCTAATTAACCCAAACACATGCTTGTTTCAAAATTGGCAATAGTAAGTTACTATAAATGCCGATGCACAGACTACAAGCATTAAAAGAGGAAGAACTGAAAAAAAGAAAAAAAGGATCAAGCATTGCTATGATCCATGAGGCAGGAACCCATCGTACACGTGTGAGTGCGAGCAGCTGTAGCTGAATGAAAAAAGTCAAGAAGCATCCGAAAGAAGTATGACGAAATAGACCATGGGAGGTAGAACAAACGGTTGCAGTGATCTTCCCTAAAACCCGTCCAGTGAGTTAGAGTACGAGCAGAACAATTATTTATATATGGAAAACAGCCTGAACAGGAATCATAGATGAAAAATCTTATTAAACAAGTGATTCATAGACGAAATGAATAAACGAGTGTGCCACTAACACTATTTTAAGGATATATATATATGTATATATATATATATATATATATATGTATATATATATATATATACAGATATATATATATATATATAATATATATATATGTATATATACATATATATACATATATTAATTATATATATATATGTATATACAGCTTTAGTATAAATAGTTATTTGGCGAGAATTTTGATACGATTAATGGTAGCGATATGGTAATCCCGTGTATCTGGTAACCCCTCCTGTATATATATAAAAATAAACTAAAACATATATTACGGTTTTAAACGATCGTGATTTTCTTAAGAAAAATGATTTGATGGTATTTTCAATATAGAGAAATAGTTTCAAGATTAGATAAAAGATGGCGACACCATACCAACTTGAATTTTATGTCCTATAGAGATTTGGAGAACTGGGGGTAAAATAAATAAATCAAAATATAATTTATTAGTTCACAGCATAACATGAAGCGTCATTAGACGATATTATAATTAAAAAAAAAACAAAAAAAACTCTGGGTCAGACGGTCTGCGACCCGGCGTCTCAGTGCTTAATTTTATCTCAGTTCTTAATTTTATTTCCCTTTGCGGCTTATAATCGTTGACGACACTGAAATTAAGCTAATAGCGGTTGTGTTAATTATATCAAACTGTGCCAATTATGATATTTTTGAATCCTTCACCAGATCTTTCTAGATCTTTCCCGAGCTGAAATAACTCCAGCCGGTCACCTCACTGATGCTAAATCCAATTCAGAAACCGTTTTTTAAGTAATACCTCCTAAATTGATATTTTCCCCGTAGAAGCTATTAACTTTTCACAAAATTCGACCTCTTCGAAGTGAATTTGTCGACCGGAGTTGACATCCGCCTGTTCCTGTTTCACATGGATATCCGTGGTTGTACTTCGTTCGTCCAAATTGTCCAGAACGCCAATCACAGAACCGAGCATCATGGATGTCCAATGAAAACACGAAACTTTCTATTTAATAAAATGTACACAAACTGTCATAGCAAATTTGAAAAACATCTGTATCAGCAGGTTTTTCTTGGAGAAACGGAACTGTTTAGTGGGATTTTATTTTTAAAAGTTTGAGAGAATTTTTAAGCGCAAGTGCCGAAATTGTTGCATTTTATTTATCACAATTATAAATGTGAACTAATTTGATACTAGTTTTAAGGAGTCTAAACAAGAGAGCGTAGCACGCGAAGAGCGCGGATTTGCTGGTATAAATTACACTGAAAGCTGGTTTACATTTTCAGAAAGTGTCATTAATAAGAAAACTTAAAAATTTGTTATGATCTGCTGTGACCTCAAAATCCTACTATTACAGTCGAATAGGGCTGTCTTCCAATGTGCTTCAATGCAAATATAACGCGGCACACATTTATTTGTAATAGCACAAATTTATTCGTCCTCCATATTGTTGCGAACGCGCAATATTCTTTTTGGCGCCTCCTCTTTCTTCTGTCTCGAATGCCAGCCGAAGAAAATACAGTGTATGACGTCAGCATAGGGTTACCAGAATTTCTCATTTTGAAGAAGGGTTATCAGAATTTGCGATTTATTGCCAATTTGTCCCAGAATTGTCTCTTTGACACTTCTCGATAGAACGCTTATTCTTTGAGATATCGAGATTTCTAGATGTTTCTATGGGCAGACTATAAAAAGGACTGACCCTTCCGTTGCAGGGAGTTGACGAATGGATGTGACACCAGCTACATTGGACTGTGATTTCTGTCAATGTTTTGAGAATAGCAGCAGATGTTTTGTGAAATTATTTTCACCAGTATTTTGAGAATATTATCGCTTATTTTGTGAAATGAGTGGATCATTTAAGTGTATATTGTTCCTGTTTTCTTTGTGTTTGTGAATAAACGTAAGTTATCCAGAAACTTGGACTCGTACTTGTAGCTTTCGTGTATACCCACGATTTTAGAGGATAAGTTAAGTAACATTATTTAATGATCTTTGCTCAGAGTACCATTTATTGTGGTATATTTGAATTTTAGCTTGAAAAAATAAATAAATTTGAGTGTGGTCAAATTTTGCAAGATAAATTTTGAAAAGTCTGTCGCTGGTCGAAATGATCACAATTATAGTATGTTACCCTTCATTTTAACCGTTTGCTTACGGGTGGGACAGCGTCCATCCCAAACGAAGACCCGCCCCAAAACACAGGTATTTGACAAACCCTATCCCAAACAGTTCGACCCCCCTTGCAGGCATTGACGTCCATGGAAATCGCTGACAGAAACATTGCATCTGCTGCCAGCAGGTGCAATGCGATTTCCATAGGCGCCAATGCCAGCAAGGGGGGTCGAACTGTTTGGGATAGGGTTTGTCAAATACCTGTGTTTTGGGGCGGTTCTTCGTTTGGGATGGACGCTGTCCCACCCGTAAGCAAAAGGTTGAATGCATTTTTTTCGAAACGGAATTTTCAAAGGTTTTACATTTTTAAAATGCTCCATGCGTCTTAATTTTTGTCTGAGATGCATGAAATTTGACAAGAAGACACCTATCATACTTTTTAATGAAACTGGGTATGCATTTTATAATTGGACTTTATTAAGGTAATTAAAAGTGAATAAGAACCTAATTAAATGATGAAAATTAAGTTTTAATGCAGAAAAATATTTTTAAAAAATTAACTTTCTAAGGGATTTAAAAATAAATATCCAAATTTGTTCATAATGTGTTTTTGAGTGATCATAATGTAAAATGAATCAGAAATGTGAACAAATGCCACGCAAGGAGCATTTTCAAATTTTCGTTAAAAAAATAAATTAAAAAAAAATACAAAATTGTAACAAAATTGAAATTTTTTTTAATGGTATTGTATATAGCAATGTTAAGAGGAATATTTATACAAATTTTTACGTTTCTAAGTCAAATAATTAAAAAAATTTCAACGTCCTCCGTCCCCTTAACAAGCTTAAATACTAGTGTGAAAATAAAATTATTAGTTAGTAACATTATAAACATTTGATTGAATGTATCAAATGGTTTCAAAGGCAAAAAATAGCCATCTTTGTTAGGAGAAATGTCGCATAGCAGCTACTCCAGCAGAAGTAAGGAAATCTCTATCAAGGTTATTGATGAAGTTGATGCAGCGGGCGCTTCATCCAGGTTTCGTACTTTAGCCTTATTCAATTTTTGCTCAGCCATAAGTTTTTAGAGTGTATGCATTTAGAGCTAGCTATACGTTTATTTTATATGAATTTGTTAAATTTGCAAGACATATAAAAGTGAATAGCTGATCGTGGATCACAAATTCGGATAAACTGTTTTAAAAACAAATTGAAGAGGACAAAATAATAAATATAAGCGTTCTGCATGTGGCTGGAAAACTTGCTCTTTCTATACCTTCAGCAAGCTCAAGGATAAAAAAAATTGAACAATGCAAAACATTTCAATGAAATCACTTCTCTTATAATAAATATATCAATATTCCAACTTACAGACAGATTCTCTTTGCCGTTCTTGTATCGATTATTTCTGTATCGATTATCAGATCGATACCAATATCTTTTACCTTAAAGGAATTGCCTTTCGGAACTAAGAAAGGTTCACCTGGTTAATACAGAGATATTGACTTAGAAAGGTGAGATGTCACTTCAAATAAGCTGCGATGTTTTAAATGTCTAGAATTATTACGGCCAGAATAAAGAAGAAGCCAAAGGATGACCTTGGTCATACGTTTGTTAGAATGTAGGGGGTTGATCCTGTATTGCAGAAATTGTGATTTCTATCATCCCAGTTTCTATCCGTTATGAAATGTTTCTAAGCCAGTGCTTCCCGAACGATCGCGTACCCTTATGAGAGTACCCATATGAGCTTTAATTTTATCGGCGATAGCGTACCCTTATGAGCTTTAATTTTATCGGCATAACCTTATTAAAAAGTTACAGGGAAAATGCAAAAATACAATTTTATTTGCAGATTGTAAGACCAGTGCATTTCATTTTTATTAATATATTGTAAAAGTTGTATAACATCTAATGTATGTACATATATAAACAATAATTAAAAAAATATATATATTTGATAGAAAGTACTAATGAATATAACTCCGCGAATACATACCAGTCTGAAATTAAAAGTAGGTGTAATTTTTTCTAAAAATATAAATAAATAAAGTTTTTAATATTTACTTCTACTATTTGTCACTGTGGGGAGTTCAAATGTGTGGGGGTCAGATGCAAGTGAGGGGGATATTTGGTTCAATATTAATTATTTTCAGGCGAAGGTGAGGTTCTATATTGTTACGACGTATTCTCTGGAATCGTGGATGTACGCTCAGGATACAAGAGTGAGTCCAAATTTCTGCATAACTATCACGCTTTTTTGCATGCGCAGTGTAAACAGGAACAATGTACAGCAAATAGCTGGATAACTATTTCATAAGATCGCTGAACAACTATCAAGCACAGTAAAACAGCAATTAAATGCTCCACTCATTTAACAAAACAGCAGCTACTATTATCAAGCTCGTAACTCGTTAACTGCTCTCCAACTGAGTGATAGTTTCTTTTAAATACTCTATAGAAACTTCCAGAAGGGACTTGTATCTTGTAGAATATTCGTTGTATTAAGAAGTTTCTCGAATATTCAAAAAGTCGCCACAGTAGCGATAAATAGCCAATTATGACAACCTCTCCTAACTGCAGTATATGGCAACCTTGAATTCATGCTATAGGAATGGCTGTTTGTAAAGGTGTTGTCTCCATATGGTTTTCAAAAGAGACTTCAGTAAGGGCATTCCACACGTTTTTAACACAATCAATAAAGCGGCTCATTATTTTTTCTTCTTTTTCAAGATCACATTGCACAGATAATCCCATTTCACACAAATGCAGAAAAATTTAATAGTTTTGTCCGATAAAGCTGTATATTCAGAATTAATGCTCAATCACATTGATGAGCATTTAAAATTTTACTTTTACTTTTCTGGATTAAAGCACATATATTTTTCTTTTTCCGAAATTGTGTTACATCGACTACCGTGCTGATAAATTAAAAAATTCTGGCTTGAGTATGAATGTGTAATATTCGGTGTTTCCACATTTCTTTTTATTTTTGGGATTTCGCAGTTGTTGTGGTTGAAGATGCAGGATTTTTTTTATGTAATTGAATGGTACATATTGTAAAAATTACGCAGCAGGTGCTTATTAAAAGGTTTGTATCTTAAGTCCTGGGTAATTCTGGATATTTGTGCTAGTTGGCATATTTATTTAAATTGAAAAATGATCACATTTATTGTTTTTTAACTATTTTTGTCATAATATAATTATTTAAACAATTTTCAATGTTCCAAGTGCCCTTAGAATTTTTTTATGTACCTCACAAGAGTACGTGTACCCTAGTTTAGGAAACACAATTAACATCGTTTTCACCAATTTCGCGAGATTTTCATCAATTTGGCAACATTTTCTTTACTTTGACAAGATTTAGAAAATCGCAAAGATTTGTTGCCAATTGTGACAGACGGATAGATGGACCTTATTGAAGCGTACTTAATATACTTTCCGTTTATCAAACATTTAGAATTCCAATCCATGCATAAATTTTCAAATCAAAATTCTATTTATGTTTTAATTTTAAATTTCATCACTTTGGCATTATTCTCGTCAATTTCATGTCATTTTCATCAGTTTGGCAACATTTTCACCAATTTGGCGACATTTTTATTGATTTGACAACAGTTTTCTAAAAGTCGCCAATTTGTCGCAAAATTCTTTGATCAAGTTCGATGAAAAATTTACATTAATTACGGGACTAAGTTAAAGTAACTAAACATCTTCCTAACTTAATGCTTTTATTGGCTATTTCCTAATATCACACATAACATATAAAATGCACATACAATATGACAACGAGAGAGTTTGGGTTTGAAAGAACATTTCGCTTTGCGATAAAATCGCTAGATTTTTGTCAAAAATGTATAAAATTTTTTATATTCTTAGATTAAAATAAAGCAAGGTTTTGATCTGGAAATTCAATTTTTCATGGGCCGTATTTGTGAACATACATGGACATTTGATCAAAATCAGATGAATTTTTTATATAGAAACGTTGCTTCAATAGGGAAGAGAATAAGAAAACAATCATGCAACTTTAAAATAATATTCTAGACTATACTTCCAACGGGTCATTTCAAATTCACTAAAACACTCTTGTGGTGAAAGTTTATGAGCATTGGAGTTTTCTCCTTCATAAATAATAATTGATTCCTTGGGTTTATTTATTATTCTTAATTTTATTGCTGGTGAATCGTATATTGGTACATTGCGTCGTTGTCGCATTATAACCCACTATTAATTCTTTGAGCGAGTTCCTAAAATATAATTATTAATTAAAGTACTTTACAATTTAATTCCACAATTTTAAATTTTAGAATAAATATTATTTATTACACATATTACAATTACGATTAACTTAGATTAATTATATATAAACTCTTAAGGAGAATCTGTACGTGTGATACCAGGATTACTCTATTTGCCCCAAATAATCTGTTCGACTTTTTATAAATGCAGATTTGCACATACCTCTGTTTGTCAAGAATACTGAAAGACACGCTTGAACATTCATTGTGGTTTGTCATGGAAACTGCAACACGCAACACTAATCTCTCGCTTCTGTACAAACAATTTTTATCAAACATACTTTTGAACATTTTGGACACAAAATCTGAAACACACCCTCCTACATTCTGGACCCCAATTATCCACGAACGCACACTTCGCTTCCTGAACTCTATTTGTTCAAAAAGTCGCAGGTGTGAGGCCTACATTCATGTTGGCGGTCGCTGTTTTAAACAGTTTCTGAAAGTTGTTCATTATAATTGCATATGTAATATTTTCAGTTTCTTGTTTTGAGTAGTTTCTGTAAGTTGTTCATTAAAATGTGTTTTGTAATTTCTTTACTTTCTTCATATCGCTTCTGTCATTTTTGTGTTCCATCATTTCATGCAACAGTACGTGCTAACCTCTAGCGCTTAACTGCTTGAGTTACGACCGTGCATTGTATGACGAAAAGTGCTTATTTAGGTGTGTTCTATCACCCCTTAAGGTTTTGACCCATCATTTTGAATAACCCTGTATATTTCGATTGATACCAAGTTTGACAACGTTCCGGCCTAAAGACGTTATGAACACAAAAATTGCATCGCGGTTACTTTTTATGACAGTGATTGAAACTGTTACGTTTCGAAATCGCTGAACCATAAATAATCCCTTTTATGCATAATTATATCAAATTTTGTACTCTGCTGCCATGTTAAGAAAACGCAAAATTTCATATCAATTTAAAGTTTTCGCTTCAATTTCAAACAGTATACCTGCGCAGCAGGTGCAATGTTTCTGTCGGCAATTTCCCTAAATGCTGGCAGAATTTGATATTTGCACGTTGTTCTTCAAACGCTATTTTGGTTTACGATGAACGCGAACGACTACAGTTCACTGACACGCATTGGCGGAAGAACCTGTTTCTTCCTTTTCGCATCTCGTGTCACATGTGCCTCTACGCCACGGTAAAATAGTTCCCCTCTCCTCCAATCAAGGTTGAAGATATCAGCATAGTCTCCGAACTTTTTTGATCCTACCTTGTACATATATATATATATATATATATATATATATATATATATATATATATATATATATATATATATATATATATGTATATATATATATATACGCAATTAACCATGTTAACTGTTTTACCGTGAATGTGTCGTCACTTTATTTTATTATTATTTTCTCTACACACATTGTATAATGTATAGGGACAGGTATTGCGACCGGGTGAAGTATTGTGTGGGGGTCGAAAATTCGAATTCGAGTTTTCGACGGAAGTGAACGTTCCCAGCATCCCAGAACCTGAATCGAACGTTTTTGAAGAACTGCATGTGTGTTTGGTTTGTGGATAAGACATCTCACAAATGAATACAGCGTTTAGAACGTCATTTGGTGTTTTAATTACAATTCGTGAATAGTGGAAGCTTATTGATTTAAAACGCGATTAAACGTACAGAAGACCACCGAATTTTTGAATGAAGTTTTGAAAAAACCATGAAAGAATCAGGACATTCAATAATGTTAAATAAATAACCATTTTATATGCAATCTTCAATTTATATGTAATCTAAAACGAATGGCAAACTTTAGAACACTAGCTTGAAACATTCTAGCGGTATTGCACCTTTTTTCAAATAAATGTTATCTAAAAAATTAGATAAAAATGAGCAGTAGTATTATCAAATATGTAATACTTGGCGACACATTTGGGGGCTCATTTGAAGAAATATCGCTAAATTGTCGTCTTTTTAATGTAGTGCCAAATTGACGAATGTGTCGCTAAATTGACAAAAATGACGCAAAAGTGTCGCCAAAGTGATGACTTAATAATAAAGCCACAACAGTGCTAAACACATTATAGACAGAACACCAAGAACAACAGACCCGCACAGAATCACACAATCAGACGCAGTTGGAAATAACGAGATAAATTAGTGAAGGATTATTATGTCTCCAGCGACTGCAAATCAATTTAAAAAACAGCAGAGCAGCCACAGCTCAGGCTGCTCAGCATATTCAGCAGGAGAAGATAGAAGTGACCTTGCTTCTAGACGTTTGTGTGATTGAAGGTAAATTCTATAGGCCCCGATGTCATGTGGAGACTTTCCTGCAAGCAACGAGAGGTCCTGGCTGGTAATTAAAAACACAAGCCTCATTTACTTGAATAAACTAAGCGCCGCATCAAAACATGAAGTATCACCCTATAACAAGGCTATAGGAAACATGGTAATCAAGACACTAGACATGTCACCTTCTTGACACATGCTAACAGCGTTGGACAAGCTAAATGTAGTGATGAGGAACATCCAAGAACATGTTATTGGTGGATATTTAAATGCGAATTCTCCTCACTGGGGCTGCAGTGTGATATCGCGTCCACAGACAAAACATACAATCATGCATGCACATATACACTAACATACATACACATACAGACATCACTTCAAAAACGTTTGAATTGAGTTCAGGAATGCTTAAAATGCACTCGTTTTGATCAGAAACTCGCATTGGAATGTTCAACCCCGTCACAATACTTTTATTATGCATTATAGTATGCATTTAGGGAAAGGGATGAGAAGTGTTTTTATGGGTAAGTTTTTTGAAAACCGCTGTTGCAGGGAATATGGATACAATTGGACAAAACTGAACACAATAGAATTGATATTGTCGGCAACAATGCATATAAATTAGACATGAGTACAGGTCTTAAACCTGAATGGAACCCCACAATTGACATACACATTATAACATAAATTTGTGTCGGCTTAGTTTCCGTTGTGCTGGGCGCAATTCTGGAAAAGTGCGTATTGCCACAAATGGATGGATTCCTAATTCAAATAAATCAATTAACTAACTGATATTTAAACCTGGCAAAGACAGGGAAACTAGTACCTTTAAAAATTTCAGTTTTATTGTGTTTAACAATGTATGGTGCTTAGCGTCGAAAATAGCTGTCTCAATTGATAATTGGCCCAGATGAGTTCTGCCCCGTGGACGAGTTAAATCTTTTACATTCTGTTGCAAAACAGCATAAAAAAGTGAGCTATAGCCGTGAAACTCGGCATGCAAATGATCAAACTGTCAGCACCGATGATGCCATAGGGCCCAGGCAACGAGTGGGAGAACGACGAATCGTGCAGTATTTAAAACGACCAGTGTTCTCACTCACGGATAATTAAAACATGATTTTCGGCTTTGATACTAAAAGTTGTGTACAAAAGGCTTTTTAGACGTACTCGACGGAGCTACAAACAAATTTGGGATTTAGAGAGGTCGCATCATAGGCCTAAGGGAAGCTGGTTGGTTCCACAGACTTATCAGTCGCCATCTTGGTCGGAGCGATATAGTAGTTGCTTAGTGTTGGCAACAGCTGATTTGAGAAGGCACATGTAATCGTCGTAGAGACTCAGGACGCCCCAGACAGAAAATTGCTCCAGAGGATCGTGCAGTAAGGAGAGGTGCCACGTCCACACCAATGGCGTCGCTATCAGCCATTTGCCATCCTCCATGTATCCTGTATCAATGGATACTATTTGGAGACGACTGGCAGAAGATGGAATTAGGTTTCGACGTCTATTAAGGCGTCTACCACTAACCCCTCAATATAGGCAGAGCCGTTTGAATTAGTGTCGAGTTCGGGGGTTCCTGAAGAGTGCCTTAGTGCCGAGTTAGGGGTTCGGTAGGAGGCATGCTGTCTTTAGAGACGAATCCTTTTTCTTTCTCAGTGCTACTGAGAAAGAAAAAGGATTCTTCTCTAAAGACAGAAGGACTACTGACCGCCGCATACGTATGGGACTACTGACCGCCGCATACGTATGGGACTACTGACCGCCGCATACGTATGGGAAGGAGAAATGGCCAGCATTGCAATGCCGTATTTGTTGTCGAGCAGCACACGGTCATCACACGCGGTGCGACAGTCTGGGGAGTCAGCTCGTGGGACAGCCGATTTCTTCTAGTTGTGCTGCAAGCCAATTTGTTGATGCGCTTGTACGTTGACGATATTATGCAGCCGATTGTTCTGTCTATGCTGTTAAGCGTCCCAGGTTCCACATACCAACAAGACAACGTTCGACCACAGATTGCACAACTTTCTCAATAGTCCACAGTGTCTTTGGGTATTTAATACCCTCCCATGGCCATCCAGGTCCCCAGACCTATCACTAATAGAATATGTTTGAGACATACTGGGACGTCAATTGCAACCTTCTCAAAATACAGTTGAAATATCTGACCAGTCGCAACATTTGTGTAAGAATCTTCTGCAGAGGGACATAAGCGACTTAATTGACTTTATGATGCCGCCCAGAATAGTATTGGCTTATATATCTGCCAGGGGAGGATTTACCACTTACTAAAATGTCATCTTCTTGCCACCATTTTGTAATAAAACGTTTTTTGCCTTCAAATTCTAATCATTTGCATATCTCATGAAACGATACATGCATGATAAATTTCACGGCTGTAGCTCAATTTCTCATGGATGTATATATTTTATGTAACAGAGTGTATTGCCCGCTTCGCAAGTATTCAGAGGGACTTCTCTTCCCATTTGAGAGGGACTTCTCTTCCCATTCTTCAGAGGGACTCTCCCTTCCCATTTTGTCCACTCCGGAAAAAAGAAATAAAGAACTTAATCAGTTAGATTCTGCCCGGTAGTAGATACTGTCAGTGTTGAAGACCCAGACCGTCCGACTCATCCAGTGGACATGATCAACTAAATGGACGGCCGGGATACTGTCGGTGTTGTTGAGACCCAGACCGTCCGACCTACCAGAAAGGTGTAAGGTAACGATACTGTCGGTGTGAAAATCTTCAGTCTTCTAAGTCAGTGGAGGGATACTTGAAAATATGAATCTCTTAATCTCTGCTCATGAGGAGGGAATCGAAAATCTGACTACCTTATGTTCTGACTACGTTATCATCCTACAATCGATATTATAAGTTTGCAAAAAGTTATTCTTCTAGTTCTCCAGTGAGCTTCTGAATGATCCGAAAAGATTTTCGAAAAAAAAAAAATCCATTTTCTTCGCCCTTGAGAGGGGGGGGGGGGGGGGTGTAAATTGAAAAACCAGCTAGTTCTGTCCGATAGCCATTACTTTAAATGTGCAAAGATACATATTCTTCTAGGTTACTAGAGGGCTTTTGGAGGGTCTGAAAATCTTTCTCTACACCCCCTTTTCTCTGCTGCCTGGGGGGGGGGGAGGAAATTGAACGTCCGGCTACGTTAGGTTCCGTCTGATGGTTGATACTATAAGTGTGTAAAGATTTAGTCTTGTAAGTCAACAGAGAGCTTTGGAAAGTCTTTTCAAAACTTCCTATTGTCTCTGCCTCCTAGAGGGGTAGGGTACATTGATAATCCAGCTCAGTTAGGTTCTGTATCGTAGTTGATACTGTAACTGTGTAGAGATTCAGGTCACCAGGGGGTTTCTGGAGGGTCTTAAAAGCTGTTAAACTCTTTAGACAATAATATAATAGTGATGTAATATAGAGCGATGAAACAAAATGGCTCATTTCTGGAACACTATCGGGGATGAAATGGTTTCAATTTGCTCATTTGGGGATCCTGCTTTCGACATTAATCGCAGCTCTTCACGGTCAGCTAAAGACCGCTATTTGGAATTCTGACAAGGACGTCTCTCGCTCATGTGTGATGATTTCTCATGCATGAATGGACTCAGTGGTAATAAATTATTATTTTTTACTTTCCCTACAATACATGGTAATGTATAGAGAAAGTATTGGAATTATGTTGGAAATCGCAACTCGAGTTTTCGACGGATCCACACGTTTTGGGATCTCCAGAGCTAAAAAAAACTATTTTAGCGGGACGTACGTCTGTGTGGGATGACGTTTGTCTGCCTGTGTGTGCAATGTATGTATCCACTTTAACTAAAAAACTAATGGACCAAATTTCATACAATTTGGTAGGTAAGCCACTTGTGTGTGACCACGATTCGGAATAAAAGAACCCGCCTATATCTGCGAAATGGCTCGCAAATATTGCCTGTATCCACTCTAGCTGAAAAACTAATAGATCAAATTTTACAAAATTAGGTAGATAAGTCACTTGTGGGTTATTCTGGTGCTGATTAGATTTTGGTACGATTTGAAAAAAAAAATACCCTGCTTTTTTATTGCAAAATGGCTCACAAAAATCGTCAAAATCTAAAATGAAAAAGCACTTATACTCAAATATATCTATTAAATGCTTGTTTTATACGTAATTTTTAACGAACAAAAGAATAAGACCAACCCCAATGCACTAGCACTAGCCGTTCTTGAGACTAAGACTAGCCGTTTTTTGAATTTTCGTTACACCACTTTTGAAAATAAGCCCATCTACCAAATAAGTAAGAAAATTGGATTTAAAGTGCAAATTCAGTGTCATTTTAAATAATTATAGGTGTTATTTTGTGCAATTAAACACAATGTAAATGAATTATTAAAGAAATAAATAGAACGTGAATATGAGTCAGCAGGGAAAGCCATGTGCTGTTCACAACAGATTTTTTATTATATTCGTGGACTGGGTATTGTACCGTCTCATGCAATCGTCGGGTTAGACTGGCTGATATTTTCAATTTCTGTAGTATCACACTGATACAGAAGAAATTCTGTCAATTTTATAGTTAAGGAAAAATAGAGCACAATATGTAGTATATAAGTGCAAAAAATCTGATGTGGGCGGCAGTACATGACTTTCCCTGCAGACTCAAATCCATTTCATCTTTATTTCATTAATAATTCAGTAAATTGAGTTCAATTTCACTATAACACGCACAAATAATTGAAATTACAGTGAATTTACACTTTTAATTTCGTTTTCTGGATAACTGAACCTATTCTCAAAACCGGCGGAGCAAAAATGCGAAAAAACAAAAATATTTTGAGAATGGGTAGGTCTAGTGTAATGAAGCTGGTCTTAATTTTTTTATCTTTAAAAATTACGCATAAAACAAGCATTTAATAGATATATTTGAGTATACATAGTTTTTTATATTTGATTTTGATGATTTTTGCGGACTATTTCACAAGAAAAGGCAGGTTATTATTTTTCGAATCGTACCAGTATCTAATCAGCAGCAGGGTAAACCACAAGTGACTCATTTACCAAATTTTGTAAAATTTGGTATATTAGTTTTTCATATATCAGTTTTGATATATTAGTTTTTCATATATTAGTTTTGATATATTAGTTTGTTTTGCCGATCGTGTTGTTCTATTTGTGGAATTGAAAATGTCAGCTATCTAAACGTCAGCTTCCATGTATTGCAGGGAAAGTCTACATCTGATGTGGGCAGCACATGAATTCCCTTATATAATGCAATGGATTTACTTCTTTCGCAGTGAAAAAATGATTTAAAGATCCACGGCACAGTGATTGTAGCGTTGAATTGTGCATTGGGCTCTTTTCCGGATGACAACAAGTAAAGCTATTTCGCTACCAATTAACTTATTTCATGCAACTCTGAATTAACAATTATCAATATTGATAGCATCCTAAATAAGCAATTTAGTCTATATATTAAAATATTTTAATAATAAATTCCACAATTAAGAGTCATTTTGCAATTTTGACGATATTTTCGTCAATCTGGGGATAAATATCGCCAAGATGGCAATATATTGCTGGATTATTCGTCAAAGTGCTAAAAACAAGTGGAAAGGAGCACATTACTTATATGTCCCAGAAGGTATGCCCGTCATATGACGGAATTAAATATTGGCAAAACATTTAAGCATAAAATTAAAGACACGAATCATAGATAAAAAGATCCTTTAATCAAATAAAAACCGTCCTGTAAGACGTACAAATATTAAAAGCCCAGAGCGCTTTCAAGCATCACCATACCCTTCGTCAGTGGCTATATGAAAAATTACCGTGGGAACAAGGTTATATATAGACTAAATCGGCAGCAAAACTTGCATAAATCGGCTTCGGAATATTGATAATTAAATGGTATTATAAACAGGCTATTAAAGATTAAACAATTACAAAATTGCAATAAAAGTGTTATGAACGGGAGATTTAAAATTTAAACAAGTATTAAATACAAATATAAAAGAAAAGACAATGAAACATACCCAAATTTTAGCCATGCATAAATTACATTAAAATGAAACATCACAGATCACTGTGTAGAGGTTTGACAAGCATAGAGTCGAGAACGAGTCGCAAAGCGTAACTTAAGATTTGCACAGGATCAAAATTACAAATTGAATCACGGTACATATAAATAAACAGGGATCCATAAAGAAGAATATTACGAGGGTTATTGCAACGAATTAAAGAGAAAGTTTCTTATAAAAGGGTTGAAAGTTATCATGAACAACACACATTGGGCAAGAGTCGTAGAAAGTTTACCATTCTTGACGTCACGAACATGTTCAGCTAAACGTATACCAACAGTACGCTTAGTACTACCAATATAAAACTTGTAGTCATTATCAGGAGTTAAAAGGGGTATAACTTGCACCCCAGCATGGCTTTTGGAGTTATCTCTATCCCTAAACGTATCCGTACGAATGCGATTGAATAAGGTAGTAATATTCGAGTGAATAGGTTTAAATTTAAATTCATGGCAAAATTGAATAAGGGGACGGAAAATCGTCGAATGATACGGAAGATTAGATTTATACGGTATAAGGTTAACAACAGCAACACGTTTAGTAATAGGTTGAATAAATTTACGGCGAATATGAGCGAAAATTTTATAAATAAACTCAAAGGAATAAGCGACTTCATGCGGCCAAGATTAAAGATAAATTTAATTTCATTAGTTAAAGCCGAAATAGAAGAGCAAACGTTAAAAGCGCGATTAAAATAAGCGTTAAAGGAAGTTTTTTTAGAGGATATAGAATGATATGAATTAGCAGGGATACAAGAGTTAGTAAAAGTGGGTTTCCGAAAAATAGAGGTATGAAAACCAAGTGAGTTACGGGAAACAAGAACATCCAAAAAACGGCAAAGAAAAATTGGACTTATGCTCAACGGTAACATTAATAGAGGGGTAAAAATCATTAACTTTATCCCAAAAGATTAAGGGGATCATTTAAATCATGATCCCAAATAATAAACAGATCGTCAACATAGCGGCACCAAAGATTAGGTTTAAGCGTTAAAAAAGGCAAAATCTCGTTCCCGAGCTCCAACAAAACAGCTTCAGCAAAAATACCAGATAAAGGGCTACCCATAGGGGCACCAGAAGTTTGCAAGTAAATAGTGTCGCGGAAATCAAAATAATTAGCCTCCGCGACAATGTTCAATGCGGAAGTTATTGCGTCGATAGAGGGAATTTTATAATTTTGATTTTGAAGTTTTTTGGTTATAATTATTGTTGAAGCCCATGTGTATTAAATTTAAAAGAGAAGCGAGGGGGAGCTGCGGCATGAGTTTTGTTGTGTTGAATGATGTATGTGTTGGACGCGATTCGAGAGTTCGCACTCTCTTGTGAAATAAAAAGTGATACAGTCCGCTTGAGTTATTGTGTGAAACCAAATCATATTTCCCCCAAATTTTTGGTCTGTGATTGACTCTGAGAAGGACTCGGACCTATAGATACCTGTGATCCTGTGAAATAGAAAGCCTTCCATAGCTGTGTGTGTTAATGGCAATTTGGAGAAATTAATAACCTTAGGAATTTCTTCAAGAAGTGAAGTAGATTCTTCTACAGTGCTGTGGCTGGTGGGGATCTACAGCTGTATATCAAAATCGAAACTGTGTCTAGCTGTGCCTTGTAAGAAGTCAGCTAATAATGGCAAAATAGGAAATTATTCCAATTTATAAATTTATATCATAATGGAGCAAAAATTATTAAATAAGAAAAAGGTGTTGAAATCAAACATAACTAAAACTTCAAGTGAACTAGAAAAAAGTGTTCCAGATAACATTCAATTGGAATTATATGAGATCAAGTGTCGTAAATTCGAAGACGATTTATCGAGCATTTTTTATCAAATTTTTGACAATTGTGAGGGCGATGCAGACAAATATATTAAGGAACAACAATCTATGCAAGAGAACATTGATCAAATGCGGATCAATGTTAAAAGGCTACATGTTAACTCAAGTGTAAGCAGCAACGCTTTTTCCTCAAAACAAAACAGTGATAGTTGCGATGGCGTGAGATTAACAAAATTAAATCTTTCATCCTTTAACGATAATATTCGAGATTGGTTGTCCTTTAGAGATCTCTTTAAGGGTGAGCGTCAGCAAATCTTCTGCCCAATTCCCTCTTTAACTTTCGCGGAACACGTTTTTCGCCGAAATTCTGCTCAAACAGTTGCGCAAGATTTCCTGGAGGATAAAATGCAATGCTTAGATTATATTAAAACTAAATTTAATACCTAATAAAACATAGAATATATATTTCATTTTAATCCAAAATATTTTTGGTGCTGCCATCTGTTGTCGTAATTTAATTCATACCGATTATTTTTATTTTTTAATGAACACTTTTAAATATCTCTTCCTCCTAATACAGTATTAAATACAACAACAGATCGTATATAATAATGCCACAATCATGGAAAGGTAAGTTTTCATTCGATAAATTTGATAAGGGGATCTGAATGCACAGCACTGAGGACTGCAGCTTTGTTTTCAAGTTCCTTTGTCTTCAAGTCCAATTAAGTTTCCGTGATTGTGGTATTATTATATATGATCTGTTGTATTTAATAGCGTATTAGAAGGAATATACATTTAAAAATGTTCATTAAAAAAAATAATCGGTATGAATTAAATTACGACAACAGATGGCAGCACCAAAAATATTTTGGATTAAAATAAAAAATATATTCTATGTTTTATTGGGTATTAAATTTAGTTTTAATATAATCTAAGCATTGTATTTTATCTTTCAGAAAATATTTCGCAATTGTTTGAGCAGAATTTCGGCAAAAAACGTGTTCCGCGAAAGTTAACAAAGGGCAGATAGGGCAGAAGATTTACTGACGCTCACCCTTAAGGCAAGTGTTCATAATAACGGAGGTCTCTCAGATTCACAGAAACATTCATATTTAAAATCGTTTCTTCATGGCGACGCTGCTAGAATCATTCAATCAGTCGCCATTTGCGATGGTAACTACGAAACTGCGTGGAATATTTTGGAAGAACGGTATTCTAATAACCGAGAATAGGTTTTTGCTCATGTCTATTCCTTCTATTCAAGGTAAATCGCCAGCCCCTATTTAAAATTTGGTGGATACGACTAAATGTAAAAGGTCATTGGAAATTTTGAAACAAGAGGTGAAGGGTTATTCAGAAACTGTTTTAGCACATTAATATTGCTTCAAGAATTAGATTAAAGTACTAAATTGTGGTGGGAAAGATAATAAAAAAAAAAGATGAATTGCCAAAATTGCCAGAGTTAATTCTTTGTTGAAAAATCACGCCCCGAACGTTACAAGCTGCTAAACCTCATAATTTCGTGAATCCAAAAAGGAATTACCAACAAATTTAGAGTCACATCACTAGTTACTAGTTTTAAAAATCCGAACTATCTAAAGTGCATTTTGTGTAAGGGCGAGAATTATCACCACTTATATAAATGTGCAGCATTCCAAGGATTGTCTGTTAGTGACCGCATAGAGTTTGTAAAAAAAAAATACAAGCTGTGTTATAATTGTCTTTCCAACTCAAATCATACTGAGAAAAACTGCACTTCTAATTTTTCCTGTGTGCGGTGTTTTTTGAACTTGCAAATAGTTTTCATTTTTGATGGAAATCGGTTGTCAAAGCAATGGGATAACACGATACTACTGGTTCTACTTACCTTGAGTTTCCAGAATCTATATATACTAATTGGGAAGTGTCCGTCTGTCTGTCTGTCTGTCTGTGACGCTTTTTTTAGGCACTTCCTGAATAGATAGAGACTTTCAATTTGGTACACGGCGCGATCGTTCGATAAAAATCCCTGAAAAAATCGAATTTTTCGAAAACGTTCTCTAGAGGAGATGCTCCACACCAAAACGTTCGAAAAGGGAAATGATAGGAAAGCATGCTTTGCCATAAGATAGCGACCTCAAATTTGGTGTAAGGGTAAATCGTTTGAAAGAAAGAAAGTGTGCAATTTCAGATTTCCAATATTTTCTACTAAAGGGGATGCCGCATATCAAAATGTTCGATTTACCGAATAAATGAGAAACGGCTTCTTTAAAATTTGATAGAGGCTTAAAATTTGGTTTATGGAATAATCATGAAATAAAAACACCCAGACGATTATAGTTTTTCAAAAACATTCGTTTATGGGAGTGCTCTAGAGGAAAACGTTCGAAATGTGAATTAATAAGAAAACATACTTCGGGATGAGATAGCGATTTGAAATTTGGTGTACGGGTAGATAGTTTGGAAGGAAGAAAGTGTATAATTTCAGTTTTCCAATATTTTTTACTTTAGGGGTGTCGCACACAAAAATGTTCGATTTTCGGAATGAAGTAGAAACACTCCTTTTAGAACGTGATAGAGGCTTGATATTTGGTATGTGGGCGAATCATTTAATAGAAAAACCAAGTAGAATGGAGTTTTTCAAAAATGTATATTTAAGGAAGGTGGGTACTCCACAAAAATACATTCGAAAGGTGAAATGATAGAAAAAGCATGCTTCGCGATGAGATAGAGACTTCAAATTTGGTATACGTGTAGATAGTTAGACATGAAGAAAGTCAGAAAATTTCAGTTTTCCAACATTTGTTATTGTGGGGGGGGGGGGGGGGGGAGGGTGCCGCACACTAAAATGTTCGATTTGACGATCAAATGAAAAACGCTTCCTTTATAATGTGATAGAAGGCTTGAAATTTAGTATATGGGGTAATCATTTGATATAAAAACCCTACGATTATTACTGTTTTTCAAAAATGATCATTTAAGGGGGTGCAACACAGAAAAACATTCGAAATATGAAGTGATAGAAAGACATGCTTCAAGATAGGATAAAGACATCATATTTGGTGTACTGGTAGATAGTTTGAAAGGAAGAAAGAGTGCAATTTTAGATTTCCAATATTTGCATCTTTAGGGGGTGCCGAACACCAGTATGTTCGATTTTCGGAATAAATGAGACACGCTTCATTTAAATGTGATAGAGGCTTGATATTTGGTATATAGGCCAATTATCTGATAAGAAACTCAAGGCGAACAGAGTTTTTCAAAAATGTTCATTTATGGGTGTGCTCCACAGAAAAACGTTCGAAAGGGGAGATGATAAAATAGTATGCTTCGGGATGAGATAGAGACTTTAATTTGGTGTACTAGGAGATAGTTCGAAAGGAAGACGTGCGCAATTTAAAATTTACAATATTTTCTTCTTTAGGGGGTTCCGCACACTAAAATATTCGATTTGCCGAATAAATGTGAAACGCGAATTATTATTAAAAACTGACAATATTCAGTGGTTGCTTATTGCGAGACAGTTGATTTTCAACGGGAATTCGGCTAGTCAAAATACTATTATCATTAATTCGAAAATTATTATGTCCTTCATCTTATATAATAAAAGATCTTTGTATGTCTGTATGTGATGTCTGTAACTGAAAAACCAAGTAGTATCGGACAGTTGCAAAACTGGTTACTGGTTTAGTTGAGCTCCAGGTACCACAAACTTCAATTTGAAGAATTAATAAAGAAACAATGAAAATTAATTTGAGTCTGTTTGAAAAGTCATGTGCTGCCCATAGATTTTTATAGCTATTTTTATAATGGAATTTAACGACATGTTGTGAATACAATAAAACTTCTATTTGATTGCAAAAATAGTTTGGACTTCTGTATTTACGTAGCTGAAATTAAAGGATACAATAAAATTAATTCATTCATACATTAATTATAGAATAATTATAAGATTGAGCAAATTCAGAATAACAAAATAAAGTATTAGCAAAAATTAAATTATTTTTTTTATTTAACTATTCTTCTAATTACGTGAAAGCAACAGAATAAATCTAGAGTTTCTGAAAACTGTTTTAATTTCGTCAAAGTCATTCGCAAGTTTACTTATATTTTCTTAATAAGCTACAAATGATTATTTTATGTAAAACTCTTTTTCATAAATACATTTTCATCATCATGTTAATTGAGTAAATGGTCTACTGCCACGTTAAGCTGACGAATCTCCATATCCAATTTCACACTCTGTGCTTTTAGTTTAAACATCATTATATAAACTGCGTAAAATTAATTGACCGCAAAAATCGTAAATGCGTACGCTAGAGAAAAATGAGCTATAATGAAATTATGTAGTTCTTAAATGTGTGTACGCGCGTGGTTTTTTAATTTATACCATTTTATACTGGTAATTCGAATTATTTGATTTTAAGATTTTTGCATCATTTTCTAGTGCGTCATAATCGTTCTCAGAATAATATATACATATATATATATATATATATATATATATATAATATATATATATACAATTTAAAGTATGCTTATTATTTGTTTGCTTGTCTGTTTCATATACAAATCAACAGTTTTTGAAGTTTTTTTTCAAATTTGGTATGATTATTCTTAATTTCACAGACCTACGCTCTGAGTTTCTAGGACCAGAGGTTGTTCTAATACCAATAAAAAATGTAAAAAAACCTCCTGCAAAATTAAACATTCTATAAAAATAGCATTAAACATTCCATAGAAATAATATTGCGCAGACAATTGGTTTTCGAAACTTTATTTGAAGAATGTTATATCACGCTGCTTAGCAACGAAATGAAATCAAATGTGTTTAATAAGGGAATTGATAGGAAAATAATTTTTATAAATGAACCGTTTAATAGGCTTGATTGGAACATATCAGTTACAGAGGATATGAAATTGCGAAATTTTGAATTTCTTTAAGAAATCCGCTTTATTTTGTCAAAAACTTGTCAAATTTATTTATTTTCTATTGTGTTTGACCCATTGTTGAAACAGGAGATAAGGTCTCCTGGGGTAACACTGACAAGCGGGATAATAATTCTATGTGCTTATATTTCACAAAATTTAGAAGGGCTTTGATAAACCGAACTGGTCCTGTACTGATTCAGCAATTTATAGAAGGGCTTTGATAAACCGAACTACTACTGGTCCTGTACTGATTCAGCTCACACTCAAAACAACGTCAGATATACAGGGTATTTCACAAAAGTAAGTAGTGGAAGATGCTTTGAACCGTTGTTTGTAGATGCATAGTTCCAATTGCAAAAATGCTTTATATATGTAAGTAACGAAACAGTAATCTAAATGATATGCAATATTTTTTGTAAAAAATTACTATATAAAAAGTTACAATATATACTGTATAAAAGTGGCACTTCCAGGCTGTCCAAGCAGTTGATTTACATCTTCGAGTAGGTGGAACGGACGGTTTGGTTCAAAGAAGACTAAAAATGAATAACTCAATAGGTTAATATCTATTGTAAAGTTTTGGTTTATATAAGAAGTCAATACCTTTATCGAATCGTATATTAGTTTTCAAAAAAAAAATTCTAAAACATGGCTAAGAAAAGAGGTAGTATGTTTACACGACGTTATTACTAAAGGGAGACTTTAACACACACTAAAATGACGGAAGCGGTCTTGACTGCATAACTACGTTGAGAAACGTAATAAAACACAAGATTTGTGTTCATCATGCGATAAACCTGTGGAAAATACCAAGAACTGTGCATCAAGAATGTTTATTGCAAAAAATGTGTCTAAGAAAAATCCTAGAATGCTGTAACTGTGATGTTTTGGTTTTGAATTAAAGGTATGTTGTATTTTTTCTATGGTGGTCAAATTGACAGCTGCCCGTCGTTCTAGGTAGTTCAAAATATCAGTCGTTCTAGTGTTAACGCGCAACGTAAGCCAATCAGTCAACTTTTGGAAATAAATATTCGCGAACGCAGATTAACACGAGCAGCTAGAAAATCGGAATTCAGTATGCAACTGTCTTTTAAGATACATTTAAATTATTAGAATTTTGAACCTTATACGGATTAGCTAGTCTTGCGCCCGCCATAGGAATGTACTCGTTTTTGTGAAATAATACTAGAGAGCCAGTAAATCCAAATTTTGTATGTTGCTGTCGTTTGTTTAAATTTCAATTCTTTGGATTTTTAATATTACCGAGCTAGTCTGCTCTAAACCTGCCAAAGAAATGTATTAGTTTTTGTGAAATAACTCGAGAACCGGTTCAGCTAGAATATCCTAATTTAGTCTCTTATTGAGTGATATTTCGATTCTTTGTATTTTAAACCTATTCAGACTGGCTCATCTTGCTGCCATCAATATTTTAGTTTTGACATGTAAGTTTTCAATTAAGATTAGCGTCACAAAATTAAACTCTCGGAAACTACAAATTGACCTCGGCTTTTATTCCTTAAATATTGATCTTAGACATATATAACAAGTTACAAAGTTGCGTAAAAAAGGGGTACAGAATTCTATGAAATCGATTAAAATTTTCAAGGGAATTAAATTTTAAGAAATACAAAATTTAAATTTTTATACGGCTTCCGTACAAAAACATTTCCAATGAGTAAAATGTGCCCCATACACTAATAAGGTGATGTACAAAATTTCAGCATTTTATTACAAAAAGTCCCAGAGATATGAAAAGACAAAAATGCTGACTTGACCCACTTTTCGATGTATCGACATGGGTTCTCAGAAGGGAAAAATCATGTCGGCATATCGTCTTTCGAGGGCCATACACACGAATACAGATGTCATACACACGAATACAGGGGTCATACATTATGAAAGAAAACAATGATTAATTACATAAAAAAATAATAATTTTGCTATTTATTGGTACAAAAGTATCTAAACTGTGTAGAAATAAAAACTTTATACAAAGATTACTAAGCTTGTTCAAAACGTTTTCCATCCATGCCAAAGATCCATTAAAGATAAGAGACCGACATTATTTGCCTTTGATGCATTTCTGCGTTGCGTCATTTGCACTCTTGCTGAAAACATTTACAATTTAATTTGTGATTTATCCCTCACCAACAGCGTTTAAACTTTGGGACTTTATATGATAAACTGCTGAAATTTTGTACATCACCTTATTAGTGTATGGGACACATTTTGCTTCTTGGAAATGTTTTTGTACGGGGGCCGTATAAAAATTTAAATTTTGTTATTTCTTCAAATTTAATTCCCTGGAAATATTTATCAATTTCATAAAATTCTGTACCTTTTTAACGGAACTTTGTAATTTATTATATATGTCTGAGACCAATATTTAAGGAATAAATGCGGAGGTCAATGTTCATTGGACACCTTGTGTATATATATATATATATATATATATATATATATATATATATATATAAAGAGGAGTACTTCAAATTGCTGTAGATATAACCTTGCAAAGGGAAGAGGGATTACAAGTATCTGGCTATATTTTATTTAAAAGAAACCTCTTCTATAATAAAAAGACAAAGCTTACCCCTCCACCGAAGCGAGAACAGTTTCCGATGCCGCTTTTGACAAACTTACTTGGCGGCTGTGTTAAACACTAAAGATACAGGTATATTGCCACCAGTCCATACCCCCCACGTTACACAAAGGCAGATTATGGCTAAATAATATTGTAAGACGATTAACTGCAACTCCTCAATAAACTATTCCATTGCTAATTTGCGAAATTACAATCTGCGAAAATCATGCTATTCGGGTTGGTTGCAATGTAATATACCTACATTTTATATTTGAAGTAGATGGCTACAAAATCCAGAACGATTTAATTTTGTATTTTAAAAATTAATTTAGCAGCTGCCGTTATGACCAATCGTAGAAATCCAAGAATGTTCGCAATCCCAAGATATTTTGTCATCCGATGATATCCCATTATCGGTAGGGTGTTTTATGCATATTACTTTAAAGTCTTAATTTGAAGACCTAAAATTTAATTAAATTCCTCCAATTCAATTTTAAGTCTTTACAACTAGAACGACGGAGGGGCGCGGTAGCCCATTGGTTAGCGCGCTGGAGTTGCACTCGGTAGGCCCGGGTTCGATTCCAGCCACTGCCAAAACTGCCGCCGTGTTCATGCGGAGTACGATCACGTTAAACATGTGGGTCCGAAAGTCCTTCCGAGAGGTTGGTGGTAGGGGAAGAAGGGTACGGTCCCTGTGGATGCCTCCCCCACTGGGTTCCGGTCTAAATTGAGTGGCACTTCCCGACCGTCAAAACAGTTACCTTACACCTTTCTGGTAGGTCGGACGGTCTGGGTTTCAACAACAACAACTAGAACGACGGAAGCGGTCATTTTGACAGCATAACTACTTTGAGAAACTATTCCTCCAAAACGGCTAATCCCAGCCCATTGAAATTTTCTGACTCTTCTTATTTTCTTCTGTGTTTTTAATAACTTTAAGAAAATAAGAAAAGTTATAAGATTTCAATGGGCTGGGATTAGCCGTTTTAGAGGAATCGTTTCTCAAAGTTAGTTCTATAGTTATGCGGTCAAAATGACCGCTTCCGTCGTTCTAGCGTTAAATTCCTTCGATTCGCGTTAAATTCTTAAGAAGATCCACTACTCATCTAAATATCTCGGTATTCGCATTATAATACCCGGACGTAGTCTGACGAGGATACATATGCAGGCAGCATCTATGGACGGTTTCGTGAATGCCATCCGCACGTTACCACGGAATAGCTATGACTAAGATTTGGAATCCGATGTCCTCCAAAATGTGACGAACTCATGAAGACTAACAAATTCAATCCTACCAATTAGCTGGAATCCTTTTATAGCTTTAACTCCGGCTGTATGATGAAGAATCGGCAAAACCCAAACCGACAACAGGAAATTTGTCATAGTTACACTCAATTGCCACCCGTCTAGATATTGTAAAGCTTCCAGTGAGTTGGACAACCTGGGTAGTGCAAGTGAAACATTTTTCTGCTTTTCACGATACCTACGTCAAATTCTGTAAGCTGGAACTTTGTCCGCAGGGTCCGTAGGGTCTGGTATAAAAGTGTTGTTTCAGGTAGCAGATATTTTATGCTGACGAGTGCTTAAAATCTCTAAACTTGTTCATGAATCCTTTTATAAACAATGGAAGCATTGTCCGATAAATATTACTTGTGGAAATTTAATACAAATATAAAAAATACAAGATGCGATTATGCGAGCAAACACCAACTAGAGCACAAAGTAAAATGCTGCGCAAATAAAATATAGGGAGTTCGATCATTTCAGAAACAATTCTGTTTTCTTTAAAAGGATGGGTAGGAACAAAATTTCGTCAGATAATACCAAGTGTAGAGAACTGCACAATTACGCAGAGCTTCGTCACGTCGTGAGAATAATTTAATAAAGGTAGAAAAATTGGATGAGAAAACAGTCCTATAAATGTTGAAAAGATGTTGCTGTAAAGGAATTAAACAATCCAGTTAAACCTGGTCAAGCCATATACAACCGAGAGTAATTGAGAGCCGGATGAATCATTAACCGGGTTATCTGAATTGGTATTGATGTGAAAAGCCTGGAACTATCTGTGCCAAAAGCAGATAAACATTTGAGTGACAGAAGAAAATCAAATCGATGGCTGCTTGCTGTCTAGTTGAGATTATCTATTGATCTGATTTTAACAGTTCTTGTTCTCACTCTGTTTTAAAGCACTTTTCACTGGACTTCAGAAAAGAAAACTAATTTTTTTTTACAAGAGGGGAATCTTATTAATGTCAACTTTTATTATGCTAGGCAATTTTATGGTGGAATTTAGAATAAATCCAACTGCGTTTATTTGCGAGTTACTTTGTGACTTAGTCATCCATAAAACATATGTGGATTTGGAAGTTATGTATACTACGACGCATTCACCGAAATTATGGATGCATTCTCTGAATAAAAAATGGACCCGAATGGTAGAATAACCATAACCCATTGTCACCAAATTGTTAACGGGAAATATGCAGATAATCGCTGTTTGGTACAACAAAACTGCAATAAAATTCTCAACTGATTTATAAAGTAGCAACTGTTCTTTAGACACCTTATCTTAACTCATCCCATCACGTCAATTGCCACTAACTGAACGAAACCCGTTTATTTACCTTCATAGAAATCTTTAGAAAGCGGGTATAACTCATGAAGTACTTATTACGAACGTGAAAAATGTCTCCACAGTAGTCTCTTGTAAACTAGACAGAAAACGCCTTTACAGAAAACCATTCCTTATGACGTGAATTTAGGGTTACCATATGCTGTAGTTCGGAGAGGGTTTTCTACATTTGGAGACTTCTCGAGTGTTGGATATCTGGCTTGATATAACTTATTTCCTACTAGATAAGAGACCCTTCTAGAAGTTTCTATCGAGCATAAAAGCCATCGCGCCTCAGTTTGAGCAGTTTACGCGATACGAGCCACATTGAATCGAAAGATACTTCAATGTTGCGAATCGTATCTGCTGTTTTGCGAAATTAGTGAAGTATTTAATTTCTGTTTTACCCGACAGTTTAGTGATCATGTGCTAGTTATCGACCCATTTGCTGCAAGTTGATTCCGGACATTCTACTTATAAATATATTAGTTGGTTATCCAGAAATTTAGACTCATTCTTATATCCTAAGAGCAAACCTACGACTCCAGATCATACAACTGTATTCTATGAAAAATTAGAGTACTTTCCAAACTCGACAATTTAGAGATATTTCGCCAAATTTATAGAAAATATCACCAAATCTACGTCGCGATCCAGACATTCAATAACAATGATTGCCGTTACTGCTTTTCTGCTATAGGCCAATATGCTCTGAAAACATTTGTAGTATTCGTAACATTACCGTTTTCATTCATTAATTCATTCAGATTTGATATCAAATTACGATTATGAAGAGATTAGAAATATGACTGGGCATTTTGGCGGTAAATATTTGCATAAGGAAAAATTAGTGATATTAAGTTTATAAGAAACATTAAAAAAACAAGAATAGTTCATTCAGGCTGTCCATAAAACTATCAATTCAAATTATCCTTGTCTCCCACAGCATTGCTTGAATAGTTCAGGGAAGATTGTTGGATACCACAGATCATCTTCAAGATCTCTCGCCAGAAAAGATGTTACAAGGTGGGCGCAAGCTTCTGCTAAGCTTAGCGATGGTGCTGCTTGTAGAAAACCTTCTTCTAAGCATGGCCTATCCAAGAAAGTTGGAACTATGCACTGAAAGAAAATTTCGTATTTCAGAATAAAATTCTTAAAAACTGCATGCATGAGACAGAAGTAAATGACAAGATGTACATAGAAGGGCAAGCGTTAAATATCAAATTTTTAAATTTCTATCATAAAAAGTAATCGACACCGTTTGCCAAATTTCTCGTTCCTAGAGATTTTCCTCTTCGTACAGAAAAATCTATCATCCAAAAATAAAATTTGGTACACTTTTAGAGAAAGCTTTGGGGAATACGTTGAAATAAACAGTTTTTCGATATATATTTTTTAATAAATACTAGACGTTAAAAACAATATTTGATCTGCGAGTTCGAGTCTTGGATAGGCTAATAGCAAGACCACGAATTTTTGCTGGCTGGTATCCCCAGAGTGAAATTTTTGAAAGACGGAGTCCTTCTTAATTTTGCTGTACTTAAGATATTTTACTTTTTATGCTCTTCTGAAATTAAATATATTCTTTCGTATCAGCACGTCCATCGATTTTCTGTCCTGTTCAGGAGAAACTATGGGCCGCCCAGGCGGTGAAGTGGATAGCGTCTCCGACTGCTGTCTAGTGGGCTTGGGTTCGAATCCCGAGTAAGGCATGGGCGTTTTCTTGAGGATGAAGTCAGTCTTCCGCCTTCTGGGTCCTCGCCAAATGTGAAGCTGCATCCCCCCCCCCAGACCTTCGTCAGTGATGCTTGTTTGTGTTAATAAAAACTTTGTGATCTCGTCTTGTCATTCTTTGTCCTTCTTCTGGCATCACTGGTCCTGTTTGTGGTTCGACCGAAACAGGAGGCTATGAGCAATAACAACAAAAACAACAAGAAACTATGGCATACAAAAATATAAAATTTCTTATATTTGTAGAGAAATAGCAGGGGAACCCTAAAAAAAAAAACAGTTTACCCATTTAAACTTTAGTTTGGTTTGAAATAGCTGGTGAAAGTGCCCTGTTAGTAGAAGGTGAAGCCTCTAGACGTGTGAAGTGTAGTAAGCAGGCCTAGTCTTTAATAAAATAATTTGTGAGGCGTAGTGGAAATCCAAAAGACTTGCAGGCAGTGCATTTAGTAGTCATAGTTAAATTAGGCTTAAACACTTTGTCTAAAAAAATTACAGAAACAGCCTAAAATCATAAAAAAAAAAGTTCATTAAGTAGTTGTCAATTTGATCATGATCAATCCTGCAGCAAAGAGATCCAATAATTTCAAACAGATGTATTGAGTTAATGGGAAAAATCACATAAAATTTGGAATAGTATAAAATTTTATTGACTATATAATTTAAAGAAATAGCTAACACATACACTCATGTTGATAAGAAGTCTTGCTGAGGATCAATATTTGTTTTTATTGAGAAAAAATTGCCTCATTCAATAAAAATATAACGGTATCAATATGTTTTCCTTACCATAGAACAGCTCAATTACATCGATAGGCAATTCATAAAATTTCGTTTCCAGCTTTGCTCGCGTAATTGCGCGATACCAAATAGAATTTTTAAACATTATTTTAGTTTTATTTTTAACAATACGATCATTATTTCCCTACGATATAATCCATGGGCTTTAGCAGATTTGATAATTGTATGCATTTATCTCAAGTCGTTGATTTATAAAGAAAAAAGATTGTGACTTAGGTTACGTTTCTTTAATAAAATGTGTATTGTCTACTTAAATTGCGCCGATTGAAATCTATCTTTATTCCGCTCCATTATGCTGGTTGGAAACCACTGATTTATGATTTATATTACGGAACCACTGATTGGTTGGAAACCACTGATTTATACCACTGATTTATATTTATACCTTACGACAAGATTGGAAACGTCGGACTACTGAAAATAAGACCAGAATAGTTGGGTTTTCAGTTCTTAGTAGGATTTTCTGTAAAGTTCCTGAAAAATGAGAGAAAGACATTGTTAGAAATAAGAGACAGTTTTTGTCCATTATAAGCCTCTTAAATAATAATCGAATTTGCGATAGACCTTTATTTTCATAGATTACCAATAATAGCGTATAATCTCTTCTATCATTTTGTACAACAGAATCTGATGTATATTGGATTCAATGCGAAATGTTTGGAAAAAAAATCATTTTAAATTATGTTCACAGTAGGAATATTTGGATAAAACGGCTGTTGGAAAATTATGTTTTCTAATAATAGAAAACTATGAATAAATACCTGTATATTCTGAATAGACACAGTTTTTATTCGTACCATTTGCATTGAAAGACGTAAGTGTAATAATTTGGTTTGGATTCGATTTTTTTTTATTTATATTGAAAATTTTATTCTATCCAGTGACCCTACATATTTTACAAGTAATTATGCAGATTTGGGAAAGTTACTTGAAAAAAAACCCAGTTATATAAATAGGAATAGGTAGATATAAATATCAGTTGCTGGTGAGTTGCCCCATTTTAAGTACTTAAAATTTCGGTACACATTCATTCAAGTACATGCAGTGTCGGTACACAGTCGGTTCAACTACATAAAGTGTCGGTACACATTCGGTTCAAGTATATAAAGTGTCGGTACACATTCGGTTCAAGTATATAATGTGTCAGTGTACATAAAGTGTCAGTGTACATAAAGTGATACACATTCGGTTTAAGTACATAAAATGTCGGTACATATTTGATTCAAGTGCATAACGTGTCGGTACACATTCGGTTTAAATACATAAAATGTCGATACTCATTCGATTCAAGTACATAAAGTGTCGTTACAGATTCGGGTCAAGTACATAAAGTGTCGTTACAGATTCGGGTCAAGTACATAAAGTGTCGGTACACATTCGGTTCGGTTCAAGTACATAAAGTGTCGGTACACATTCGGTTCAAGTACATAAAGTGTCGGTACACATTCGGTTCAAGTACATAAAGTGTAGGTACATATTAGGTTCAAGTACATAAAGTGTATGCACACATTTGGTTCAAGTACATAAAGTGTCGGTACACATTCGGTTCAAGTACATAAAGTGTCGGTACGCATTTGGTTCAAGTACATAAAGTGTCGGTACGCATTTGGTTCAAGTACATAAAGTGTCGGTACACATTCGGTTCAAGTACATAAAGTGCAGGTACATATTCGGTTCAAGTACATAAAGTGTCGGTACACATTTGGTTCAAGTACATAAAGTGTAGGTACATATTCGGTTCAAGTACATAAAGTGTAGGTACACATTTGGTTCAAGTACATAAAGTGTCGGTACGCATTTGGTTCAAGTACATAAAGTGTCGGTACATATTCGATTCAAGTACATAAAGTGTCAGTACACATTCGGTTCAAGTACAGAAAGTGTAGGTACATATTCGGTGTAAGTACATAAAGTGTCTATACACATTTGGTTCAAGTATATAAAGTTTTCGGTTCGGTATCGTTCGCGCATTTTAGAAATTACGGCGTGGTTTCTTCCTGTAGATCGAAATTAATGTGGCTGTCAGTTTTTGTTTGTTTTCAAAAAAATTAAATTTAAAATATCTCGTTTGCTTATTATTATTATAAATGTGTTTTTTATAATTCAGATTTTAATATTTTTGCTTACCTTTCAATGGTTTCAAAAAATAATAAAAAGTCTTATTTACTTTTCAGTAATTCAATCGTTTAAATTTGAAAATTCGTACATTCCCATTTAAACTATTTAATTTTAAAAATGTTATGTTATGAAAAAGAGATATTTCTCTGGAAATAACCAAATAAGCCTACCTGTGTAGTTTTCTTGAAAGTAGTTACGAAATTAAGAGTTAGGAGGCCAAATTCCATGGATTCATTTTTCACGAGTGACCAAAGTCCTTTCCAAAGAGTTTTTATTATCATTTAAATTATATTCATACTAATTTCCTGTTTACCATACGACGTTTTTGCTTCTCATATCCTTCTGATGCATAAATGGGTAGTCATCATCTTTGACACAAAACTCGAGCTCCTCACAAAATGTAATTCTTATGATGAATTGTAGGATCATAGGAATTCATTTTATGAGTAGCATCAATTACCAATCCTTTGGAACCAATTTAAAATTAAAACTAGCAGTCCTTAAATAGATTCTCCAAACTTAGTTGACAAACTTTATATTTTTAGGGTCAAAAATGATGTGAAGGAAATTTAATAAAGCTTTCGCAATTTAACTAAAATGTGTGTCAGTCTTCGTGTATGTGTGAAATTGTTATTGAAAACCTATAAACCTTCTGCGCCGCTTTAACGGTCGAACCTGAATGAGAAGAGAAAATTTGTCCTGATCACAATTTGTACACGGAGTCAATTCATTCAAGCGCAGCATGAAAGTAGAAAGTTCTTCACATAAACCGTGCGGGGCCAACGGCTTTACCGTGCTGAAAACACCGGTTCTCGTTAGATCACCGAAGTCAAGCAGCATCGGGCGCGGTTAGTACTTGGTGGGTGACCACCTCGGAACACCGCGTGCTGTTGGCCATCTCGGGTGCGGTATCCCCGTGGTTTGCGCGCTAGATTTGCACGCTACCACAAATGCCGCCGTGTTCATGCGGAGTACGATCACGTTAAACATGTGGGTACGTAAGTCCTTCCGAGAGGTTGGTGGTAGGGGAAGGAGGGTACGGTCCCTGTGGATGCCTCCCCCACTGGGTTCCGGTCTAAATTGGGTGGCACTTCCCGGCCGTCCATACAGTTACCTTACACCTTTCTGGTAGGTCGGACGGTCTGGGTCTCAACATCAACAACAACATAAACCGTGCGGAACTTTTACCTGTCCGTCCTACGGACTGTTGATTTGATTTACACGTTAAAACAAGTAACGCTTTCACATTTTGCATGATTAAGAAAGTACTTGTAGCTAGGTTAATTCGAATATGCTGTGAATAATACTACGACCGGCTAATAGCTCGGTTTTGTCATCATAATCCCATTATGTGCAAATAGACTACGAAAGTTTCTCACAGAGCAAACAGAATACACTTTTAATACCTATTTTGAATACTTTTATGGAAACATAAGAAACAACAGGGATATAATTTTGAATTTAATTGATGGAGTTTGGTTGACTGGAACGTTTATTACGCAAAATTTTAGTTTATAACGATCAGTGGATTTAAAGAGATGAGTTAAATACCTTTCAGGAAGTTCACCGTTTTTGTCACACCTCTTTGGTGTCAAGTTAGACGCGAGTATATATATATATATACTACATCAAAAACCTCTCCCTCTATCTTTTCTCCTACCATGTTTTTCTTTCTTGAACGATTCACTATGAACTATTCACTTTGGCGCTCTTCCAATGAGTATTAGACATTTTCTCTGTAACACAAATTTAGTTAATTAACAAGAAAGATCAATCATGCATAAGCATTGATTATGAAACACTTTCCAACTGAAATGTAATTTCATTTAAAAATTTCTAAAATGTGATTCATTCAGTGGTAATATCTTTTACATTATCACAGTACTACAGTAATTTATTATACTTAAATATTTAAAACTGTATCGAAATGTAAATCATCTGATTCTTTATGCAAAATCAATGAATATTTCATTCATATAACTTGTATTCCAGACTCCAGAGCTAAATAATTTTGTGTGAAAAAAATTCAGCAATTCTTATGTAATTCATCTTACAATCGCTTGAGATATTTGCATTCTGCATATGTTAAAATTAGGCTTCCTTGAAGAAATAATAAAAGTTTAGGGATCATTTAAAATCACAACTATTGTAATTGCATAGGCACGGAATTTAGATACACAGATAATACACAGATAATATATATCCGGCCGTCCAACTAGTTACTCTAAGTCCTCTGGACGAGTCGGACGGTCTGGGTCTTCAACAGATAATATATATGTGTATGTACTCAAAGTATTGGAATCGTGCCGAAGATCGGAACTCGAATTTTCAAAGTATCTACACGTTTTGGGACTTCTAGAACACGAAAAAACTACTTTTAGGAAGACGTCTGTGTGTGTAAGGGTGTATCTGTGTATGTTTCTGTGTGTCTGTGTGGATATTACATCCACTCTAATTGAAAAACTAATGGACCGAATTTCATACAATTTGGTAGGTATGTTTTTTGTGGGAAATCCTGATGTTCATTAGATTATAGTACGATTCGTAATAAAAGAATCTGCCTTCTTTGCGAAATGGCCGCAGAAATTGCCTTTATCCACTCTAGCTAAAAACTAATGAACCAAATTTAACAAAATTTGGAGTATAATATTTCAATAACTTACAAGTGATTTACATACCAAATTTAACAAAATTTTGTATATAAATCATTTGTAGGTTATTCTACTACGATTCGGGAAAAAGGAACGGGCTATTTTTGCGAAATGGCCAGCAAAAATCGTTATATATAAAAATAAAAGACTACGTGTGCTCAATTATATCAATTAAATTCCTATTTTATATGTGATTTTTGACAACAAAAAGAATAAGACTAACCCCATTACTCTAGGACTAGCCGTTCTTGAGATATTCTAGTTTTTTCGCGTTTTCGCTACGCCACCTTTGACAATAAGTCCAGCTATCAAATGAGAACCAAATTTAAGTTTAACGTGTAAATTCAATGTCATTTAAAATACTTATGTTGCGCAGATAAACTCAAATTATCATTGAATAAATAAAGAGAACGAATATGAGTCTGCAGGGAAAGACATGTGCTGTCCACATTAGAATTTTTAACAATATTACACCAATGATTTATAGAAGTGAACGGATATTATTTGCAGGCCATTTCGAAAAAAATGTATGATCTATATTTAAAGATCCATCAAATTTTTGTCGAATAAAATGTTCAACAAATTTAAGCTGTGTACCAAATTTTAACTCTCTAGGACGTAGGAAAGTGCATTTAAAATGCCATCAATTAAATTTATCATGAAGAGTTATATAAAATTTAAAAAAAATGAAAAATTGTTATCTACCAAATTTATTTTAAAATATGAAGCCACTCCCATATGCAAAACGTTTAAACAAATGGAGAGATATTTATTATATAATATCTCTCTCTTTTCTTTCTGGAAGATATCCCAAAGTCAGAATTTAATTGAATTTGTTTTTTTCCCTATATTAAATAATTTTTTTAATTAAAAAACTACTTAACATATTTTACTGAATTTTTTTTTATATATTCTATGGGATAATGTGAATATTTCCTAAAAATTTCGAAGCAATTCGTGAATTTTAAATTTACTTAAAAAATGTTTGAAAAATTAGGTCCCATAGGGTTCAATGTATTTCATTTTTTCAACCCGGGTTCAATAAAAAACTAATTGGGTGATATTATTTATTTATATTCCCATAGGTCCTACAGACCGTCTGAACAACATACTAAAATTTCATTTTGATAAACTCATTTTTACGGCAGTTATCGTGCTAACGGACAGACAGACAGACAGACAGACAGAATGAACAAAGTCATAAACACTTTTCAACTTTGTTGTAAAGTGTTAATAACGGACAGACAGACAGTCAGACAGACAGACAGACAGACAGAATGAACAAAGTCATAAACACTTTTCAACTTTGTTGTAAAGTGTTAAAAAATAAGTTTTAAATATGAATTTATTAATTAGACATTTTATATCAGTTATCTCAGCGTGTTTTCTCTTTCAAAATATGAATTTTTATCCGATACAGAGTCCATTAGTGTTTTCTAAACCTTTGCTATAACAAATGCTGGATTGGACATGCATATATAAAGTGTACGAGATACTAAGGATTTTTAAGAGATCTATGTAAGTATTAATATTTCTTGAAATATTTTAAACCCCAAAACGTGCAGCGTCCTGTTTTTTCTTTACAACTTAATCTCAAGCAAAAATCTCGCAATTTTTATAGTGCGGACCTAATGCGTCCTTGCCAATAAACTCTGAAGTATTTTTTAATGAAGGTGTTAAACGAAAATTGTGGAATACTGAAAATCACGCTTTTAAATTGAATTTATGTTCCAAAGAAGTGATTTCTACATAACAACGGTAAACGATTTCTACAATCGCAAAAACACGGGTGTTTCACCTTCTTATCGAATGCCTTTAGCTAACGAAACATTTTGGTGTTAGAATAATGTGGTAAATTTGCTAATGTCTGTAGACTGACCTCTTCTGTGTATTGCAAATGATAAGATAAATACCCGTACTATTTTTTATTTAAAATAATTATATGAACCCCCAGTAAATTAGTTTAAATCCATGTTTGAAGCTGGAGAAATGCGCTTACCTTTTTGTTGAAATATTACTTGCAAGAGACCCTTCATATTGATATTAATTGAAAATATTTACCTTCCTTGTGTCTTACTCACCACACTTTACAGCTGCGAGGTCCTCTTATTTGTGCCTCAAAAATTCCGTACTTTACGTGCGAATGCTGCAACTTTGCTTCGCCTGACAGACGGCTAAAAGTAATCTTAGAAGACAAAGTATTTTTGTAGAATAAAAAATACCCAACAGTGCAACTATAATGCACCTCTTATAGTAAGTAAACGGCTTGTTCCATAGAACAGAGATTTCAAACTAATATAGGAAACCATTAAAATATTTCCTTAAAGTGAACTACATCTAGATTAAAACAGGGCGAGAGTAACTTTAGTATATAAAGAAAAATAATTAGTACAATTAATGTAATTTATCTAATGCAAAGTTAAAATAAGATCTTTAAACGAGCCATCATCTATGCTATTAATTTAAGGTTGGCGTAGTGAGATCTCTGCCCAAGAAGGAAAGTAAGTTTGCGTCGGTGTTTCTCAACAACTAGGGCATCAGGAGCGTTTCATTGGGAGGCATGCTGGAAAATCGAGCAAAATGAGCATCAAGCTGTACCTAAAAGGGTTGGAGGTAAGTTGGTGGCATACATTTTGGATTGCATTGCAAATTTTCAGACGAAAACAACAAATACTTTATATAATTACTTCTGACAGGGTAGTAAAATACAGAAATAGGGGGGGGGGGGTTCCAATGACAATGATTCATGGAAACACATATTCTAGAATTACTGCAGCCGGTCTATGAATCCTACCTGAAGCCAACTCTCAGTTTTAGCTTAATGCTCTGAGAATTGCTGCCTTTTGTGTGGTGTGACGGACTTTTTACACTAGTTACCACAGAGGTGTAATTTCAAGATGGTGGTACATAATAAATTTCTGACTGCCATTGTAGCAATAGCTGTCTAGTGCAGATAAGCATTAATAAACGCTTTTTTATCCTTTATAGGTCCTGAGAAACAAACACGCAGAACTGCCTAAAGAAATTATATATTATATCACAAGTGTGAAATAACTAGCTCGCATGCTTTGAGTTTCACTTTTTAAAAAGCTAAAGGCGAATGACGAAGGTCAAAGTACCTGGCCATTTGAAAAAAAAAAAACAAAAAAAAAACCCTTTTTAAAAAGCTGCAAACAATGAACGGTTATTAAGAGAGAGGGTATAACTAGTTATCAGTAACTCTTTATATTTATATATAAATACTAAATATATAATGAATATATAAATACTAAATATATAATGGATAAATAAATACTAAATATACTAAATATAAAGATATGTAGCTGAGAAACTCCCTTTTGAGGCACTTAAACCCCTCTACCATGATAAGGTCGGGACATCTTTGGAGGGGACTTCCCTCTCTTATCCCTATTAACAACACTAACTATAACACTTCAACGACTCAATAAAACTGACAAAATTACCTCGGAAATACAGCTGACGACGACGCTCTTGACTTAACAGACGCTAAAACCTATTTCTGAGACTTCTATCTTAAAGCTTCCAATCCTAGCCAACAACAGGATCCATCAATGGTTAGCAATTGTAAATTGAATTTTCAAAATAGTAATTGGTGAACCCCCCCTGGTTTGTATACGTCTAGGCTTGCATACGTCTATGCTACGTGCATGCTTGTATACGCCTAGGTAAGGCGTGATAAAGTCTCCTAATGTCATCCTGCGATACATTCTGCCAGGCATTTCTCAATTATTGCTCCAGATCTACTATATTTCGGTGCCCAAATCTCGCAGACTAGCATGTCCCATGCATACTCGATTGTCGAAAGGTTTGGTGACCTTGCTGGTCAAGGAACAGTATCAACAGCACGGGGACAGTCCACAGATATGCGAGGCGTATGTGGCGCGGCATTTTTCTGTTGGAAAATGGCTCCAGAATGACGTGCCCTGAAGTATTAGGCAAACGGCCACAGGATTTCATCAATATGGAGCTTGAGCTGTTAAAGTTGTACGCAGGATGACTAGGGGCGATCTGATGCCGTAAGAGATAGCACCCCACACCAGGGGTAATGGCTGCGTGTCTGTAAAACAAAGGCTGATTGGGACCTCTGGTCCTGACAGCTCCACACACATACCCTATGGTCATCTGCTGAATGACTGAAGCGTGATTCATCGCTGAACACTATGCGACGCCATTCTGCTGGCAGCCTTGATGCTCGGACACGACACCACTCCAAAAGACTCTGCTGATGTTGTGAAGATATGGGCAGACGTCTTAAAGGCCGCCGTAAGTGTAACTTCACCTCAGTCAAGCGCCGTGAGATGGTGGAAGGTACTACGGGTGGTATAGAGAAGGATGTAGCATGTTGAATGGCGGACAATGATACCGTTGGGCCAGTTCGGGCCTGTCGCACAATTATCCGATATTGCCTCGCATTCGTGCACCTTGGCCTTCCAGAGCCTTCATTCCGTCAATGAGTTCCTTGCAGACATCATTGCTGCCGGCCCCTTTGTACAGCAGTGTCCGTTCGGTGCAGGTGGCGGCCTATTTCGGCATGACCAGCCATCATCACGCATCCCGACTATACGAACAAGTTCGAACTCGTCTAATTGCTTATAAGGTCTTCGGCAAAGTCGTAGCGGCAATATTTGTGTTGTGTCTCCATGGAACTGCAGCGCCGATAACGAGTAAAGATAAACTGTTCACATTTTTAACCTGTTTTATAGGATGCTAGTTACGCAGTAGAAACGCGCGCTATGATCGAAGTTAACTTCATTCGTATTGCAAATTTAATCATTTGCATACTTGGTATACAGGAATTTGCATGCGAAATTTCGAGATAATCAGATTGTTTTTTAGGGGTGCATCGTTTTTCTTGCAAAAGACTGTATAAAAAAAAATCAAACTATAATAGTAATAATGATTGCAAAAATTTAGAAACACTTTTCTATAATATTGGCAAAATATGGGTATATTTATAGGTTAGCGTTGAAAGAATGACTCCAAGACATTATGCTAATGACTCATCAGCATAAATTGAGCCCTATCAATGCCGCCGACAGAGTTATCGGACCCCTATGCAGTCAATGGGCCCCCCCGCCTGGTATGCAGAGCTCTAATCCTCGTATTTAAGAACTAAAGATGACTGTTAAAGGTATTTCTAACGGTTCTGATGATTAAACCTTTTATAAAGTATTCATTTATAAATCAACTTTCAAAAGTATTTGTTTCTCCCTCGTCCTCCCCACTTCTAAAAAAAAAATGACTTTTCTAAGCCATTAATCCCCCATTCATAATTATTTTCTCAACATACTTAGTATAATGTATAGGAAAAGTATTATGGCGATGTCGAATATTCGAGTTTTGGACGTTAAGAATCTCTGAATTCAAATCGAACGTATTGGATGGGATGTCTGTGTATGTCCGTGTGTCGATGGGTGCGATATCTCACGAATGATTGGAGTGTTTCAAACTAAATTGGGTGCTGTTATTATAATCTGCGAATACTGGAACGCTGTTGATTATATATTTTTTTGTTGTTGATTGAACATGTGGGGAACTCCAAAATTTTGGATGAAATTTTTGAAGAATGAAGGGTATTCAATAGTCTTCAATAAATAATAATTTTATACCTTATTTTTTATTTTAAAAGGAATGATCCAAATGTTAGACTTCTAATTTGAACCGCCCTCGAGATATTGTACGTCTTTCAAATAAATGTATTTAAAAATTGTATAAAAATGAACAGTAGTATCGTGAGATGTGGAAACTTTGCGATTGATTCGACGAAATGTCGCCTAATTGGCAAATATGACGCCGAACAGATAAGTTAATAATTAACCCATTCTAAATAATGGAGTGTATGGCTTAGCAGACGTTAGCAATATTTGCAGTAGCCAAATTATATTTGCAAGAAATATAAGTTAACGGGGTACTTTGAAATGTCATCCATAACAGCGTCTCATGTCGGTGCGCTTTTTCACAGTTAAAAAAGCTGTGTCGAAGTTCGTGTCCGCCATTATCTCCCAATGAAAGAAATAGGGGATTTGCATTAAGTTGTGAAGGGAAAGGGGCTGCTCACCAGATGTTTTGAACTGTAACTCCGTTCAGGTGACACTATTTAATCGTTGCAAATAATACCACTGAATATATTTTTACTGTTAGCCGTTTTCAAACTCATGTTTTATTTGCTTTTCTTGCGAATTTTCTGAGATGTACGTGCGCTACATTAGCTTCCTTGCCTGTGACACACATGTTAGGGATTCAGCCTCTCAGCTAGCTGATCATGCCCTTGGGTGAGTCGGACGATCTGGGTCTTCAACATGTTAGATCTGTGACTGAATTTCGAATCCCAATTTCATGAAGGAATCCACGTGCATTTACAAATTTCTGTTGTAGTTTGTAATCCACCGAAATAGGGAGTCAAAAAGGAATAAAGTGCTTAAGGTCCTGTTCACAATGGGTTTCAATAACCATTCACATGCAACAAAAACGTTTCGAATTGTTTTTTTTATATTTAGAATTGGCAGTATGATTGTGGCCTAAAAAAAATAAACATTTGGCACGTTAATAACGCGAAAGTAATATTTCCTGTGGAAACACAGAGGTAACTGAAGACGGCAGCACGGACGAGATATAAAATATTTTTAAGCTCAGAGTACAGATTCATTAAATACAAGAAATATTTCAAATCAGTTATGAAAGTGTTTAAGAACACAAAGTCAAAGTCTTACAACGAAACAAATAAAGGGGGAATAAGTGTGCAGTCTGTTTACTTATTACTTCTCAACCAAAAGTTAATGACTCGTGATAGAACATTCTGTAGTAGAACCGAACATTCATATTTTGGAGACTAACTGCTAGGGCTATAGCGAAAGTTTTTTTAAAATTTATTTACAGGGTCAGAAATGATGTGAAGGGAATTTCACAAAGCATTGGCAATTTAAATATGCCCAGTGCCAGTCTTCGTGCATGTGTGAAATGGTTATTGAAAACCTATAGTTCTTCTCCACCGATTTAACGGTCGGACCTCAACGAGAAGAGGACTGACCCAAAGAAAAGCATTTTCTATTATCCGGATCACAATTTAAATATGGAATCAATTCATTCCAGCTCATCATGAATGAGAAAAGTTCTTTACGTAAACCGTGCGTAATTTTTACTCGTCCGTCCCAAGAACTGTTGATTTACATATTAAAATAAGTAACGCTTTCACATTTTGCGAGGTCAAGAAATTACTTGCGGCAATGTTAACTTGAATAAATTTCGGATGCTAATAACTCAGTTTTGTCTTCACAATCCCATTATGCGTCTGTTGGTTCCCTGGAATGGTATGTTCCCTGGCTCAATATTCTTAATTTGGTAATATTTAAATAATATTTATTGGCTTTTTCATTTATTCTTTAATTAGAATATTTTTAATCTTCTAAATTAACTTTCTTTATAATATTCTTGATTAAAAATGTTCCATTCCTTGAATTAATATTACTTTTGATTTGTAAATTTTAAAAATTATTTATTTATTTGATTCCCCTTAAAATTCCCTTTAATTTGATGTCCCATTTTCCTATTTTGGTTAGAAATTCCGTTTGTTCTTCAGTTTCAAGTTATTTCCATGTCTCACTGCAATTCAAAAATTTCAGTTGCGGCCATTTTCGGAATTCTGTTTTGCGGGCTTTTTACTGCGATTAATGCGCCACCTAAGCGTTTTCGCGCCTCTTTAGAATTCGTGATTTATTTTAATTGGTTCGCGTTTTTACGGATCGTCTGCTCTCGGAATTATGAGTATTATTTTGGCAATTCTAATTTCGGTAAGGGAATTTTAATTGCTGCCGTTTTTCTAAACTCCGCCCTTTTTGCCGCATGTATAAATACGCGCGCAGAATTTTTCAGTTTCAGTTTTTTGTTGAAATCCTTCGTCGTGTGTTAGCGCGAGAAGCGCGTTGTTGATTTTCGAATGGAACTTATGTTCTACGCGAGCTTTTCAATGGAACGTTAGGTTCCTCGCGTTATTTTTTTAACATTGTAGTTTTAATTTAAATGATGGTTTTTCAAGTTTTTATCGCGAAATTCACGAAGTAGTTCTCCGGAAAAGTGTGTATTAAAATTCATTATGCGAGTTACGTGGAAGTAGTGTCTGACGAGGTCGTCTGAGTTTTAAGAAGATCCTAGTTATCCAGAAGTAGTTGTTAGGCCTCTGCTGATGAATTCTCTCCTGATCTCCAGTAAACCAGTTTACAAAATTTGTCTCCACTCATTGGAACTTTCCCCCCTGTCTGATGGCCCATCCGGGTGAATACAGATGTTTTATTTAAACTCTTAATTTCTTTAATTCTGAATATGATTTCTCAATATTTTTTTAATGCATTTAATTAAATTTTATTCTGTAAAATTAAAATTCTAAAACTTTATTCTGAAAGCAAATTTCTAAACCTTCATAAATTCTTAAGAGCCTGGGTAAATTCTAAAATTCTTTAAATTTAATATTTTTGTTAATGATTTTCCGATGGAATTTAAAATAGATTGTTTTGAGTAAAGTTTTTATGCTAATTCCTTAATTTTAACTAAGTTGATAAAATTCTAAAATTCTAATGTTAATTCTTCCTGAGTTGCCTGCCTGTGAGCAGTGTTTTTGTATTTGTTAATTTGAATTAATTTGAAGTTACAATTTAATAAACTAATTTTCTTTAAACTAAATATTATGTCTTCCTTTATCTCTTTTAAACACAGCAGGTTTTATTCTATCTTTCAAACACAACACGTATATTATCATGGACCATAGGTTTCCTCAGCGAAAACAGAATTCATTTTTAATATCTATTTTAAATAATTTTATTGAAATATAAGGAGTAATAAGAATATAAATTTGAATTTGAATGATAGGAATCGGTTGACTGGAGCTCAGACCATCCATTTAATACGTCAAAAGTACTGTTTTCAATGATTAGCGGCGTTAAAGAGATCAGCTCTATAATTTTGCGGAAAATCACGGTTTTGTCATACCTCTTGGGTGTCAAGTTAGGTTTGTCGCGAGTATATACTATATCAAAACCTTTCTACTTTGATGCTTTTCTTTCTTCTTATGTACTTTTCGCTTTGGCGCTCTTCCAAATATTATTGGATACTTTCACTGTAACACAATTAATTAAAAAAATAGGTTTTAAATGTGAATTTATTAATTTGACGTTTTATAGCAGTTATCACTTATCGTGTTTTCCCTTTCAAAACATGAATTTTTATCCGATAAAAAGTCAGTCCATTAGTGTTTCCTAAATCTTTGCGATAACAAATGCTGGATTGGTTATACATATATAACGGTGCACGAGATTCTGATGAATTTTTAAGAGATCTGTGCAAGTATTAATATTTCTTGAAAAGTTTTAACCCCAAAAGAGTGCAGTGTTCTGTTTTTTCTTTACAACTTAATTTCAAGCAAAAATCTCTTACTTGTATAGTGCGGATCTAATAGGGCCTTGCCAATAAAATCTGAAATCCTTTTAATGAAGGTGTTAAACGAAAATTGGAATACTGCAAATCATACTTTTAAATTAAATTAAATTTGTAAAGGAGTGATTTCTATATAAAAACTGCAAATGATTTTCACAACCTCGAAAACAAGGTTGTTTCACCTTCTTATCAAATGCCGTTAGTTAACAAAATATTTTGGTGTTAGAATAATGTGGAAAATTTACTAATATCTGTAGACGGACTTTTAGTGTATTGCACATTATTAGATAAATACGCGTACTATTTATTTATTTAAAACAATTATATGAACATCCTAGAAAATGATTTTAAATCTATGTTTGAAGTCGGAAAAATGTACTTACTTTTTTTCTGAAAAACTAGTTGAAAGAGACTCTTTATATTGACATTAATTGGAAATATTTATATCATTTGTGCTTTACTTAATCACCATCCTTAATAGCTGTGAGGTCCTCTTGGTTGTGCCTCAAAAAGTCTACGTGCTTTACGTGCGGGTGTTGCAACATTATTTCGTCTGAAAGACGACTACATATAGTTTTAGATGATAATCAAAATATTTTTGTAGAATAAAAAAAATTCAACAGTGCAAATATAATGCACTTCTTACAGTAGGGTAACTGATTGTTCACTGGAACAGAGATCTCAAACTAATATAGCAAACCATAGAAAAATATCCCTAAAGTGAACCACATCTCGGTGAAAACAGGATGCCAGCAACTTAAGAATATAAAGGAAAATAGTAATTAGTACAATTAGTTTAATTTATCTGATACAAAGTTAAAATAAGATCTTTAAACGAGCCATCATCCATGCTATTTAACATCCGTAAAACTTATGATTTACGGTTGCCGTAGCTTGAGATCTCCGCCTAAGAAGAAAAGTACGCGGGTGTTTTTCAACCACTAGGGCATCAAGAGTGTTTTATTGAGAGGTATGCAAAATGGTGGGACATAATAAGCTTTCTGACTACTATTGCAGTAATGGCTGTTTGGTGCAGATAAGCCCTAATAAACTTTTTTTTAGTCCTTTAAAGGGCCTGAGAAGCAAATACCAAGAAGTGCTTAAAAGGAGTTATGCATTATTTTACAAGTGTAAAATAAGATAATAAAAACTGGCCAGCCTGCTTTGAGTCCCACTTTCTGTAAAAGTTGCAAACAATGAACGGTTATTAATAGAGGGTATAATTACAGTAAGAGTACTCATCAGTAACTCTTAGGAAGATATTTATTTGAGAAACACCTTTTTGAGGCACTTAAACCCCTCCACCACGATAAGGTCGGGACCTCTTCGGAGGGGACCCCCCTCCCCCCACCCCTATTCACGACACCAAGACCTCAACAAACTTCAAAAGATTACCTCAGAAATACAACAGACGACGACGCTATTAACCTAAAAGACGCTAAAACCTATTTCTCAGACTCTTATTCTAAAACTTTTAATTCTAGCCAACAACAGACGTCAACCGAGCCTAATCAACTGACACCAAGCGAGCCTAAACAACCGACATCGTAACACAAGAATCGTATAGGAACAACCTGAAAATTAGAAGACACAGAACGAAGGAACCAAAAGGAAATAAAAAAAATACTAGCCCCAATACCAATGAGCCAACAGAAGAGAACGTATGAAAACTGATAACACACAGCACCAAGCTATTGCAGAAGACTATTTTGACGAAATCTTTTTAATCAATGATTATTTTCTATTATTTAACTATCGAATTCAGTTTCGTTTATGATGCGAACTATTGAATGTGCTATTGAATCAGTGGAGTTCTATTGATATTTCTATTGTATAGAAGCAAACTATTGAATTTACTATTGCATAGCATCAAACTATTGTTTGCAAAACGGACTATTGATATTTCTATTGATGACTATTGAGATGACTATTGCCAGTTACTGACTATTGTAAATTATTGTCCATCTTAATACTTCAATTTAAATTATTTATTTAGGCATGAGACATGAATAGTGGTATAAATTTCGAATTTGAGGCCGAAACGGCAACGCAGCTCCTCCGCAGTTCATAACCGGTCTAGCTTCTTCACTTTAGACAAGATGCTTCCAATTTTCTTGAAAGTTTCTCCATTAAATGATTTTGAAAGATCCAATGATAGATGCGTGCTATTGAAAATTAACTTTTCCAAAATAACATAAAACAGAGTATGAACTGAAGATGAACAGCATGCGAAAATGTACTTATTAGACTAAAACAGGATACCGTTATTGAGCATGCAAATGGTATCCTTTTAAAATTTTCATTTGCACTCATTTCTGAGTGATGGCCGAAAGATATTTTAGAGGTTGCTGTAGACATTCGGAATGAGCCATGCATGTTTCTTTTTACGAACGTTGAATATTATTTTTGTAGCGACGGAGTAGCCCAGTGGTTAAGGAACGGGGATTCCTGAAATTTCCAAAACTTGGGTCGTGTGTTACGCTGGTGTTGATTAAATTTGGGTATGAGAGTCTGAGAAATAGAACAGATATCCCTTTATGTGTGATATAGTTCGCAAAATTCGTCAAAATCTATAAAATGGAAGTATAAATATATTGAAATGTATTCATCAAATGCTTGTTTCATATGTAATTTTAGATACCGAATTGAATAAATCCGATCCACTCTATGATCAATTGTTTTCGAGGTATTCTAGTTATTTTTTAAATACTTGACGACATTTTAATGTTGGCTGACAACATTTTAAGAAGTCGATAGCTGAAAAAGAGAATGTTTTTAAGCCGCTGATTGGATGTAATTTAAAAAAGTACCTGTGCCATTTTGAACCATGTGCTGCACGTTTGTTAAAGATGGCTATTTAAAACGGGGTGCAACTCCGCATTTGCTGTGTCCTCACATTGTCTTTGGTGGGACCTACTTCTGGTTCCTAGAACATCATTTTCATAAGTTTTAATTTAAATACGTGCGTGCCTCTTTCCATTCCATTTATTTTGGATTCAAGAGATAAACATCCATGGATGAAACCGAATGTCTACAACATCGATGCACTTAAAACTAACTTACAATCTAAGGATATATAGTAACACTTAAATATACTAAAATAAATTTCAAAGTAAAGATTCGAAAAGTAAGCATGTCACTCTCATTCAGCAGGTCGGGCCGTACTCCGGAGGCTTGTCATAAAGGATGGAGGTGCTGGGAAACTTCTTCATCTGAAAAGAGAAAAGAAATATTTAGGTTATAATAATCTCACGTGGATTAATGCAAGTCATTTCTACAGAATGTATATAAGCTATCTTTCTTAGACTAGCAGGTTGGTGCACAGCCCCCGACAGTATTGACAGACTATTTAAGGGGAGAGTTGCCATAATGATGCTATCTATATAAATAAGTTGAAAATCTGTTTGTGGGTATGGATGTGTGTGTTTGTCTTAGTATCACGAGGGAACGCCTGCACCGAAATTCATGCAACTTTCGCGGTAGACTTGGAATGGCCCTACTGAAAATTGAGTTAATGTGTCGAGATTCTAGGACCAGGGGTTATCGAGATAATGATAAAAGACTTACAATTAAACCTTCTTATGCAAGATGACTATGAGATAACTTTATGCAGGCGATATTTTTTCCGAATATTTATTTGAAAACAATTATATCATGTTACTTAGCAACTGAATTAAATTCGATGTGGTTATACGGCAGTTGACTTTTATGAAATCTTTTCCGAATTTAATTATAAAGAAATTCCAGTTTAAAAAATGTCGAGGATGATTGACATTTCCAATTTCTCACGTCATACGTTTTATTGTGACAAAGTATTTTCAAACTTATATATAAAAGTACGGGTATATCTTCTGATTTACAAGAATATAAGTAGTACGGGTACATCTTCCCATACAATTTTAGTGCTTTCATTTTGGGATAAATTGATTCAATTTCACATTTTTTGTGAATTTATTTACAAACAGGTCCAGAATGTCTTATTATTCAGATCTGCCTGTGAAGATAGTTTAGTATAACGAGAACAGAGATTCTTAAACTTCTTTGTAGGAACATTAGTTTAAATATTTAATTATACTGTTTTGAGTAACAATGTTATTTAGAATAATATAAGAATTTGCATATGTTTGTGATGTATGTGTGTTTTGCATATGTATGTAAGTTTCTTTATATTGTTTACTCCGTACGAAGAACGGATTTACTGCTATTTTTGAATAAAATTCAGTTATTACAGGTTCCATTCCAGCATCCAGCTGGGATCACTCAGCACTCTTACATTCAGTGCTGGCTGCTGTGCAAAAATTGTATAGTTTTACGTTTTGATTTAATGTTCTTTCAACATATGTTTTGAAAAGTAATTCCGACCCTGGTCTCACTAAAGGCATGCTCGAATGTTTAGGCCTATGGATCTACCTAACGATTTCACCCAGAATTTCTTTTATAGTGTCCACGCATTTGCGAATAAAATCCTTTCACACAAGTACTACAAAAAGTATAATACTCTGCGATAGTGATGACTTTGATCGTGAATGGCATGTTTTTCAGTGTGAAAATGATTCTATACTTTTGTGTGATTTACTTTCAATCTGATGTTTCATCGCTTTATCCATTAATCACTTCTAAGATCCTGTTAATTTGGAGTGAAATGTAAAGATACTTATCTTTTTGTTTTCCTCCTTCAAATTTTTAAAGAATTTTACTAATGTCTTTTTGGGGATCCTATACAGAGTTGAGACTAATGTCTTAGAATATGTAACGAGTTAGTTACTTTTAATTATTTATTAACTAAAGAACCGTCACAGTTGCTTGTAAAAAATGAAGTCACTTGATGTTAGAGATAGATAAATTGCTTTCACATTTTTGAATAAGTTACATACATTGCGATTTCATACAAACAATTCTAATTTAATATTTTAATCTATATTTCAAATCTCATTTAGCTTTATTATGGGTTCATAAATTTCCAAAATATCTGTATGTCAAAATTTATTAAACAGCGCAATTTAACTTTTACCAATGTTTTCTTTTAAACTTGGAATGAAGATACGTATTGTAATCAAAGGAAGCAGCGAACAATAAAGTTTTTAATTTTGTTATCGCCACTTATGTTATTTTTAGTCATGTCCAACTCTTTTGATTTTTAAATGGAAATAGTTTTATTTCCTCATCATCCGATATCGTCATTCGATTTGGTATTTTAACTAAATGATAAATGGAAAATAATGCACTTTTGACCCATAAATAATTCATTTTATTAAGATAATATAAGTAAAATACTGAGAAAATGCTGAAACGACTGTTAAAGATTTATAGATAAAACATGTATCATATTAAGAAAACTAACGAATATTTTTTCATTGTACTAGGTTATATAGACTTCCGTTACAATAAATGCGACCACTATATATATATATATAACGTTTAGGAATGCTATACTAATGGTTTATTAAATAAAAAAATTTGGTTCAAACAATACTAATTTCTATAGTACATATTAAAAGACAATTCTTTATGTTGAATATTAATTATCTTGAGTTATCAACTTCGAGATGAAGTGGGTAGAAGAGAGTTATTTTAGATTTATTACAGTTAGAAAAAATAATTTGTTATTAGAATCTACGTGTTATCTAAACTTTGTAATTGCTTCTTAGCTTATGTCAATACCTTACTAATAAAAAGGGCGCATGCAATTAAAAACAAACAACCCTACTTACATTATAGATGCAATCAGGATCGATGACTCCAGGCATGTAAACCCTCTTGAAGCCCGTCATGTCACTTTTGCAAGAGGCCTGTCTTTTCTGGAAATAAAAAGCCGGACATTATAATAATGATTTTCGCTCGTGGTCATCACAGTGGTTAAAATAGCATTTTGAAATAATGAATTAAAATAGTAAGAGAAATTATTTGTAGTTTTGGCGACACTTGAATTTTTTTGATGGTTTTGCTTTTCATATGTCTCTGTACGCTTGTTTAAGAAACATGCATAATTATCACACTGTTTCATCTCTACAGAAGTAATTTAACTGCAGTATACAAAAGGAGAAAGAGATTTCACGAAATAGTTAGTTTTGATAGATTTTAATAGATATTCTTGAATAAATTAAATGGGATCATTTTCTATATCACTATATTCTAAAATTTTTAAATGATATTGCTGGTACCACCGTCGTCGTTCTTAACCTTTTGCTTACGGGTGGCAATGCCAGCAAAAGGCGGTCGAACTGTTTGGAATAGGGTATGTCGAAAGCCCAGAACGACCGACTCATCCGAGGACATGAGCAGCAAGATGGTCGTCCGGGGGAATAGGGTATGTCAAATACCTGACATTTTGGGAGGTTCTTCATTTGGAATGGACGCTGTTCCACCCGTAAGTAAAAGGCTAAGGATTATTATTTTGTGAAACCCTATTTAAATTCTTTCAAATTCAGTTTTTATAAAATCGAAAATGCGTGTTTGTTATTTATAGTGTTTTACTGTATGAACAACAGCAGGGTAAATCAATTTACTGTTATCCGAACATTGGGAGTGGTATTTTACCTTGTAAGACATTTAAGAGATTAATATTGTTGGGTTATACTTTTGGATATTTAACAATTTTAGAAATTTTGTATTTTGTTTAAATGTGTTCAGGGGTCTTATTTACATAGCCATTCTCTTTTAGTTATCCATTTTCCAATTGTTTAGGTTTTTGATATTCTTCTGTTCCAAATATGTTGTATTCCATAGGTTTTGTGTTAAAAACGGCGAAAGTTCGTTCTTTTTAGGTTTTAGCAATTTAAATTTATTTAAATTGGCTAATTTGTGATTCCATTTATTGCCCTTTTTATTCCCTTTAATTTGATTCCAAATTTATTGCTCTCTGTTAAAAATTCGTTAATTCATCGCAATTTTACAGTTTTATTCTATTTTCAGCTTTTTAAATATTTCAGAATCGTCCATATTTAAATTATTGCCGAATTCGTATTTTCCAAATCGTTTCACTTCATTTCTTTTTAATTTTCGTCTGCTCTAAAATTCCATTTCTCTTCTTTAAAGTTTCGAGTTTTTAATTGGTTGATCGTAATATTAAAATCGTCTGTCATTAATTATTTTATCGTTCATCAATAATTTTGTTTACAATCTGTGGCAGCGATGTTTGGCAGTATATAAGCAAATCGCGCACTTTTTCGATCTCTTTGCTCTTTTTGCTCTTTGCTCTTTGCTTTTTTTTTTGCAATTGATTAGAACCAGAGATGTAATCTGTTAAAGTTGTTGTTTTCAGCGCTTCGGCGCGAGCCGTAGTTCGAATTCGGCTTGAAATGTCTCATTATTCCCGGCTGTGATGTGTGTTTTGTTTTTCAAGATGTGGATTGATTTGTTTAGTTTATAATCAATCAGCAGTCCTTTGCCGCTGTGCTCTCTGATGTTGTTTATGTCTGGAAGCTGCGACGGAATGAAGAGTCATGCTAATTAGTTTCATATCATTTAAATAATGATCCAAGATGTTTCACGATTTATGTGATGTCGGCCGAGGAAGTCTTACCGGCCAATTAGAAATATGTTTATCTTGACAAGCTGCCAGTTCTATTTTATGATGAATGGAGTTCGCATTTCCGAGCCCAATTGACGGACACATGTTAAGTTCTCCATTTTGATGTCAGTAGTCCGGTGCGGCTGTTGAGAGAAATGATTTTTTTATTACTCGACGTCCAGCTGGTGTGGAGAATCTCTTTGGAGTTGAATCCCGTGGAACGGCCTTTTCCGGATTTTCTGCTGGACATATTGTGACCCTGTGCCATGGATTTTCCTCTTCTGGTGTTCTCTGGATCTGCTGCACGTTTGGTGATTCTGCCTCCCGCCGATTTCCGCCGTTTTTCTTGGAGCCTTGGTGATATTATTCCTTTTCCTCCAAATTCTAATATTTCTCAATAGTTAAAATATGTCTTTATTCCAATTGTTTTGAGTTAGCACAGAAATAAGACCCCTTTAGACTTATATATTTTAAGTTGCGAATCCTGTGGTTATCTTTTAAATTATGTTCTAAATTCCCTTTTGGCTTACTGATGTTCTTTTATCCCAAATTTTAGTTTAGATAAATAATTGAATAAGTTTAATATTGTTAACTTTAAAATTTAATATTCTAACGTTTTTACTACCACTATACGACCGGCCATTCCATTCTATTTATTTATTTAAGTTGTTTATTGGATTTGTTAGTTAATGAGATGTAAAATGTTTTGGAAATTATTTTTAAGGTGAAGTTTAAAATTTTAATAAACGTTAGATTTTGAAAACCTAAAATCTGTGTTCTCTCTTTCTTTTACTTTTAATGTTTTTATTTTTAGGTAAAGTGTCAATTTTTAATATTTTACAGGAGTACATATTTGTACACGTAGGGAAACTGGTCAATAGGTCCTCTTTCAGTCCACTTTCAGTTTATTTAAGACTTTCAGTTTATTTTTAGAATGTTTTCAGGTTTGAGGAACTTTAGAACTTTTTCAGTGTTTTCAGATTTATGTTAGATAAACTTTACAAATTTCAGATGATTTTAGGTTTTAAGAACCTTGAGTAAGAACTTAGAATACTTAGAATGATTCAGAATGTTCTTTGTCTTTTAGTATATCATAAATGCAGTAGATTTCCCCCCCCCCCCAACAATTGGCGCCGTTTGACCAGTCTAGGGGCTTATTCATGCTAACTGTAATAGATGTTCTTAATAGTTTTTGTTCTTAAAAATGAAATTTCGGTTTATTCTAAAAGTGATTACTGTTGAAATGTTAATATGTTCTTAAACTGAGGCATGATGTTTTAGAATGTTCTTGATTTAAATTAGAGGAATTTATTTTAATATTTTGATTAAAATTGAAATTTTAGGATTAATTTAAATATTTTCATTTAGAATTTTTTGAGGAAACTTTTGAATTTGACTTTTTCATTTAGAATTTTTATTTAAGCATTCCTTAATTTAAGTTAATTTGATTTGAATTTTATTATTTGAAGTAGTTTGAAAGTAAATTTAATTCATAAGTTTAGGAAGTTTTAAGTATTTGAAGAACGCACTTTATAGTATTTACATTTTTTGTTCTAATCCCATCTCATTAACAATTTTTTTTTATTTTGTTGTTCTTGTAACCCACGCTCCCAGCAACACTTAAAATTGTTTTGATAAAATAGAGAAAAATTAATTGAGTAAATTTAATATGAGAATATTTTTTTTTATTAAGTTAAATTATATAGAATTAAAGCAGTAGTTTTTTGACTTAGAATTTTTTTGTATGTTCTGATTTGGAATTGAGTTTTAAATCCTCACTGATATGTGAATGTAGTTGATGAAATGCTGTTGATTTATTGAAAAATTGGGTAATGCAGGTGTTTTTTACACTCCAATATGAGTGTGACATAAATATCAACTTGAGTTATCTTGTTCTTCACATTGATCATGTGTTTGGTTTTCACACTCAAATAGAGTGGTGATAAAATCAGTTTGTTTGTTCTTAATTCTGAATCTGATATTGATATTTTAATACTGTCTTTAAAATTTTTTTTGGTCATTAAAGTGGAAAAATTCATTTTATTATAGGAGAAATAAAATTTTTTTTAAGTGGAATATTTAAAATTGTGCAATGCAATTTGAGTTCTTTTGGTTTTAAAAATTTAAATGGGGATTTGTAATTTGATTTTTCTTTGGTATTTTGTTTAAAGTAATGTGATACACTTGGCAGTTAGTGAATTTAAATGTACTACTTATACTTGATGGATATTTTTGTGCTATTTTTTTGGGGTTCAAAAAAGATTCACAACCTTTGAGAGGACTCACAACCCTCGGCCCCTTGTCTTAATTTTTTTTTGATTTTTATGAGAATTTTTTGAGATTACCAGAGAGATACAGATATGATATTTGAGTTTATTGTTGTTGAGAGTGCAAGATGTTGCACAATAATTAGTAGAATCGCGTTTATTGATATTGGTGTAAAATGATGCATAAGGTCATTTTAATGTATATTTGTATTTTGAACGATCTAATTTGCCAAGTAATCAGTTTATAGTATAATTTGTAAACAAGTCGGTTAAATTTGAGTTCAGTTCCAAATTGTTAGGGAATTGAGTTTGTTATTTTGGGGTAAATATTCCACAATTTTCTTTGTTTGTAACTTGAGCCAACTTTGATATTATTATTTAAATTGAAAATTATGCTTCGAATAATTGTTTTCTTTGTAGAGGAGGAGATTCATGATGAATTTGTTGATTTGTATTTATTGGTTGTTATGTTGAAGGTACCATTTCAAAATTTATTGTTTAGATTATTGGAATTCTTTGGCTGGTCCAAAGTTTTCGTTAAAATTTATGTTTATTCATGACAGCTAATGATATAGAGATCTGTTTATTATTTTTCTACTGCTTCTCTTTGATGACGTATTTGTTGGAGCATTTTAAAATGCATTGATGAACTTTTCATAATATAGAGTTACAATGAAGTTGAAGTATTTAATATTGAATCTATATGTATGTTTAAGAGTTTAGACGAAATGTTGAGAAATATGATAATTGTTATTATGAAAGTGTTTAGTGAAGTGATTATTTGATTATGGATTTATTTATAAGGAATTTGATTTTTATATGATTTTTATGGCTCATGTTACAGCTGTAGTTGAGATTTAGATTTTTTTTTTCTCTCCTTCGTTTCGCGGAATTTTGTCATGTGTTAGCTAAAATTTTTCATTTTTCAAATGAAAAATTTTTTTGGGACGTTCGAAGGAGTTGTTGGGTTATACTTTTGGATATTTAACAATTTTAGAAATTTTGTATTTTGTTTAAATGTGTTCAGGGGTCTTATTTACATAGCCATTCTCTTTTAGTTATCCATTTTCCAATTGTTTAGGTTTTTGATATTCTTCTGTTCCAAATATGTTGTATTCCATAGGTTTTGTGTTAAAAACGGCGAAAGTTCGTTCTTTTTAGGTTTTAGCAATTTAAATTTATTTAAATTGGCTAATTTGTGATTCCATTTATTGCCCTTTTTATTCCCTTTAATTTGATTCCAAATTTATTGCTCTCTGTTAAAAATTCGTTAATTCATCGCAATTTTACAGTTTTATTCTATTTTCAGCTTTTTAAATATTTCAGAATCGTCCATATTTAAATTATTGCCGAATTCGTATTTTCCAAATCGTTTCACTTCATTTCTTTTTAATTTTCGTCTGCTCTAAAATTCCATTTCTCTTCTTTAAAGTTTCGAGTTTTTAATTGGTTGATCGTAATATTAAAATCGTCTGTCATTAATTATTTTATCGTTCATCAATAATTTTGTTTACAATCTGTGGCAGCGATGTTTGGCAGTATATAAGCAAATCGCGCACTTTTTCGATCTCTTTGCTCTTTTTGCTCTTTGCTCTTTGCTTTTTTTTTTGCAATTGATTAGAACCAGAGATGTAATCTGTTAAAGTTGTTGTTTTCAGCGCTTCGGCGCGAGCCGTAGTTCGAATTCGGCTTGAAATGTCTCATTATTCCCGGCTGTGATGTGTGTTTTGTTTTTCAAGATGTGGATTGATTTGTTTAGTTTATAATCAATCAGCAGTCCTTTGCCGCTGTGCTCTCTGATGTTGTTTATGTCTGGAAGCTGCGACGGAATGAAGAGTCATGCTAATTAGTTTCATATCATTTAAATAATGATCCAAGATGTTTCACGATTTATGTGATGTCGGCCGAGGAAGTCTTACCGGCCAATTAGAAATATGTTTATCTTGACAAGCTGCCAGTTCTATTTTATGATGAATGGAGTTCGCATTTCCGAGCCCAATTGACGGACACATGTTAAGTTCTCCATTTTGATGTCAGTAGTCCGGTGCGGCTGTTGAGAGAAATGATTTTTTTATTACTCGACGTCCAGCTGGTGTGGAGAATCTCTTTGGAGTTGAATCCCGTGGAACGGCCTTTTCCGGATTTTCTGCTGGACATATTGTGACCCTGTGCCATGGATTTTCCTCTTCTGGTGTTCTCTGGATCTGCTGCACGTTTGGTGATTCTGCCTCCCGCCGATTTCCGCCGTTTTTCTTGGAGCCTTGGTGATATTATTCCTTTTCCTCCAAATTCTAATATTTCTCAATAGTTAAAATATGTCTTTATTCCAATTGTTTTGAGTTAGCACAGAAATAAGACCCCTTTAGACTTATATATTTTAAGTTGCGAATCCTGTGGTTATCTTTTAAATTATGTTCTAAATTCCCTTTTGGCTTACTGATGTTCTTTTATCCCAAATTTTAGTTTAGATAAATAATTGAATAAGTTTAATATTGTTAACTTTAAAATTTAATATTCTAACGTTTTTACTACCACTATACGACCGGCCATTCCATTCTATTTATTTATTTAAGTTGTTTATTGGATTTGTTAGTTAATGAGATGTAAAATGTTTTGGAAATTATTTTTAAGGTGAAGTTTAAAATTTTAATAAACGTTAGATTTTGAAAACCTAAAATCTGTGTTCTCTCTTTCTTTTACTTTTAATGTTTTTATTTTTAGGTAAAGTGTCAATTTTTAATATTTTACAGGAGTACATATTTGTACACGTAGGGAAACTGGTCAATAGGTCCTCTTTCAGTCCACTTTCAGTTTATTTAAGACTTTCAGTTTATTTTTAGAATGTTTTCAGGTTTGAGGAACTTTAGAACTTTTTCAGTGTTTTCAGATTTATGTTAGATAAACTTTACAAATTTCAGTGTATTTTAGAAGCACTTTCAGATTCATTTTCAGATAACTTTCAGATTTTTAGATACTTTACAAGTTTAGGAACGTTTGGAATGTTTTCAGGAATTTAGAATGTTTTGAATATTTAGAAATGTTTTTTTAGTAAGTCATAAAATGCACTTTTTCTACCGGACAATATCGGGAAAAAAATAGCATTTATACATGGAACATTGGCTTAGAAGAGGCACAATCGTCAAGTAATTGGATAGCTACATCAGATGTCAAGTTGAAAAGTTCAATTTTACGCAGTGGTAATAAGTAGTCGTCAAGTAAATTTACGCCAATTTAGTATAAAATTTCTGTTTTTACCATGAAAGTTCTTTATAAAATTTTTCAATATTTCTGCACTTCTGTTACAATACACACTACGAATTGGCAGATTCAGGGCCAGTCTCATAAAATAGTGCGATTGTATCATGTATGATGTTTGCCTCAATCACTTTTTAGAAAATTCTGTTTTGGTTCCTTTGGTTTCTCTTTTAGACTGTTTTTAACCCCCTGTTTCATTTTGATGTCAGAATGACCCACAAAACGATATATTTATACTGCGTGAACAGGACAGAATATCTTTTTTCCTCTACATTTCTTAATAAACTATGTTGTTGTTGTTGTTGAGACCCAGACCGTCCAACCTACCAGAAAGGTGTTGAAAACCCAGGCCGTCTGGCTCGTCAACAAGGACTTGAGCATCCATTTGGACGGCCGGGAAGGAGTTAGCCGAAACCAACTCCCAACTTCCATGGCTTTCGTCCGACGGTCCAGCAACGTTTATTTTGAGAATCAAAAATTTACAGGAGAGTTTACATAATATGTTTCACATTTTGAAACAATATAAAGTTTAAACAGTGAAAGACACATTAAAACGGATTACAATAATTCTTGAACAATTGTTACTTCAACTGGTGCACAATGAGAAATAATACAACAAAAACAACAACGAAGACAAAAACAAAAACTAAACCAAACCAACTAAAACTAAACCAACCAAAAACAAAAACTAAACCAAGACAAACAGCAACAAACGGGGCACAATCAAAACACAGCAAAACACAGACAAAACAAAGACAAAAACAGAACACAGACAAAACAAGGCAACCAAACAAAGAGAGGGTAACACCTCCAGGGAAAAGGACAACAGGGGACCACCGACCAAAAGGGCGAAAAGGGAGAGGCTCACAAGCTGATCAGGAAATTTGATTAGAGATGTCTCTAGCAATGAGAACACAGTTTTTAATTTTATCTATAGAAGATTTATTTGAACTGACTCTCGAGAACCAGGCTGCGCAATTGGCAGGGGAGGGTTTTGTAAGATGAAAATTTTTTGTATGGGGACAAGAAAAAACAAAATGGTCGGCATCGCCGAAAGAACCGCAGGTGCAACAAGAGGTGGATTTATGTTTAAAATAATGGAGATAATCTAGAAATGGGCCATGCCCAGTTAAAAAATATATTAAATATTTGTTAGTAATTTGGAGAGAGGGATTGACCAGAGGGAGGAAGGAAGAAATCCGGGCCGGATCATGAGTCCGGGGGGAAATATAAGAGTTAAGAAAGATTTGCCAATGATGAGAAATATTTTGTTTACAAAATTTTTTAAGGAGGGAAAACGGGAAGGGAAGGGAAAAGGGAGAACCCGAGGAGGTAGCAAGTTTGGCGTACTTATCCGCAGTCTCATTTCCCGAGATATCAGAGTGGGCCTTAACCCAACGAATATTAATAAGATTTTTGTTTGCTAAAGCATTAAGTTTAATTTTTGAAAGATAAGAGGATTTATTTTTAATGGAATTTAGAGCCGAAAGAGAAGAAAAACTATCTGTGAAAATATTAATTTTAGTATTATTAGTTGAGGCCCAATTAATAGCAAAATTAATGGCGGCAATTTCTGCCTGAAAAACCGTGTTCCCATTAGCTAGTTTAAAAGTGAATGTTTCTTGAAGCGTATCATGATTGAATATACAGACAGCAAAACCAGTGTTTCCATCAATGGAAGAGCCATCTGTATAAACATTGAATTTAGAAAAAGAGGAGGGAGGGAGGGGGACAAGATTAGCAATACGATTAGAAGGAGGGATAGTAGAAACCGGGCAGTTTGAGTCGAAAAGGGAAGGGTCCGGGACGGGCAAATTAGAGAAGAGATTTAAACGATGTTTCCAAAAAGCATATTTTATATAGTTGGTGTTAATTACTATATGGATAGGGGGAATACCAGTAATGGAGTAAAGAGAAATGTTAGAAGTGGTCCGAAAACCAGAAGAAATTTTTAAAAGAAAAATCCTTTGAAGGGAGAGAAGTTTTTTGACCTGATCCCCCGTCAATGCTTGACCCCAGATTCCCGCACCATAAATTAAAGACTTTTCTATTACCGATAGGTACCAGATTTTTAAAAAGGATTTGTCTACCCCCCAATTATTGCCAGACACCCGCCCAAAGGTGTTGGCGATCTTATAACATTTCTCCTTTAGGTTAAATATATGTGTACTCCATTTGAGATTATCATCTATTGTTATTCCTAGGAAGATAAGAGAACGGGAGGTAGGAATTTTATAGTACAAAATTTTAAAAGAGGGCCTATTACGAATTTTAGATCTGTTTTTGTTAAAGATTATGGCTCTACATTTATCAGGAGAGATCGTAAGTTTAAGTACCAGAAAGGTGTAAGGTAACTGTGGGTACGGCCGGGAAGTGCCACCCAATTTAGACCGGAACCCAGTGGGGGAGGCATCCACAGGGACGGTACCCTCCTTCCCCTACCATCATCCTCTCGGAAGGATTTACGGAACCACATGTTTAACGTGATCGTACTCCGCATGAACACGGCGGAAGTTGTGGCAGCGTGCAAATCCAGCTCGCAAACCACCGAGCCCGAAAAGGGCCAACAGCACGCGGTGTTCCCAGGTGGTCACCCATTAATAAACTATGTGTAAATGCTCGATTTCTTTCTCATTTGACGAATAATGCTTACATATTGTTTTAATTACAAAATATAATCGAATCAGAAATATTTACTTTTCAGCGAAAGTTTTTACGTATTAAAAGCATTTGTTTACTTTGAAATTATATTAAATCATTGAACTAAATTTTATAAATCCTACTCCAGTTAATTTAATTTTTTAGATATACCTAAAAGAAGTAAACATTTGAAACAAACTTAAGAATTGACTTACCAGAGGATCATTGATGCGGTAGTTGAATTTAAAGGCATCCATGATGTCATTTGCGAAGAATCTTGCATCGAATACTTCCTTGACCTCTTCAGCTCGGGCTCTGGGCTTGGGCAAGTCCTCATCTAGTTCAAATCCTAGATTGTCCATTCCACGCTCTTCTATATACTCCTCAGCAGCTACTTTTCCCTTTTTGGACCTGCAAAAAAAAAGTTCATATTACGAACATATTTATGCATTTTCATAAATGAGCTTCACTAAAGTACATATCCCAATACAAAACCATTTTATGTATTTATTCGTACAGAGTTCTTTGCACTGGACGGCTCTCTACCACTAAAAATTAGAATTATTTGAAAGACTTTAATGAATATTACGTTTTAAATACTTTTTGTTTCAGGTATTATGGTAGATATTATAAAACCCTAGCCAATGGATATCCTGCTGGAACTTGTATTTGACCCATTTACCCAGTATGGTATGTAGCATAGAACAGAGATATATGCTGTGAAAAGAAACGTTATTCATATAGATTTTTCAGAAACATTTTCAGGATACTAGGCTAAGTGGAAACTATACGTGAGATGAAGCGACGCGACTACTTGCCAGCCTAAAGCTGAGATTCGCTTTGTACCGAATCAAAATTATGCTATGAGCAGCAGCAATCATACGATGGGGTAATATGCAATACATTTGTAATAATAATTTCGGTTATATAGAAAACTATGCATATTAAGGAAGAAAATATTTAGTGAGATAATGCGAAACGGGAGCTAATACAATGAAGCAATTTTTTTAAATCTTTGAGTTGTTATTTTCGCTTATAAATCGGTGCACTTACTTCTTGCCTCCGAAGAAACGTTTAATAGCTTTCCAAACCTTCATAACTTCGATATATTTTCAAATTATTTATCAAGAAAACGAGTCTCAGTATTTTCAGACTAGCAGCTTGAAAGTTTATCGGAAAATGATCTCCAAACAATGTAAAAATATAAACATCTCGCATTGGCTGGGAATATTCATTGTGACGTCACACATTCATTGTTGACCCCAAATATTTAAATCTTTTCATTGTTGCAACGGCGCATTGTGACTCACACGATTTGTTTTTAAAAGCAAACTGAACAGGATATATTTTTGCTTTATGTGAAATCAAAATTAACTACTTAAACACGATAGTTTTAATTTAAATTTGAGCCTACTATTACTGCGGAGTCCATTGGCTGTGTTTTCGAATCATAGTTTGCCATTTAGCTCGGATAACATCGATCATTTGCGAATGCTAGGTTTTTAAATCATTTACGGTTAGCCCGGTTGCTTTTTTTTTTTTTAAATTTCTTTCTGGAAAAGTGATTCCCCCTTCGAGTGACAACATTGACATACCTACTATTCGGAATTTCATGAATGGGGCAGAAGAGCTAGATGTAACATTTTAATATACCCAATAATTGTGCAACGTACTTATTCCTGGTAGTCTAGAAGCCCATGCTAAGGCTAAATTTTTTCACACTTTTAGTATCGATCACAAAACAGAACCTAACGGAGCCAGATTTTTGATTTTAAATTTCTTCCCCATGGGTGCAAAAATGGATGTTCTTTCGATGATTATTTCTAGACATTAAAGAACGAAATCAAACTGCGACTTACTCCAAAATCATTTTCATGTTTAGAAGGTTCAGTATTTGTGTACTTATGAGTATCCGTTAAGGGGTAGAACTTAACAAAGCAGAATTTAGGATTTTTTTTTCCAGGAGGCGAACAAAATAGGGCGAGGTCAGAAAGTTTTCTCAGACCCTCCAGAATCCTCCCGGTTATCTAGAATACAAAATTTTTTATTACTTACAATATTGGTCATGGGACAGAACCTAACTTTTTGCAAAGTCTAAACTACAGTATGAAAATTGCATGAAAGTTATATAAAACGCAGATTTAAAAAATCAGGTCCTCCATTTGCTTCCACCGTTCAATTGGGAGTGAAAGCACCCCAATAAGAGTGATAATTGCATTACATTCCCTTTTCAAGAGCTGGACGACCGAGGCCAGGGAGAAAGAGTTAAGAACTTTTTTCAGCCGTTCAATTGGGAGTGAAAATCCCCCAATAAAAGAGTGATAATTTTCAATAATTATCGATAACAATCTAACGTCAGTGGCGATGTATTTTAAGCAGTCATTGGATCTTTTCAGTAACGGGATATGCTCGCCAGTAATATTGGGTCATTATCTGAGAATCGCACGTGTTCTCGATCGCTTCGTTTGTACATTCGCGGTAAAATCTCTGGGCAGTTATTGCGTCTCCATCGAGCATTTTGGGAGAATTACTTTGTGAACGCAACTGGAATAGAGAACGATTTCCTTCCGATCCAACGATACTAACATAGCCTCTTCATTATTTCGGAACATTGAACATTACGGTATAGGAAAGAGATTTAAAGTTTTGAATTTATTGAAAAAGTGCAAAGATGTCTACGAACCCGTGAAGTTAGTAGAAACAGAGATCTTTTGCTTTTGTTTAAATATCAAGTTTTATATTTTACATTTTTTCAAAATTAATGTGAATATTAGGGATCTATTCCACACCGCATACGAAAACAAAAATGTGGGATACAATCTTCAGTTCCTGAACACAGATGATTGAATCGTACGAGAGGTTACCAGACGATATGTGTTCTCCAGCTTACAAGAAGAATACACCAAGGGATCCGGTTAACAGCCAAAAGTCGAAAAAACGGATCAGTCATGAGAATACGACCGAGTAGACACCAGAAGGCCAATTGCCGTTAAAATCAGCGTGACTGGCAACGGTCTTGAGAATCGATGATACGGATGACAGATGTGCAAAGCAACGATAGCCTATGACGTAATATACCTTTCATTTTGAACCCCTTCGGCAGACGATAATTAGTTGAATAGTTCAGAAATGAAGCTGGCAGTAATTGCGGCTTTTATAATAGTTTGCCGAAATTATCAACAAAGTAGCTGAAAAAAATGAGCGAAGGTTGCAGAATGTTTTACAGTGTAGTGTCTATTGCAAAGTTTTAACATTTTTATTACAAAAAATTTCACTTTTATTAACATATTGTTCGACGAACCCATTCTTATTGAATCTAAAGTACTCTGGTGGAAATCTGGGAGCTTCCAAAGTTATTAGTGTGCTTAAAGTTATTTCCAGGAACCCTGCAAATTTTTCACGAAGGACTTATTATCCTAGTGGTGACAATGCTTAAAATTGACTTACTTTGCATTGGAATGTAATGGAAGAGATATACTCGTTTCTATTCTAGACTTAAAAGCGAGCTGTGTCAGATACATGAGTTGCAGCCTGCCCATAGCGTCTGAAACGAGGATCGAACTCTTGATTCGGTTTTTCTAGTTTGTTTCAGTATATATTGAAAGAAGCGTATTCTTTGTAATAGACAGCATAAAACGACGCTTTCAAAATGAGGGAAAATAATTTTTGTGCGTGAAACGTAACTATTGGCAATGAAATACATCTTGGCACAAAATCAAAATAGCTAAACTACTGATATAGGGTTCGAGGCAGCAGCGCCAAACAGAAGGCCATTATTTCCAGAAAGGTTTCAAAATAACCTTTTGATTGCTTTTTATGTATATAATAATATTAGTTGAATAACAGTAAAATGTTCTTCAAATTTCGCGAAAATGCTTATACAGTAACTTCAGTTTCTGGAATACATGATATGTACAATTACACGATATGTATAAATACTCGATTACAAAATTATAATTGATTTCTAAGTGAAAGACATGCATTAAAGAGATTCTGTAACTGAAAAGTAATATTATTTTACATGGGAATGAAAATTATATGCTACATAAAAAGGCGATAGAATCTGCTAAACGATCTGCAGGAATGCAATACATGGATAATTACTACCGTTATTTCAAAAATTAGGTGTAATACTGACAAATTAAAACGGCTTAACACAATGGAGAACGTCAGTTGATAAGAGTAATGTTATTTTTTAAGTCTTTGCGCCGTTATTCTTGCATATAAGTCTGTCTACTTACTTCTTGCCTCCGAAGAAACGTTTAATAGCTTTCCAGATCTTCATCACTTCGAAATATAATCAAATTGTTTATCTAATAGGCGAGTCTTAGTATTTTCAGACAAGCGGTTTCAAATTTTATCAGAAAATGACCTCCAAACAATGTAAAAATATAAACATCTCGCATTGGTCGCCTACGGTCATTGTGACGTCACGCATTCATTGTTGACTGTTGAAATGTTTCCATATTTCTTTTATTGTTGTCACTATGCATTGTGAAGCACGCGCATCGTTTATTTACACAAAATGAACTGAATGAGAGTGATTTGGAATGAAATAAAAATATTAATTCAGAGAGATGTTAAACATTTAAATTTTACCCTTTTGTTGATGGAGAATACCCGGAGTGTATTGGCTATGAATTTTGTATCATGGCTTTTCCAATTTTTCAGTCGTTTGACAGCAACCGTCAATTTTTGCTCTGCCCAAATTACGTAATGTCTGTAAGGTGGAATTTTCTATCTAAACTCTTCCCCGAAAGCACTGCACAGTATTGACACCTCTATGCAAAAAAGTCTTTTATGACTGGAGTATTTAACGAGAAGGCATTTGACTTTGTGAAACTATATTCTAAGTTGTACAAAAGAAATATTTTACCAAATATTGTTTTGTAATTTAGGTGAAACACTTAACCCCTGATAGACACTCGTCATTTTACTTCTGATGAGGATAACATCTAGAGTCGGAATATCACGGCGTTACGAAAATTATAAACACGCTGAACACTTGTATTTACTGACCTAATACATAAAAATGTAAACAATTCGTAATAGTTTTGCCGAAAAAAGGTGCCAGTTATGAACATTTAAAAATAATTTCAATGGTTTAAATTACTTTTGTAGAAGAAAAAAAACGTTTTTATCCATGGAGTTTTTGCTTCCTTTTACAGTAAGTGAAAGAACTTTTCATTGGGAAATTTTATTTCTAGATCAATGATATGCTTTACAAAGCTCTTATAGTTTTTTGAGACATCGTCTTGTCAAGTTAAAGAGGATTGAACTTTTTATGTTATTAAGCATTTAATGCTTATGTCTGGAGAAATAAAAATCTGGTGTGGGCAGCATTTGACTTTGCCTGCTGCCTCAAATTAATTTTCTCTTTGTTTCTTTAATAATTCATTAAATGGAGTTTAATTGCACAAAATAACACTGAATGTGCACTTTTGATTCAAATTTTGTTTTCTTTGGTAAATGGACATTTTTTTTAATCTGAAATATCTCGAGAACGGTTGATCCTAGAGAAAAGGAGCTGATCTTATTCTCTTTCTCGTCAAAAATTACTTATAAAACAAGTATTTAATTGATCAATTTCAACATGCGTAGTCTCCTATTTCAGATATTGGCGATTTTTTGCCGGTTATTTCTTAAAGTATGTTCTTAATGTCTGATTCGTACCAAAATCTAATCAGAACTAGGGTAATTAGCACCAGGATAACCCACAAGCGACTTATCAACCGATTTTTACGAAATTCGCTCCATTAGTTTTTTAGTTAGCGTGGAAAAAGTTAATTTTTGCTGATCACTTCGCAAAAAAATGCGAGTTATTTTATTCCGAATTGTACCCAAAACTAATCAGCATCAGATTCGCCCACAAGTGACTTACCTACCAAATTTTATGAAAATCGGTCAATTAAATTTTTAGTTAAAGTGGATACAAAATCTGCACTGACAGACAGACAGACAGACACACAGACGTTACGCTAAAAATAGTTCCTTCGTATTCTAGAGGTCGAAACGCGTAGATCCGTCGAAAACCCGAGTTGCGATTTTCGGCATGATTCCTATACTTTCCCTTTACATTACCATGTATTGCAGGGAAAGTAAAATGGACGATTCTGAAAATTAAAAAAAGCTGAAAATGGAATAAAAAGGAAAAATCGTAATAAATCAACGAATTCTTAACCAAGAGCAACAAATTTAAAACCAAATTAAAGGGAATAAGAAGGGAAAAAATGGAATTAGAAATTAACCAATTTAAATATAAATTGCTAAAACCTTAAAAGAACGAACTTTCGACATTTTCAACACAAAACCTAAGGAATACAATGTATTTGGAACATAGTATCAAAAACCTAAATAAATGGAAACTGGATAATTAATTACAATAAAAGATAATAACTATGTAAATAAGACCTTAAAAAGAGAATAACTTTGTAAATAAGTCCCCTGAACACATTTAGATTAAAAACGAAATTCCTAAAATTATTAAATAGCCGAAAGTAACCTAACAAAGGAACGGCGTGGCAAGGAATCAGTAATCAGCCATTTTTTATTATAAATAAACAATTAATTTATTTAAAAAATACAGCAATGTTTAAGATAAAGACTTGACACGTGAATACTTTGACTCTTTACAGGTTTGACTCGTGTATGTCTCGTTGATTATTATATTTCAAAACGGAGACCATAACACGTTCTTGAGAAATGCTCTAACCTAAGGCTAGACTTTCAAAGACCCCAAATTATCTCACATATACCCAGAAACGCTACATATTTCCTCCCAACTCCAGAAATATCCCTATAAAAGCTGACTGAAGCATGGAAAAAATTTCAAGCGGAATTATAAAGATATATATTGGACGAGTATTTTAAAAACAAGTCATTTAGCGAACCATATACCATTTATGATTCCATTTCATACATTTACATACCAGAAAGAATCGAAGATCAAAATGGTATTTACTCGTTATCTATGGACAATTCTATAGATCAGATAACCTAAACAGTTTGTTCATTAATATAAAAATTCTGAAAGAAGTATTTTACAGGAACTGAAACCTTGATTGGTATTTGAGATGAGTGACAGATGCATTATATATAGTAAAGAAAAACAAATGTTCTGCAAAACTCAATTGAATTCCATGGAAAATGGCTGCGTCAAATCTATAGTGTGGCTTCATAAAGAAAAGTGAAGAATGATATTGCCATGACTTGCCAAGAAAACGATTGAACATATACAATAAGAAATATTATGCATGAAATTTGAAAAATGCAATGTATTTTCAATGGACATTCAAACTGTCTTAAAGATCAGACATGATATAGTGTACACAGCTAATGGGAAACGATAATATACAGAAAAGTTATTTTTAAAACTTATCATTATTACGTTTGAATATAAATCTATCTGTACTTACTTCTTGCCTCCGAAGAAACGTTTGATCGCTTTCCAGACCTTCATCACTTCAAAATAGATTCAGATCAGTTCTTAAAAGTAAGAGTTTTCACTATTCTCACGCTACTAACTTGAAAATGTATCAGAAAGTGAACTCCAAACAATGGGAAAACTGAAACATCTACGATTGGCTACCAATATTCATTGTGACGTCACCCATGCATTGTTGACTGATTCAAGTTTTATCAAATTTTTTCATTGTTTCGGGTGCGCATTATAAGGGACCCTTGCATTTGTTTACAGAAGCAAATTTGTAATTATTATTAACAAATTTACTGAAAATGGCCAAATAATTTAAAATATCGATCAACGTAGACACAGACTTTTCATTCATGTAGTCATCCGCTCATCCCGAATCAGGGTGATATCACTGAAGTATCAGCGTCTTCAAACGTGAAGTACTACATCGAAGAATGAAAAACAACTCATGCAAAATTATGCAATACTATGCTATGCATCTGGCCTTACCTTTGATTGGGTGTCCTTTAGGAGCGAAAAAGCTTGGATTGAATTTTTAGAAATTCCATATGACCAAAGTGACCAAGTCTTATGTGGATTCGGATGGAAGGATGGATCTCGTAGAATTGTCTCATGAGGAAATATAAGTTAAAAGACATTCCTTCGCTATTACAAAATATAAAGAATGATAAACGTTTAGACAAAAACGCTTTTACAAATTAAAATGCCATGATCATGGCTTCCATGATCAAAGCACGTACCTGCCAAAGAGGTCCGCCTCCTCGAGGAGAAAAGAGAAGAAAGTTGTAAACAGACGGCATTACAAATCGCCATCTAGGGTCAGAAATGCAAAGTGAAGGGTTCCTTGAAATTTTAATTGGACATTCCTTACGATGTTTCAACTAAGAAGAACATTTATAACGCGCGAATGAAAGATTGGATTAGAAAATATTATTGAATAAATATTCTGATTTTATCATAGACATATCACTAAAAGACGAAATCTTAGTACATGAAGAGAATCATACTTCATTTCACAAGCATAAGAAACATTTGTTTCTTTTATCATGTTCGAATTTTTCAAAATGATGACAATCTATACAAAAAACGCACCACAAGGGACTAGATATATAATTTTTACTTTATAAGAATATCATGTTCGAATATTATAGTAATTAGATTATGGGAAATGAAACAATATATTGCCTAATATTTCGGAAATAAAATATGGAATTTAAAGTTACGTATTGGGAGAACAATATTTTTTAGATGATGCTCTTACTGAAACGAATGTCGGTGGAGGGTCCGGTTTTGTTCTTTTAGTGTTCATCCGCATTGAACGGAGTACTTGTTTCTGCAGTCGTAACAAGTAAACTTTTGCACAGAACCTGGTTATAGTTGGCATTTCGAAAGTAAGATTCCCCGTCTTCTGCAAGAAAACTTGTTATAGGCCACAATTTTCGAACCGGTCGGCAGTTTTAGGCGGCTTGTGTGGGTATGATTGTGATCATGCAGTATGATCTTAATATATATAAATAAAATTGAAAATCTTGTCTGTATGTGTGTTTGTTTCACATATACAGACTTCAGCTGCTATGAATTTCACGAAAATTTGTGGGTAGCCGTGGAATATTTCCACTTAAAATTGAATCCATGTTTCAATTATCTAGTATCAAGGGTTGTCGAGATATTAATGAAAAATGAATTTTCCACAGTTGTCCTCTCTTACTCCATTGTTCTCCGGAGCAAAAAATGTTGGAAATCCCCGATTTCAAATCTGAAAATAAATTAAAATCTCTATTTCCATGTTTGGCGGCAGTTTATTGTGGTTACTATGTTTGTTCACCGTGCTCGTGAAATCGCTGGTTTAAAACGTAAACTTAAATGGAAACTCTTTCTATGGCTTATTTTCCACAATTATCAAGATAATCTCATTCGTTTCGTGAAAAGTAAAAATATGTTTTGCAAATTTGTTTACAAACGGGAGCAGGATGCCTGTCATGACAATTCTGTATAGCGAGAAAGTAGACTCATTGTTAAGCGAATTAAATCAAATATTTTAATATAATGCTTTGTATAACTCATATAGTCATTTAAATAATTTTTACAGAATGTTTTGAATAATTATTATAGTCATTTCGAATACTAATAGCCGAATACCCATTGAAAATCAACGGTCTCGCAATAAGTAACCCCTGAATAATGTAATTTTTTTAATAATTCGCGTTTCACATTTATTCGGCAAATCGAATATTTTTGTGCGCAGAACACCTTCCCCCCTAAAGAAGAAAATATTAGAAAACTTAAATTGCGCACTTCTTCCTTTCGAACTATCTACCCGAATACCAAATTAAAGTCTCTCTCTCATCCCGAAGCAAACAATTTTATCATATCCCCTTTTGAACCTTTTCCTGTGGAACATGCTTGAAACATGCTCTCCCGTAGAAAACTCAAATTCGAATTTTCGACCCCGTCACAATAATTCCCTTGTACATTATACTATGTATATAAGGAAAATAAAAAAAAAATTAGTCACAAGGTTCAAGACTAAGTTGGAAGAAAGCGGTACGTACATATAAACTTCTAAACATATATACCATAGGTTTCGGCTGATAGATTATATCACATGTCGGGGGGAGAAAGAGATCTTATGAAATACTAAAACAATTCTAAATCATTCAAAACATTCTAAATTCCTGAAAACATTCCAAAAGTTCCTAAACTTGTAAAGTTCATCTAAAATAAATCTGAAATATTATCTGAAAATATGCCATTTGACCAGTTTCTCCCTAAATTTACAAATATGTAACTACATAAAATTAAATGGAACTTTCCTAAATACATTACAAATACCTAAATAAAAATACATTAAAATAAAAGATAGAACACAGAATTTAGGTTTTCAAAAATCTAACGTTTATTAAAATTTAAACTTCATTTTTATAGAATTTTCAAAACATTTTACAACTTTTAAACATCTCATTAACTAAATAAATCAAATTAAACATCTTAAATAATTTAAATAAATGGAATGGCGGGTCGTAAGTGGTAGAAAAAACGTTAGAATAATAAATTTTAAAGTTAACAGTATTAAAATTATACAATTATTTGCCAAAACTTGAATTTAGAATTAAAAAGAACATCAGCTAGTCAAACAGAAAATTTAGAACAAAAGTTAAAGAAAAACCACAGGTTCAGGTGACCTAAAATATATAGATCAAAAGGGGTCTTATTCATTAAAACTGAAAACAATTAGAATAAAAACATATTTTAAATATTGAGAAATATAATTAGAATTTGGAGGGAAGAATAATATCACCAAAGCTCCAAGATAAGCTGCAAAGGTCAGCGGGAGGAAGAATCATCAGAAGAGTCATCAAACGTAAAACAGATCCAGAGAACACCTGAAGAGGGAATCCATGACACAGGGTCACAATTATGTTCAGCAGAAAATCCGGAAAAAGACCGTTCCACGAGATTCAACTCCAATTTGAATTTGGACTAATTTGGGGGTCTAGAACTTGTGGGTGACGTCAAACTTAGGTGTTGCCATTGAAAGTTTCAAAGTTTGTGCGCGTTTAGATATGAAGACGGCCCCTTGTGCAAATTTTACACACATTAATTTGTAGAGGATGTTATTCCTAATCGAATGGTATCATTCAATTTTTTCTACGATGAACGATGCTCGATTAACAGAGGGTGGGGCGATTTTTACTTTCGCTGCAATACATGGTAATGTATAGGGAAAGTATTGGAATCATGTCGAAAATCGCAACTCGAGTTTTCGACGGATCTACATGTTTCAAGACCTCTAGAATACGAAAAAACCATTTTTAGCGTGACGTCTGTGTGTGTGTGTCTGTCTGTCTGTGCAGATTTTGTATCCACTCTAACTAAAAAACTAATAGACCGAATTTCAGGTAAGTCAGTTGTGGTCGAGTCTGGTGCTGATTAGTTTTGGGTGCGATTCGGGATAAAAGAATCCACCTTTTTTTGCGAAAAGTTTGTATCCACTCAAGCTGAAAATCTAATGAACCGAATTTCACAGAATTCGGTAGGTGAGTCACTTATAGGTCACCCTGGTGCTGATTAGATTTTGGTACGATTCGGAAAAAAATAACCTGCCTTCTTTTGCAAAATGGCCCGCAAAAATTGTCAAAATCTAAACTAAAAAGCTCCGTATGCTCAAATATATCCATTAAATGCTTGTTTAATACGTTATTTTTAATGAAGAAACGAATAAGACCAACCTCATTACACTAGGACTAGCCGTTCTCGAGATATATTAGTTTTTTTCCTATTTTTTCCACGCCACTTTTGAAAAGAAGTCCAGTTATCAAATGAGAACGAAAATTAAATTAAAAGTGAATTAAATTTAATTAAAATAAAGAGAACGTGGATATAAGTTTGCAGGAAAAGTCATGTGCTGCCCGCATCAGATTTTTTTTCCGCTGCTGTACATTATTCTATATATCATAGCAGTTAACTGTAAAATGCGCTTAAAATCTCTCGGCCAATGTTTGTACCGGAACTTCAGTTTTTGAATTACATGATAGTACAGTATGGGGTTTGTAATAAAAATAGAAAAAGGCTATTCATATTCTTCAAACATACAATTGAATTCTGAGGAATGGGGGTCAAGCGACAACTATACATTAAAAGGATATGCAATGCTGTAACCGATAAGTAATATTATTGTACAGGCGACTGAAAATTATATGTTATGCAAAATAGCGATAGAATCTGAAGAAAAAGCAATACATTGATAATTAATATCGTCATTTCAAAGATTAGATATAATACTGAAAAACAAATTTGCTTAACATAATGGGAAATGCTAGCTGATAAGATTAAAATGTTAATTTTATAATATTTGCGTCATTATTTGTTTATATATATATCGGTGTGCTTACTTCTTGCCTCCGAAGAAACGTTTAATAGCTTTCCAGACCTTCATTATTTCGAAATAGAATCAAGTTGCTTATCCAAGCACAAGTCTTATTATTTTCAGACGAGCGATTTGAAATTTTATCAGAATATGATCTCTAAACAACGTAAATATATAAACATCTCGCATTGGCCGTCCACGTTCATTGTGACGTCATTCATTCATTGTTGACTGTTGAAATATTTCTATTTCTTTTGTATTGTTGCGACCGCGCATTGTAATAAAGGTCGCACATCGATTATTTACAAACACAAAATGAATGGATGAGTGTGATTTGGAACGAAATTAAAATATAAATCTTAATTTAAAGAGATGTTAAGCATTTGGATTTTACCCTTTTGTTGACATTTATTGGTTATGGATTTTCTATCATGGAGATTTCAGTTGGTTCTTCAGCTCAGAAAGCATGGAGTGTTTCTTGTTCTACCCAATTAACGTTTAGACTGTAATATTTTCTATAGAAACTCCTCTCTGAAAACACGGGAAAGTACTGCCACTTCTATGTATAGCTAAGCTTTCAGGACTTTTGGACCGGGGAGGGGGGGGGGTGAGACGAATGAAATTTTAGTGGTGGGAGTTTTCTATTTGCCTTATATAAATATATCTAAATACTGCCAAATAAATAGAAACTAGGTTAACATTAATCGTCTCCTTGGTGTGTGTGTGTGTGGGGGGGGGGAGAATAATTGGATCCGAGGGTCTTCGCCCTTTCCCGGTTGTATGTCTGAATGAAACACTGTCTATGATGAATTGAGCAGTTAACGAGAAGCCCAACCATTTAACATAATTATATTCTAAATGAAACTATATTCTAAGTTGCAGAAAAGAAATATTTTACCATGTTTTTTATTTTGTAATTTAGGGGAAAAAATGAATCCTCAAATAAACACCCAGAATTTTACTTTTGATGTGAATAACGTCTAGGGTCGTTGCATATGGCTGAAATCGGAGCATTATGAAAATTATAAACACTTTGGACGCTTATATCTGCGAACCAAATAAACAAAAATGCAAACAATTCATTGTCTCAAAAAAGTACCATTTATCAGGAAAAGAAAGAATTCCATGATACATTTTATCTACAGGTGAGTAGAATTGCCTCAGCAGCTTAAAAGCTAGCCTAAGAGCAATGTCAATTAATAATGGGAGTTACCACTTACTTGGTTACTCCTGGCCAGGATTGAAGCGTATCACACCTCCACTAAAGTTATTTATATTTAAATTCCAATTGGAATAAACTGATATGAAATCAGTCAACATGTAACGTGAAAAGGTTGTTTGCATCACACCTAGTTGCTCTACCTATATTACCTGAAATTCTTTCACTCACATTTTAAGTCACACAAGTATATAATAAATAAAATCTACCAATTTAGGGTACCTTAATTTTATATTTTATTCAAATGCACATGTCAATTCGAATATATATATTAAATATGCCTTCTTGGGCAATGAGTCATCATTAAGTGTAATTCAAAATAATATCAATCTTTTAGCATTTGTTTACCAAAATTCAATTCATCATTTAATTCATCATAAATTTGTAATATTTCATAGATACCATATTGAATACCACATTCTCTTTTAATATTTATCTTAATGCACATATCAATCATTATATTCATTTTGTTCAAACTTTTAAAATTCCCTTCATATTATACTTCATAACACAGCAAATCATAAATCAACCTCTATTCACTTCATATTTTCTTTTACTCTTATCAATACTTGATATATTCTTAAATTCATCTTTAATTCTACTCATAACATTTCTTCTCTCATTATATTTCTTAAAATTTAATCTAATAATATTAATTTTGAATTTGTTTAAATTGGCAGGGTACATTTAGAATGTCCTTTGAAGCACAAAGGCTATATAATAATTATCTATTGACCATCCTAGAATAATAATAATGCGTTAAGCAGAAGGAAAGCACCTGTTCTTCCCGCTCTTATCAATTCAAATAATTTATGTTAAAATTAAAAATTCATCAATATTAGTATATCTCATTGTATCATAATTCATCTAACACAGCGAGTATAGCAAATTTATCCTAATTATATTTAACTTCTATAATTAAAATCTATCAGTATTAAAACCTGTATGAATATTGCGCATGGCAAAAGTGGAAACATTATGTTTCTAAGCACCAATTCAGAACTTATTTTAGGTAGCGACTCTAGTTAAGTGATGGTGGGGGAGAGAGTGGAATTAACGTAATTACGATTGGGCTAAATGTATTTGGTACGATTCGAGTTAAAAGAGCCTGACTTTTTCCAACAGTTATACTTCGGCGAATTTAAGGCACATATGCCTCTGTATCAACATTTCTATTTGTATTTACAGCTAAGCCGTCAGTAAAAATATGTAGCCATAGTGTGTAAACGAACTTGAGAAACTCCGAATCGAATTTTCTAAATTTTCTAAAAGTTCTGGTTGATAAAAAAATCACTTTTAGTACTGATAATGAATAACTCGTAAAATGAAGGGTAGCAAGCTATAATTGTGATCATTTTGACCAACAATACAAATTTTTCAAATATTTTCTTGCAAAAAAAAAGAAAAAAAAAGAAAAGAAAAGAAAAAATCACAAGTTACTTAAAATTTACTTTAAGAACTTATTTCTTCATTCGTCAGTCTCTATATCGTTTGGCGACAAATTTACCATTATATCGACAACTTAGCGACTTTTTAAATGTTGCAAAATTGATGGAAATGTCGCCAAATCGATAAAAATGTCCCCAAATCTATAGAAATATCGCCAAAGAAGATAGTACTGTAATGGTGTTTCAGTTGCGTTTGTCTGTTAATCCAACCGTCCCACTTGACTACAAATTTGGCAACTTCTTTGAAAACAAAATATCGACAAATAAACGAAAATGTCTTCAAATTAATAAAATGACTCCAACTTGATAAAGATGACGCACAATTGATGAAAATTCAATATTTTGCAAAATTAAGTTCAATTTCCTTGATAATCAAAGTTGTTTTTTGGGGATTATTAATTTAATATACTAATAAACCATTTCTCCGGTCATCCGTCTGTAATGCTTGGCAAAAAATATGGCGGAATATCGCCAACCTGGCGAGTTTTTATAAATGTTGCCAAATTGTTAAAAATAACAATAAATCAATGAAATCAATTAGGCTTTGTTATGAGATAAAATTTGTACTAGTAGCATTTGTCTGTCGATTGGTCTAACCGTATCTGAAAAAATATTATTCCAAATGATCACAATTAGAACACGTTACTTGGTTCGGTGGAAAATGAGAAAAATAATAATAATAATAATAAAAAATAAATAAAATAAAATAAAAATATAAAGGGATTCTGATATGAGAAAGTCGAGTTGAGCCACACTCCAGTAAATTTATATTTTGAGGATAAACATTGTGATACACATGTAAACACATAAACAAAACGATTTGCACTTTTGCATTTATTAAATGTTAGTATTTGTTCGACGACCTGTCACTGCTATACGATGGATGATGAAAAATCGCCGAGTGCCTATAAAGTTACCCATCACTTCAGAAAAAGAGGCACGGACGAAAATTATTGCCTTCAAGTTTTGAAAAATTCCGCTGTTGGTTCTCCATTAAACCCTGGGGTAGTATTTTATGAGGATTTATTTCAACGTCGGAAAAATTTATGGATTTGCACCTTATTTTGGATACGAGGCACAACGATTTCTTACTGAGATTATCTATCGCCAGAATGAGAGAAGGGGAAAATGCAGGCACACATTTAGGCTTTTTGAACAAAATAGCTGAAGTGTGTCACTACCTTTGTTCTTCAATCTTCTAATGCATTCCTATTCAATATTACTTTCCCTGCAATGTATAGTAATGCATAGGGAAAGTATTGGAATCGTTTTGAAAATCGAGTTTTCGACGGATCTACACGTTTTGAGATGTTTAGAACATAAAAATCTGATTTTAGCGTAAAGTCTTTCTCCGCCTCCTCTCTCCCCCTCTCCCCCACTTTCATACTTTCTCTCTGTGTGTGTGTGCAATCTATTTATCAACTCTAACTCAAACACTATTTGACGAAATCTCATAAAATTTTATTGGTAAGTTTACTTGGGGGTTTCTTTGATGCTGATTAAATTTTTAGCACAATTCTGGATGAAAGAACATGCTTTTTCTTGCGAAATGGTCTGTCACTGCAAAAGTATTTTAATTTCACAATATTTGAAAAATATGATATATAAATTAGCAATTTCAGCGAATTTTTTTTATTCCAATGCTATTTGCATCTATAGAAGTAAGTTTGAATGATCTCTTTTCCATTTAGAGAACAATCTAGAGATCTCTTTTCAATCTAGAGAATAATCTAGAGATCTCTTTTCCATCTAGAGTACCCCAATTGTTTCCAAAAAATTTCAATATTTTTCATGGGAAATAATGGCATGAAAATCTTGAATTACTATTAATTTGAATTATATTTTTTATAAATATAACTTCCTTTTTTAAATTATTTACAAAATTTCATGTCGATACATATATTTGTCCTTCAGTTAACGAGTCGAATGGAAGAGGTTAATCGTCTTCAGGAATTCAAAAAACGTGTATATTCACAGAAGAAATTAAGATTTTTCATCCTATCGTATTGCCATTATACTAAGTACTGTAGGAATAGTAAAAATCTGTGTGTGAAAGGCTTGGAGGAAGTTAGATTGTATATACCATGGTTGTATACAATCAGGAGTTGTATACAACTAAGGGAGAAAAAGTCTGATGTGGCCAACACATGACTTTCCATACAAACTCATATTTATTTTCTCTTTATATCTTTATTAATTCATTTAATTGAGCTTAATTGCACGAAATAACACTCATAATTATTTGAAATTACGTTGAATTGGCACTTTTATATCAATGTTTGTTTTCATTTGGTAACTGGATGTATTTTCAAAACCGGAGTACCAAAAATGCGAAAAAAAAAACCAAAATAGCTCGAGAACGATTAGTCTTAGAGTAATGGGTTGATTTCATTCTTTTCAACGTCAAATATTACGTATAAAACAAGCATTTAATAGATACATTTATGCAAACGGAGTCTTTTATTTTAGATTTTGACGATTTTTAACGATTTTGACGATTATAAAAACGATCGCAAGGAAGGCAGGTTCTATTTTCCCCGAGTCGTACTAAAATCGAATCAGCACTAGGGTGACTTACAAGTGACTTATCCTCCAAATTTTGTGACATTGTGTCAATTAAGACTTTTAGCTAGAGTGGATACATGCGATTTTTACGGGTCATTTCACATATAAAAAGAAAGGGTCTTTTACCCAAATCGTATCATAATCTAATCAGGGTCACTCGCAAGTGGCTGGCTTATAAAATTTTATTAAATTTGGTCAATTAGTTTCTGAGTTAGGGTGGACAGACAGAGACAGACACACAGATACACACACACACAGATGACACGCTAAAAATAGTTTATTCGTATTCTAGAGATCCCAGACTGTGTTGATCCATCAAAAACTTGATTTGCGATTTTCGACACGATTCCAATACTTTCCCTTTATATAACCATGTATTGTAGGGAAAATAAAAAATTGAAAAATTCTAAAGCTAGGGAAATAAATTGATGAATTTTTTGATACGTATACAGCGGTGATAGAGCAGGGATAAAAACCCATTTTTTTAACCAAAAATGGCGGAGAACTAACTGCTGGTTAAAATGTTCCTAAGAAAATGGAAAATATCAAATATTTCAAATTAAAATTTGGATGGAACTCAGAAAATTTTTTGAATCTTCTTAGAATTAAAAATATTTCGAGGCACATTTCATTTATCAAAAAACATTTCCCATCTCCCTCTCCATAGAAGCCTTTATACATTCCCTACTCTACAGTTTCCATCGGTGAGATTTTATAAAGAAAAAAAAAGATTTCTTATAAATTTCTTCTGAGATTTCCCTTTCACTTTAGATCAGTAAATCTTCCCTCAAATCTCCCCTTTATATTTCAATACCGTATTTCGAGTTTGTTTAGAAAGGAAAATTCGATGCAAGGTTTTCTGCTAGAATTCTCAAATACATTAAATTTCAATGATTGAATTTTATTCGAAATATGAAGCTAAAAACCGTTTGCTTAAATGGATGGCTGGAAGTTTATCAAGAATTGTGAAAAGTCATTTTATTAACTCTTTCTGACAGAGTTGAAAAGTGTTTGTCACTCTGATCATTCTGTCTGTTTGTTCGCACGATAACTGCTGCAAAAATGACTTTATAAAAATGAAATTTTAGTATGTTGTTGAGACGGTTTGTGGGATACATGGGAATGTAAAAGAATAATATCACGCAATTAGTTTAACCTAGGTTGAAAAAATGAAGTACACTGAACCATTATGGGACCTAATTTTTCAAACATTTTTTAATCAGAGTTAAAATTTTAAGAAATATTCAAATTATCACTTAAAATGTATAAAATAAATTATCAATATGTGTTAAGTAGTTTGTTAAATAAAAATTGAAATAATAATTATATCCATATTATATTAAAAGATCATGTGACTTATTTCAAAATAAAATATGGTATCTATTTTTTTCACTGTGTACATATTGTGAAATTTAAGGACCTTTCATATTTATATTTAGTACGGCATCCATCCTAAAATCGTTTTATTACTTTCCTTATATACACAGTATAATGTATAAGGAAAGTATTGTGACGGGGACGAAATGTTGGGTTATACCTTTGGATATTTAATAATTTTAGGTATTTTGTTTTTAGTTTAAACGTGTTCAGGGGTCTTATTTACATAGTCATTCTCTTTTAGTAATCCATTTTCCAATTGTTTAGGTTTTTGATATTCTTCTGTTCCAAATAGGTTCTTTTCCATAGGTTTTGTGTTAAAAACGGCGAAAGTTCGTTCTTTTTAGGTTTTAGCAATTTAGATTTATTTAAATTGGCTAATTTGCAATTCCATTTATTGCCCTTTTTATTCCCTTTAATTTGATTCCAAATTTATTGCTCTCGGTTAAAAATTGGTTAATTCATCGCAATTTTACAGTTTTATTCTATTTTCAGCATTTTAAATATTTCAGAATCGTCCATATTTAAATTGTTGCCGAATTCGTATATTTCCAAATCGTTTCACCTCATTTCTTTTTAATTTTCGTCTGCTCTAAAATTCCATTTCTCTTCTTTAAAGTTTCGAGTTTTTAATTGGTTGATCGTAATATTAAAATCGTCTGTCATTAATTATTTTATCGTTCATCGATAATTTTGTTGACAGTCTGTGGCAGCGATGTTTCGCAGTATATAAGCAAATCGCGCACTCTTTTTTTTTTTTTTTAGAATGATTTAGAATGTTTTAGTATATCATAAAATTACAGCTTTTCTACCGGACAATTGGGCGCCGTTTGACCAGTCTAGGGGTTTATTCATGCTAACTGTAATAGATGTTCTTAATAACTTTTGTTCTTAAAAATGAAATTTCAGTACATTGATTCCATACCTGTATATTAAGAAAATGATTAATGCTGATATTTTAGAATGTTCTTGGAACTAAAATAGAGGAATTTATTTTAATATTTGATTAAAATTGAAATTTTAGGATTAATTTAAATATTTTCATTTAGAATTTTTTGAGGAAACTTAAGAATTTTTTAATTTGACTTTTTCATTTAGAATTTTTATTTAAGCATTTCTTAATTTAAGTTAATTTGATTTGAGTTTTATTATTTGAAGTAGTTTGAAATTAAATTTAATTCATAAGTTTAGGAAGTTTTAGGTACTTGAAGAACGCACTTTGTAGAATTTACATTTTTGTTCTAATCCCATCTCATTAACAAATTTTTTTTATTTTGTTGTTCTTGTAACCCACGCTCCCTGCAACATTTAGAATTGTTTTAATAAAATAGAGTAAAATTAATTGAATAAATTTAATGAGAATATTTTTTTTAAGTTAAATTGTATAGAATTAAAGCAGTAGTTTTTCGACTTAGAATTTTGTATGTTCTGATTTGGAATTGAGATTTAAATGCTCACTGATATGTGAATGTAGATGTTGAAATATTGGTGATTAATTGAAAAATTGGGTAATGCAGGTGTTTTTTACACTCCAATATGAGTGTGACATAAATGTCAACTTGAGTTATTTTGTTCTTCACATTGATCATGTGTTTGGTTTTCACACTCAAATAGAGTGGTGATAAAATCAGTTTGTTTGTTCTTAATTCTGAATCTGATATTTTAATACTGTCTTTAAAAATTTTTGGTCGTTAAAGTGGAAAAATTTATTTTATTTATAGGAGAATTAAATTTTTTTTTAAGTGGAATATTTTAAATTGTGCAATGCAATTTGAGTTCTTTTGGCTTTAAAATTAAATGGGGATTTATAATTTGATTTTCATGGTTATTTGTTTTTAGTTTAAACGTGTTCAGGGGTCTTATTTACATAGTCATTCTCTTTTAGTTATCCATTTTCCAATTGTTTAGGTTTTTGATATTCTTCTGTCCCAAATAGGTTCTTTTCCATAGGTTTTGTGTTAAAAACGGCGAAAGTTCGTTCTTTTTAGGTTTTAGCAATTTAAATTTATTTAAATTGGCTAATTTGCAATTCCATTTATTGCCCTTTTTATTCCCTTTAATTTGATTCCAAATTTATTGCTCTCGGTTAAAAATTGGTTAATTCATCGCAATTTTACAGTTTTATTCTATTTTCAGCATTTTAAATATTTCAGAATCGTCCATATTTAAATTGTTGCCGAATTCGTATATTTCCAAATCGTTTCACTTCATTTCTTTTTAATTTTCGTCTGCTCTAAAATTCCATTTCTCTTCTTTAAAGTTTCGAGTTTTTAATTGGTTGATCGTAATATTAAAATCGTCTGTCATTAATTATTTTATCGTTCATCGATAATTTTGTTGACAGTCTGTGGCAGCGATGTTTCGCAGTATATAAGCAAATCGCGCATTCTTTTTTTTTTCTTTTTTGCCTTTTCACTTTTCTTCTGCTTATGGATTAGAACAAGGGGATGTAAGCTATTAAGCTGTCCTGTGCCGTTAGGCACACATTCTGTGGAATGTCTTTTTCGCGACTTTTAAGTTTGTTCGTGTTTAATTTACGATGTCCAGCCCACGATTCTTGTTTCCTGCTATGACTTAAGTGCGTACTCTTAACGCTGTATATAAAATAAAATGTTTATCCCGGCTAATTAAACGTCTGATCTGTTATGAAGTTGTAGCGTCTTCAATCTGTTTTTCCCGCCGTGGAGGCGAGGTTTATTCTAAACAGTTGGGAGCATCTGTAATTTTTGTGTCTACAATTTCTCGCCTGCGCTGTTGATTTGAGAAGTGCCCTGACGCCAATTAGTGGTTGTTTATCGTTATCAGTGTGCATCCTTTAAATGACGTATTGAGTCGGCATTTCCACATGTGATTACTGGACTATATGCTCGGCGTTTAGTACTGATGAGTAAAGAAGTGTCCATTGTTTCCGATGAAGAAATCGTTGATTGAGGTTTGGTGCTGATCGAATTTTTCGACGTTGGGGAGCTTGCTGTCGTGTGAACGGTCCTTCTTTTGGACAGGAATGGATGGTTTTCCTCGTGATTAAGCGATTGGACTTTTGCCTTTCATCTTCGTCTCATCTGTTGGGATCTGATGCATCCAACATGTTCCATGACGGCTCTACATCCGGGTGATATCTTTTAAATGCTGATTTTTATTTGCTTCTGTCGGTTTAGACTATTTATTTTAAAGTTTAATTGTGTTAGTAGAATAAGACCCCTTTAGACTTATATACTTTAGGTCACCTGAACCTGTGGTTATCTTTTAAATTTTGTTCTAAATTCCCTTTTGGCTAACTTATGCTTTTTTTTATCTAAAATTCTAGTTTCGACAAATAATTGAATAAGTTTAATATTGTTAACTTTAAAATTTAATATTCTAACGTTTTTCTACCACTATACGACCGGCCATTCCATTTATTTTTATTATTTAAGATGTTTGATTTTAGTTAATGAGATGTAAAATGTTTTAAAAATTCTTTTAAAATAAAGTTTAAAATTTTAATAAGCGTTAGATTTTGAAAACCTATATTCTGTGTTCTCTCTCTCCTTTACTTTAATGCATGTTTTTTATATTTTTAGGAAAGTACCATTTAATTACATGTAGAGTACATATTTGTACACGTAGGGAAACTGGTCAATAGGTCCACTTTCTGTTTATTTAAGAATTCAGTTATATTTCTGGAATGTTTTCAGGTTTTAGGAATCTAGAATGGTTTATATTTTAGAGAGAGAAGTATTTCAGACATATTTTCAGATTTATTTTCAGATGACATTTAGGTTTTAAGAACCTTGAGTAAGAACTTTCAGTAAGAACTCTGAGAACTTAGAATATTTGGAATGTTATATGCTTTAGTATTTCATAAAGTTTTTTATCTCCCCCCCCCCAACAATTGGTGAATTGCAGCTTGACTTAGAAAATAAGTTCTCTGCCCTCCACCAAGAGAAATAGCCTAGGAAAACATTAGTTCATTACATTTAAATAAAGTATACATATGCAGTGTATAATAAAAATGTTTGACCAAGTGACCGCAGGAATTGAATGAAAGTGACAAAGTATCTTCTATAAAACTTGCAAGATTTTTTACTGTGAAAACTTTAAAGTACATACTACCATCACACATAAAGAAAATATAGTTAAGATTTAATATAAAGAATGTTATGATATATAATAAAATATTTGACAGAGTTAAATTTCATATTCAAGGATCATATTTATTGGCAATGATCTTTTATTTGTGAAAAAAATTACATGTAATTAGTAGTTTAAGTTTATCTATAACTTTGCATTTATGTGTTTGAATCTTTCTATGTTACCTGAAATTTTTTTAACTTCAATATATATCTTGTCCTGTGCTTTGAATAGGATTGTACATTATTTTATTCAGTTAAAAATTGTATTTAGGTATTATTTTTTTATTTTACACAATCATTTTTATGCTAGTGTTGAATGACTGAAAGAAATTTAATCAGTTTATTTTTAAAGTACTTTTAAGAAATTCTGTTAGAATATATACATTTAGATTCTGATGAGAATAATCACGGAAGCTTTTTTGAAATATTTTATTGTTCTATTGACCGTTTCGTCAAAATACACAATTGTAAAAAGGTAAATTGTGATAGTTGACTTACAAATGAATTTTCTCATAAAACAAGCGATGATCTTTGTAAATGTTTGAAACTAGTTTGATATCAATATTTTATGTTTCGTATATGAAAACTATGCTGTTGTGTGATGTGACTGATGTATTTTACTTGTATTGTTATATTTTGGATTTTGTATTTATATATCATGTATACAACTCTCCTTTATTTTTGTGGTTTTCCAAATTTCTGTTTTAAGCAAAAGTTACAAATACTCTTTACTTTATCAAACTTTTTAAAAATACTTAATTTTTTTTCTGATTTTGTTCTTGTCTAAATTGTTTTATTTGAAAAGTACAAATGAAGATAACTGAATTCATTGTAATTCTTATTGTATTGATTTTCATTTCAGAAGTTAAATAAAAAAAAAAGAGTGCGCGATTTGCTTATATACTGTGAAACATCGCTGCCACAGACTGTCAACAAAATTATCGATGAACGATAAAATAATTAATGACAGACGATTTTAATATTACGATCAACCAATTAAAAACTCGAAACTTTAAAGAAGAGAAATGGAATTTTAGAGCAGACGAAAATTAAAAAGAAATGAAGTGAAACGATTTGGAAATATACGAATTCGGCAACAATTTAAATATGGACGATTCTGAAATATTTAAAATGCTGAAAATAGAATAAAACTGTAAAATTGCGATGAATTAACCAATTTTTAACCGAGAGCAATAAATTTGGAATAACTAATATTTGGATAACTAAAAGAGAATGACTATGTAAATAAGACCCCTGAACACGTTTAAACTAAAAACAAAATACCTAAAATTATTAAATATCCAAAGGTATAACCCAACACACAGTATAATGTATAAGGAAAGTATTGTGACGGGGACTAAAATTCGAATTCTAGTTTTCGGAGGAAGAGCACGTTTCAAACATCCCTGAACACGAATCAGACGTTTTTGAGGCGATGTCGCTCTCTCTCTCTATATATATATGTATGTGTGAAAGTATGTGGGTGTGTGTGGGTGGGTGTAAGTATATGTGTGTGTCAGTAAGACTGTGGAGACGATATCTCATGAACGAATCAAGCGATCTGAACAAAATTTGGTAATTAAAAAAATGTAAATATATGGACTATATTGCTTATTGAAGATGCCATCAATAGTGATAATTGTAAATTTAGAGTTGAGTAAAATATAAGTTAATTGGGTACGAAATAGTTTTAGATGTTGTCTTCCGGATGTACAATTTAGCGTTACAAACACTGTGTCGTGGATATTTTCACCACTTTATAACAGTTAATGAAGTAAATCCATTGAATTATATATATATATATATATATATATATAAGGAAAGTCATGTGCTGCCCACTTCAGATTTTTATAAAATATTATCTGTGTATCTAAATTCTGTGCCTACGCAATTACAGTATTTTTTATTTTAAATGATTATTGAATTTTGATTATTTCTACAATGAAGTCTAATTTTGGCGAATGCAGCATGTAAACAAATTAAGCGATTGTTAAGAGTTGTATAGGAATCGCTGTATTTCTTTTCACTCAAAATTATTTAGCTCTGGAGTCTGGAATATGTATATAAATAAAATTGAAAATCTGTGTCTTTATTTATGTGTTTGTCTCATCATCACGGGAGAACAACTGCACCGAATTGGATGTAATTTTCGGGGTGGATTTGGAATAGCCCCATTTAATATTTAGTCCCTGTTTCGAGTTTTTAAGATCAGGGGTTGTCGAGATAATTATTAAAAATGCACTATTAAATATTTCATTGAGATGGCATTATGCAAACGATATTTGTTCCTCAAAATTGTTTTAAAAATTATGTAATGTTACTAAATGACGGAATCAAACCCAGTGAGTTTATATTTGAAAAATAAATTATTATGTTGCTAAGAAACGGAATTAGACTCAATGACTTATTACAGCAGTAAATATTTTTCGATATAAATAATAAATATATATAAATAAATTTTATTAGAATTGCATTTTTGATTGGATTATATTATCCATTACGGTCTTTTAGTTTAACGAATATAGTGATTACTGATATTTTCAAATTCTTTCACAATCTGTTTTATTTTGGGGAAGCATTTTTAAAATCCATGTATTGTTGTGTGTGTAAATCTTCTAATGCAGGGGAATAATCTTCTAATTTACGACAATAGAAATAGTTCCGTCCGACCGTTGCTGTAACGCAAGGCGAGGGATTTGGCGTTATTTCTTTAATGTTGCGAAATTGATGAAAATGTTATCAAATCCCTGAAATGTCGCAAAATTGATAAAAGGTTACCAAATTGATAAAAATGTCAAATTGATAAAAGTGGTGCCAAATCAATTAAATTAATTCTGTTTTAAAAGGGTATAATATTGTAATGACTTTTCGGCTGCTTTTGAATGTCAGTAAAATCATCCCACTTGACAACAAATTTGGCGACATTTTAAAGTATGCACAAATTGTCCAAATATCGCCAATTCAACGAAAATATCATCAAATCGATAAAACTATTGTCAAATTGATAAAAATGGCACAAAATCATCGAAATTAGTTGCATTTTGAAAGATAATATTATTGTAATGACCCTTCGGTAGCGTTTGTCTCTTAATCAAACTGTCCCACATTCCGATAAATTTGGCGATTTTTTAACATGCTTTGTTAAATTCATGAAAATGCTGCCGAATTGATAAAATGATACTAAACTAATAAAAACGACACCTGACTGATGAAAATTCAATATTTTGCAAAATTAAGTTCAATTTCCTTGATATTTTCTGTCGCTTTGTGGTAATTAAATAACAGTTTTTGTAAATTTGTTTACAAACGGGACCAGGATGTTTTTTCTTCAGATACGCCTGTGAAGATAATTTTGTACAGCGAGAACAGATATTCTTATACATCGGTTTTGGATAATGAAATTAAATATTTTAATAAAATGTTTAGAATAACAATGTCATTTAAAATATTATATGAATTTGCACATAATTGATGTTTTAATTCCTTTTTATTATATATTCTGGGCGAAGAACGGGTATACTGATAGTAATTGATATGAATAAAATATTTATCAATTTTGTATTTTGGCAGACGATTTATTTTTCGACGACGTCATTTGAATAATGTTCATTTTGCTTAACTAGAATTGTCGTTTTCAATGAAGTTTCAAGTTTTCAAGTATAATAAATTACTGTAAAATATTTTTAAAAATACCAACACTGAATGTATCATATTTTAGAGATATTTAAATAAAATTGCCTTTCAGTTGTAAAGTGTTTTATAATCAATGTTTCATGGACTCATCTTTCTTGTTTAAAATTATTAGGAATTCACTGGGGTAAAATTATATATATTCCTTAAAGCATTCAATTACAAATGATACACTTATGTCTTTGAGAAACTCAGAGACATTTTTGAATCCAGAAATTTCCTTCATTTTCGCTTAAGAAATGGCGTCGTAATTACAGGAGTAATCGCAGTAATCAACGAGTGAACGAAACAAAAGTTCTTTTTAAGATTCGAAGAGCTAGAATAATTTTCTCTCACTATTAGAAAAGAAAATGTAAAATATTTTTAAAGCAAACAATACCATCCATGTGAAAATGTTTAGTTTTAGAAATATCAAATTTAATTAACATTTATTCCCTTTTATATATAGCAGACCTGCCAACGCTGTAGCTGAGCTGTCAAGGTAAACACTTTCTCGTGTTCACTCGGGTGCCGGGTTAAGGGTTCGAGTCCCACCTGCTTTGTTAGGTTATGTTGCATTGTTAGGTGCAGCGTGTTACGCTCCCACTGGTGTCAACGACACTGGTATGAAGACAACGTCAGTGTGTGAAGAACAACGTCAGTGTGTGAACGACACTGGTGTGAAGACAACTTCCTACTAGTGTGAAGACAACTTTCCACTGGTGTGAAGACAACTTCACGTGAAGGCTAGATGGTTCACGATTCTAGCTGATATATAGGCGAATGATAGATATATCAAATGCCTGGGCATTTATAATACATATATAAATACATCAGACCCTGTCATTAGATCCTTAACCAAGGTTCTTTAATGTAAGGTTGGGAGATGAACCCGACAACTAATCAAAAAGTTGTCAGCCTGACGTCGACAAGATTAGCATTTTGTCATTCGTGATGCCACGACCAGGGAGGACTTTCAGAGTCTTTGCTAAAACACAGCAAGTTTCCCCATTGTTACAGTTAAAAATTGTTTGTTAATTTTGAAGTGGCAGTATCCAGATGTAACCAGCATGAGCAGAGATCTTTAATTGTGCTGTGCACACCTTCCTCACTGACATCCAAAGAAATTCTCGGTCTCTTTAGAGAGCCGGGGAACAAAATACGGGTGTTTTTTATTCCCGTGACATCACATGCGCAGAGCCGTGTAAAAAATAAGTCAGTCATGCCTTTACAAATATGAAATAGGTTTTTTACGATACCAAATTGTGATATCGGTTTTGCGACTAAGTTGTGATATCTTGTTGTGGTATTAAGAACAGATCGAAAATAAGTAAGATCGGTAACTGCCGTCTAGGAACAGATTAATTAGAAGATGATATTTCCTTGAAGAGTAAGTGATCGTATAGAATTTTTAGATACCACCTAATATCAATATGCGTTGTGTTGTCCAGGTTCATGTTCCCCATCCGATTCTATGAATCGGTTGGTCAGCTATTGTTCGATGCTAATGGAAAGAGCAACACGTACATCTAACAAGTAGTGGAAAAGAGAACAAGAAATTTATAAATGATAAATATTTATTGAAATCGAAATTAACTATATTTAAGCAATACAATAAATATTTTCTTGTTCCTCTGTAAATACGATTTTCCTTATGCAAACAACTCAAATACAAAAATGTACTTACAAATGCTGTTGACATCACAATACCTTTCCAACAATTCCGAGGAGAAGGGAGGACGTATTGATCTCACTTCTGCTACAATTTGCACTCTCGAAAGGTCCTGGGTGACCAAAGGCTCAAGGTCCGGAATCTCCAAACTACGACATTAACTATTCCCGGAGATGAATTGAGTTCAAAAGACGGGTATTCATATCTCGAGCAGAGCATCTTATTTCCGTATTCTGCAAGCTAAGATACATTCGAATGACTAAATCAAAACTCGAAGAATCCGTCTCGTAGGCAATAGATTTTGATGGTGGTAAGCAAGGTCCTTTGCCTCTCGTTATCATTCCATTTTTACATTCCGAAATTATTATTATACGCATTATTTTATTAGAAAACCACGCAAACGAATTAATTTATTCGAAACGCCGACTCTTGGAGGCTTCCATACTCCATCGTAATTCAGGGTCAAATGCCCGGAGTATCATTCGAACAGCTGCCACGTCACCCATCAATCAAGCCCTCATTGGCTAACCGACATCTATATCAGGGACGTATCGTCATTAAAACTGCAATACACGTCACTTTCAGCCGAACACTAGCGACAGCCAAGTAACGGTAAAAACAAAATTCCGAACGAAAACTTACAATCCCTCGTTAGCCTAAGAAAACAAAAAGTATTTCAGCAAAATGGCTCAGAAATACAAGAAATTGAGAAGTGTCCCAAAGTCCATACGACACAAATTATGTGAAAACTCCGCTAATGCATTGCGATATTTAGCATATCCGTATAGTTCGTTTTATTTCTATACTTGGGGATTTAACATCGTGACGTTCAAGCCCTTCCTGATTCGATGCCAGAGAAATGGCTCACCACTCCACATTTGAACTTTGCTGCGGGAGGTGCTATCCCGGACATGACTGACTTTCTTATTAACACTTTACAACATGGTTGAAATGTGTTTATGACTCTATTTATTCTGATCGTCCGTTCTCACGGTAACTGTCGTACAAATTACTTCACCAAAATGAAATTTTTGTATGTTGTTGAGACGGGCTGCGGGACATATGGGAATATAAATTAATAACATCACTCAATTAGTTTTGGATTGAACTCGGGTTGGAAAAATTAAATACATTGAACCCTATAGGACCTAATTTCTCAAACATTTTTTAAGCTGAGTTAAAATTCAAAACTTGCTTCGAAAATTTTAGGAAATAGTCAAATTATGCCATAAAATATATAAAAACTGGAAAAAATATTGGGGTTCTGGAAATTTTAAATCGAGTGACTCATACATTTATAAAATATCTAAATTTCATTTAAAATTTATTCAGTGAGATTAACTGGAACAATAAGACGTCTGAAATGCTACAATGAGGCTAAGTATAGTTAAGTGCATAAAGATATTTTTCCTCCAGATAATTTTTTATTTAATTTGTTTTGCTTTTATAAGCGCAGCATTATTATATATAACATACAGACACTGTATGAATTTCCAACTCAATCATCTTTATAAAAGTAAGAAAAAAATTAAAAATTTGTTCTTGGATATTTTTACTAATGGCATTGTTCAGAATTGAGGACCGGAGCGATCGGGCAGTTGAAACATCGCAAAATGTACCATTTCGGGAAATTTAATAGATGAGTTTCATGTGACGTTACAGTCGCGATTTCACTGCACAGGGCTATGTTCTTTGTAACAGCGGTCTATCCGTACCTAAAATGCTAACGTTCATATTACGTGACAACTTTATTTCCTCATAATATATTGCATAGAAACATACAGAATTAAAATGTACAGAATTATTTGTGAAATAGATAGAAGAGAATAGTTAGGACAATTTAAGGTGATAAGAATATGTTGTAACATATGGCTTTATCGGAATCTAATCCATACAAATAGAGATCTCATCACATACAAAGGAAAAATATCAAGAACAAACAAAGCAGCAAGCAGGGGAACACAGAGAACATCGTCAATGCAAAAGAAATGAGTCCAAGGAAGCACACGGCGAAGAGGTGCAGACATTCTTTATCATTCCATAAGATTCCTTTGCATCCCAATAAAGTTTAATATCTCCCTGACGCCGGGCATCCCTATCCAGTCCTGGACACCCAAGAAGATGCTCTGAGTTCATTCTGCCAACATTACATATTGGGTAAATGTTGGTCGAGAGAACACTTATTCCATTTAGGTTCTCTGCTAAACAATCGTGTCCGGTTTTCAATCTAAAATTGGCAACCGCTTCCGCTGTTGTGGAGGAGGAGGTGGACATCATGATAATGGAGGAGTCTGATAATGGAAAACAATGTGAAGTTTTATCAAATGAAGGATTTTACCACCTACGGTCTTTTTAAGAAGAGAAAAGTTACAAGTGGCATAGTGACCATGAGAAATAATTTGACCTCTACTTTCGAGGTGGTGAAGGAGGTGCATGAACGCGACACAACAGAAATTGTGGTCGTAAATGTTGGGATGGTAAAAACCCAGTTTAAAATATATGGAATTTATAGCCCTCCGAACAATAAATACCTTAATTTGGATACTCTTAAAATTACTTAAAACACTCTAGTTCTGGGAGATTTTGATGTTGCATCCCCACATTGGGGTTACGAAAACCGGACTCAAATGGGCCAGATTGTTGAAGATTTTATGGACAGCAATGCGATGTTTTTAATGTGATAAGACTATCAACACACCCAAACGAATATAAATTTTTATAGATTTTCAATGTTAAACATCAAATAGTTAGCCTTATTATCTACCAAATAAATAATATGAACTGATTATTTCGCAAATTAGTTAGTTTATTCAATTATGATAAATATATTAAGATTTACACACTATTTCATTATAATAAATTAAATAAATAAGCATCAAAAGTACCCTGACTTCTTGTTTTGTAGCCTGAATTGGAGTAACTGTAAAATATAGCGTTACATCAGATAATTTGACGAATGGTATCAGAACAGGCGATTGAGAAAAATTTTGTATTGGAAATAATATATGGATCGTCAGATAAACCCGTAATAATTAATTGTTCCCTATACCTCTGTTGGCTTTCTAAAAGCAATTTCTTGACTTAATCAGATTATTTCATATTGGAAATCTATCTATATTAAGAAAATATCGCTACACTGTGTTAACAACTAACACTTTAACATTGAAAGAATACAATGATGGCGGATGGAGTCTACAAAGAGTATGGCGGTGAATGTGACGTCGGTGCAATTCATATATTGGTTAATGCTGACTCGAATGTCCGACAGGGCACGACTTTTGAACATAGCCAATGTTAAAATTGTTTCTACATCAGGAAATTTAGCATTATGACGTTTAGGAGCCACTTGGTTGTCTATCTGTGTTCGTGTTGATATTCGTGCTCAGAAGGAAAGTTTGACTTGCAAATATTCTTTAGCGGGGGAAAATCTTTTCCCATTAAGCTTTATTTCTTAAATCTATTATTATCTCTGACTGAAAATACCAAAAGCAAGGTAAGCTTTATTTTGTTGTGGGATCAGGTGTACCTATTTATTTTCACCTTTCCAAATGTGGAGACGTCTATGGTTATAGACAAAAACTTCAACGAGGACAGTATCACTAAAACTCTTGACGAAAGAAAAAATCTGATGTGGGCAACACATGACTTTCCTTATATAATGTAATGAATTTACTACTTTTACAGTAAAAAATTAGGTTTTTCTTATAGTAGATACTAATATTATTTCCAGGATATTGAATTTTCGACAATTAGTCGTTTTCATTGATTTAGCGTCATTTTTATCCATTTGCTGAGATTTTCTTTAGTTTGGCAACATTTCAAAAAGTCGCCAAGTTGGCGACATTCCGCCAAATTCGTCGCCAAAATCTCGCCAAGCGTTATGCATGAAGAAATAATTTATTCTTACAGCAGACAAATGACTATTGGCGTTCAAATACAAAAGTATTACTCAAAGTATCTTTTTCCATGAATGGAACGAGCTAGATCCATGAGAATGATGTCACCCAATTTATCGTATGGTATTACATATGAAAAGTGAACATGTTTCTCAATAGTAAATATTTTTTTTTTATTTTATATGACTTTTTGATAATTTTTTTGAAAAATGTGCAATATCTCGAGAACGGTTTGTGTTAGCGTTCTAAAATTTATGCCAATCGTTTTCTAATAAAAAATTACATAAGAAATGTCCATTTGCGTAACTTTATTAGTGGTTTTGATTTTTTGACGATTTTTTCAAACTTTCATTCGAAAATTCAGGGGGGTTCCGAACATTCGATTGCGTATAAAACAATAGGCTTCCAGTGTTTATGGATTGTGATTTTTGTACCAAATTTGATTCGAATCGGTCCATTCGTTCGTCAGTTATCGTCTCCACAGACTCACTGACACACACACACACACACACACACACACACACACACACACATACTTTCACACACACACACACACACACACACACACACAGACACCACTTCAAAAATGTTTCATTCGTGATCAGGGATGCTTGAAACGTGCTCTCCCATCGAAAACTCGAATTCGAATTTTCGACCCCGTCACAATACTTTCCTTATACATTATGTATATAAGGAAAGTAAAAATATTGAATTAACTTATGTTAGTGGGACTGATCAAATAACGTCAATATTAAGAGGAACTGATAAAAATATAAACAGCATAAAAACGACTGAAATTAGAAACAGTCTAAAGAATTACATTTAGAGAAATACGAGGCTAATATATCCAGAACAGGAGAGTTATAAATTAAAGTAAACAAATTGGAAGATGCAATAAAAGTCGCAGATATAAAAGATTCAGCTGGTTTAAACTGTACAACTCGCATAGCGAAGCAGAGAGCCATCAGAAAGTACATCCTAAAAGGAGTGGCAATAGAGTACTCGGTTCAAGAATAGCGGAAGAACTTGACTGGAAAAACATCCCTTGGCACCAAATAATCAGATTCACAAAAGAGAAGGGCAAACTCAAACTACCAGTAGTGCTAATAAAAGAGTATGTTAAAACAATAAGAAAACACTTAGATATTCTATTTAATAGATTTAGACCAACAATATACTGGGAAAATCCCAAAATATGTAAAAAGTGCTTGAAAATTGGACATTTTGCAACAAATTGTCGGGCAAAGCAACACTGCAGCAAATGTGGAGGGACACATAATACAGATGAATGCCAAGAAGACATAAACAAATGCCGGAGATGCGGGGAAGAACACGATGCCCTAAATAAAATATGCCCCATATATCAACAAGAAAAAGAAAAACTAAAACAAAAAACTCCACTTCAAAATAAATTACAAATAGAAGAATCAAACTCAAACGAAGCATACGCCAATAGATCCCCCCCCCCTCCCCAAAGGAGAAATACAGAAATAGTAAATAAGGAACTTAACACCACCAATACCATCTTAGAAATAGTAAAAAGAGTGGAGGAAAAGTTAGAAATCTACAAAGCTGAAAACGAACAGTTGAAGGAAAGAATAGAGCAACTACAATTAAAACTAGGAGAAAAAGAAAAACAGGAAAACACAGAAAAATAACAATATATAAAGAGAATCAAAACCTTAGAAAATACGATCCAAGAACTATTAACGCAATCTCTCAAGGACAGAAAGAAATCTCCTGTTACAGTCAAAAAAGCAATTTCTGCGAGACCTCCAAATACGGCTAACTCTCCCTTTTACCAGGAACTTTGCCACAAACGTCGCCCCCCCTTCTTCCCAATCGGCACCAAGCAGTTACCCCTTTGAATTACCTTTTAATAAGGCTGTTATAAAGGTATCAGTTCCCTTGACTGATAAGACTGTTTCAGTATTTTATCCTAGTTCCATTCCACGTATCTATGATGAGGATCCTACAATGGAACATCAGGAGTTTCATGGCGAACCATCGGTGCCTTGCCTTCTCAAACTAATTGATGACGTCATCACCTTGCCAGAAACCTGGCTCAACAAAAATTGCAATAGCCCAAACTATGATATCTCCCAAAGAAATAGAACAGATACCCATAATGGTGGCGGACTTTTAATAGCTACGAAAAAAACATTACTTGCAAGAACATAACTACCCAAAATAACTTACCAAATATGGAAATACAACAAAAAGAAATTCACCTTGGAAAGAAAAAAAATAAAAATTATAAATGTTTACAAAAGACCGGGTCCACTAATGGAAGAAGAAATAAACACGATCGACTCAATGTGGAAAGAAACAACTATCTTATGCAGTGATCTAAATGCCAAAATAAAAAATTTCGGGAATTCGAAAAATAATCAAGCGGGTGACAAGCTCTTAGAATGGGTAAATGGAAAAGACTACTTCATCATCAACAAAAACAAACCTACCTTTAACAGATGCAATAGATATAAATCCGGCTTAGACATGACTATAGTATCCTCAAATCTCACCGACAAATGCGAATGGGATACACTCGATTCTACATGGGGTTCACTACCCGATTATTACTGAAATCAAACTCCAAAAAGTAAAAATTGAAAAAAATCATACAAAGCACTTATACAGACTGGAACAGATATAAAATACTACTCAAAGAAGAAGAAACTAAGGAGGAAGAAAGCAACACGGAAATAAAAAACAACGAATTAATAAACGCCATTAAAATAGCGAAACAAAAAAGCACCAACAAAATCACTATAAAATAAACTAAATTGTCAGCCCCATGGTGGACCAACAAATGCTCTAAATCCAGAGCAAAAATAAAGAGAGCCGATAGAAAAGCTAAAAGAAATATAACAGATCAAACTTGGATCGACTACAAACATCGAATTGCAGAATACCGAAAAGTTATGAGAGAAGCAAAAGAAATATATTGAATAAAAAACCTAGAGAAAATAAACTCTTTGAAAGGTTATTACGAACTTTTTAATAACATAAAACAATGGAAATACAAAATAAATGAAGAAAGCAACAACATAATGCAATATAAAAGGAAAGATATCACAGAAACAAGAGAACAAGCGGAATGTTTTCTAAAGAAATACAGTGAATAAAAAAAAAAATCAACTACCAAGAAAATACCTGGAAACACTGAAAATATTCCCATAATTAGTAAACAAGAAATCGAAAAGGCTTTAAAGGATACTAAAAATAAAACTCCTGGTCCTGACCGACTTAGCAAAAAAGACATAACGAACCTCCCGGAAAGTTACAAAAAAACTATTTTTGAACTAGTAAGGAAATCTATTCAACAAAACGAAATTCCCACGGCATGGAAAATAGCAAACGTCCTTCCAGTCATTAAACTGGGGAAAAACAAGTTATTACTTAACAGCTATCACCCGATCTCTTGCACATCTATCCTCTCCAATATAGCAGAAAGAGTAATCCTAAAAAGGCTCGAAAGGTGGGCAAATGAAAGCAAAGTATTTAACAAAAATATGTATGGATTTAGACCAGGCAAGGACACAACTCAATGCCTTACAGATATCTGTCAAACAATTAGAAGCTATAGGAATAAAAATCAATATACTATAATTATAGCCTACGACATCAAAAGTGCCTACGAAAATATCGATAGAGAATTACTAGTAAAGAAAATCACCGACCTCAACTTTCCGGATTATATACGAAAATGGATAAAAAAATTTCTGACAAATCGCAAAATCCAAGTAAAATGGAAAAATCGTTACTCAGTCATCGGGGATCATAACATGGGAGTATCCCAGGGATGTATACTCTCTCCTTTCCTATTTAATATCTTTTTATCAGATCTAGGAAAAAATTGGGAAGAAAAGACCTTCATGTATGCTCATGACATTAATGTTATCATCAGTGATAAAGATGGAAAAAAATGTTACGAAAGAACCCAAAAGAATGTGGAGGAAATAATAAAATGGTGTAAAAAGAATAAATTTGAAATCTCTCCCCCCCCAAAAAAAAAAAACAAGAATAATAGATGTATCGGCAAAAAAGAAAAGCTTAAAAGCGGAAATAGAAATAAACAAAGAAAAATCATATGGGGGGGGGGGAGGGGCATAAAAATATTAGGCCTAACTTTGGAAAAAAATGAAATTGGAAAGAACATCAAAACCAAACTTTTAATAAAATAGACAAAGCAATCAATACAATGAAAATGATAGCAAATAACTACTGGGGACTTAAAACTGAAATCCTGAAGAATATTCTGAAACAAGTAATAACATCACTGATAGACTACGCTTTAGAAATCAGAATAGACGAATCTAAAACAATAAAAGAAGCTTATGACAAAAAAGAAAATGTCACAATCAGAATCATTTCAGGCTTACAAAGAAGAACAATTATGTTGTTGTTGTTGTGGCTTATCCTCCGGCTGTCTGACGAAGTCAGACAAGATCCATTAGACCGTTGACCCTAAGGAAGTCGAGGACCAGAAGGGGGGAAGAGTATATGTCCTCTCTGGAAAGTCCCAGACAGTCCAGGATGTGTTCAGGAGAAGCCTGCTGAGCTTGACATTTAGAGCAGACTGCAAAAATCCCCCTGCCTTCCAAAAACGAGAGACCTTTTGTGTGGCCGCTTGCTAATCTGGATATTGCATTTCGAGAGGCTCTGTCACAATTGAGAAAGAACGAAGAGCCCGGCTCTCTGCCCGCATACCAGTGACGGCTGGGAGGATCCCTCCACTCCCTCGAAATTTCAGAGTTGACTATGGATTGATCGCTTGCTCATTGCCGTAAATGTCAACGTGGGATGGAATCCACTGAAAATGAACATCATGGGACTCTGAAATGAGTTTGAGTTTGAGAAGGATGGAAATACTAGTTTGATCTCCAACTGAAATCCAATTATGGAGGTGCTGAAGAGAGCAACTTCAAGTACAAGAGAGCAACTTCAAGTTCGTTGAGAGCAACTTCAAGACCTTGCTCAATTGCAATTAGTTCGCTTTTGAAGACTGATGAGGAATCGGGGTTGCGGAGGCTGATGGACAATTTATCCCTTGGTTTCTCGATGTAGATGCCACTACCAGCGTGGTCCTCCAGTTTGCTGCCGTCCGTATAGATTTTAATGGCATTATCAGGGATCTTATTAATGATCTCTAAGGCCAACTGTGTAAGATGAGCTGGGATAAAATCCCTCTTGGTGACCGGGGTAGAAATGTCAAAGTGGAAATGATCTCTGGGGAGTCCCTCTGAGGGACTCAAACAAGATTTTAAGGAGTGGGGGTCAATTATAGATGTTATGAGAACAGAATACATAATAGAAAGGTATGAAACTAGGAAAATCCTCAAATTAAGAAATTATTGGCTAAATCAAGAAATAGCAAAAGGCAGAACTGGATGCATCTATAAAAACGTCAAACAAATGAACTAAAAAAATAAAAAATATGAATGGGGAACCCAAAGATTTGAAGAAATCAAAGAAATTATGGTAAAAGAGAAGATAACTCATAACAATAAATTCAACACAAATCTTGTCCCCTCATGGGAAAACACAAATATAGAAATAATAACAGAAAATCTGAACTTCCAAAACATCATGACTAAAATAATACCATTGGAATTCAATGATTTCAAAAATGAAAACAAAACTGCATAGTGGATCGCAACGGATGAATTGAAATCGGACAACGGTGTCGGTTTTGGTATCTGCACTGAAGATAATAATAATAGAAGTATCAAAATACCTAATTGTTGCTCCATCTACACTGCCGAAATCAATGCAATCTACTATGCCATATAATATATAGTGATCAAAAACAAAGAAAACATTATCCTTTCAGATAGCAAAGGGGCCCTAGAAGCTATAAAGAACGGAAACCACAAAGACCGAATTGCAAATCTCAATAGACAAAAAATCCACACCACTGGATTAAAAGTCCGTAAGATTTGGGTTCGGAACATGCTGAAATCATCTTAAACGAAAAAGCAGATGAACTAGCAAAAACAGCAGTCCAACAAATCTAACTCCTATGATCGGAATTTGCACAATGGAAGACAAAAAAAAAAAAAAAAAAAAAAAAAAAAAAAAAAAAAAAAAAAAAAACCACACACACACACAGAAGCCTGGGAAAAACGTTGGGAAAACTCTAAACACAACCTGCATTTCCCATACATTAACTGCAAAAAAATCAGAACTTTATGAAGAATCTGAACAGGAAACAAGAAGTTTTTATAAACAAACTTAGATCAAAATCTATCTTAATCAACCGTATTCTACATAAATGGGATAAAAGCGGAGATAAACTGTGCAATAAATGCAATAAGACAAATGACATCACCCACATCATGATGGAATGTAAGAAATTTGCAAGAGAAAGAGGAAAATTCTTCGAGATCCTACAAAAAACAAGAAAGGGTTCTACAAAGGAATTAAACACCTTACTGGACATCAACAAGTATCCAAACCCTGGGACAGTGGCGAAACTGATCTGGACACATTTTAGTAACTGGTTCACTTATCTATAGTCTAAAGACTACTTTCTATCTTATAGTTAATCCCCATCGGAAAAAAAGTGTTTGTTGGAGAATATCCCCCAAGGTTAATCTCCATTTTACTTCTTTGCCAAGAAGAAAGAAAAGAAAGAAAAAGAAAAGGAGTCTCTTGATTCGTTGCCAGTGAGGTAGCACAACTCTATATAAATGAACCTTGCTACAGCTGTCGTTGCTGGTGGTGAAGATAGTTCATATTTTTTTTAGATTTTGAAATTTATTGAGTTTAGTTCAGGTAATACATTTATTTCATTTCTTTCTGTCTCTTGCAAATTCCCAGGCATAAAGAAAGGACGAATTAACTGAATTGATTTGTAGAGGTGTTGCACAAAGTTTTATATACGCGTAACACTTTTTAGACATAAATTGCATTTGCGTAACCCATTTAGAGATTAATCTTAATAGTGAACATTTCAAAGTGCGGGATCTCTTTTAGGATTGATCCTTTTGCATATTAACTTGCTTCTGTTGATTAATATGAAATGTTTAAACAAATACATTTTTATATAGTCTTCAAAATTTATCTTGAAATGTAATAGTTTAGATAGACAATAGAAATTTGTGGCTGGAAGAACTTTGATTAAATGCTTTATTTTCTAATTGAAATGTATATATAACTACGTTCTAAATGGATAAAAATGATGTAGAATATGTTTTCTTAAATTATAACTTTCATGGTTTTATGTAAAAACTGTATCTCAAGAAATGTTTAAATTCATTTACTGTAGTTTTAAATTATAATTTTATTTTTATTCTGTTTCGGATGTTATTGAAATGTTATATAATATTTAATACCTGAACACCTTGCATGCGGTGGGGGTCTGTACAAGACTCTACCAGAACGTGACTTGTTATATCACCTTAATAATTCTTTCACATACAACTTCTAGTTCTCTTAATATAAAAATTGTGGAGCCCTATGTAGTGATTAAAATACTACCACTTTTTGAGGCATTTCAGATTTAATGTTAACTTTCATTTCAAATGGGCCCATGTATCTGTCTTAAGAATTATTAATTATACCGCAGCTCCTGCTCTTACTTTACAAACAATAACTTCCACGGTTACAGATTAATGTAGAAGTATCCTCCACAACGTTGAAACGACATGTTTGAGATACTAAGTTGCATCTATAAGTCATTCTGTAGATATATTTCACTCAAATTGATGAATTTTTTAATGCGGTTTACAATAGAATAATCTAAATTTCCGTGCTTATAGTTTCCGGCATGGAACGGTGGAGTAGATGCGTGGCTTTTGTAAGTGGCGTTTCGACAGAAATTGGTGTCGAAATCTGCAAACGATTCCTCAGCTATGGAATGATTGTTATCGGATGTGGCCCAGCTGATGTGATGGACGACTTGGCCGAGGAAATAAGAAAAGGTAAACGTTTACCTGGGCAACTGCGTGCTATAAGGTAAGTTTTCATGCTCTGGAAATGTAATAATTCTTATACTGTTTAATCGAAAAAGAATCCTAATTTCCCGAGTTTAATAACTAAGCTCTGTTTATTACAGATTTTGCTTGCTATGTGTTCTTTGCGTAACAGAGCTTTAATTTCGGGGTGAGGTATTGGAGACTTCATTAAATGCAACCTGAAATGTTTTGAAAAGTGAAAGCGCATGTAGTTATGCATATTACCGTACACTGATTGCAAAAACTGCATTCAAGTGGAATATTTATTTCCAAAATTGAGGCGCTGAAGATTGTAATCCGCGAAAAATTGTATTAAAAAGTGCACTTTAAATGTTTTATTAATGAGGTTTTTATAAATTTAAAACATTCAATACTTTGTAATTCTTATCATACTTTCTTGAAATTTGTAGGACACGTTCGGTATGCATATTTTGATGAAATTGTGAATACAGATTTTTTTAATCTGAATCCATTAAGCGACATAAGTTCATTGTAAAATTTCGTTATAGGCAAAATTTTGAGTAAAATGGAGTTTAAATCCAGTAATATATATCATTTTAAAGAGATTTGAAAATTAATGCACAAATTTGTTGCTATTGCTTTATTCATCAATGTGAAATCGGGGGTTAAAATTAGTGACTAAATTTAAAAAGATAAACCAAATATATAAATTTTAAGGTTAAATATTTAACTAAATCTACATTTTTATATTTTTTATGAGAAGTAGTGTATGTACAAAAATTATGTCAGATGAAAAGCTTAAGAATTTCAATGCCCATGGTCCCCTTAAGTGGATTCTTAGTGAACCTATTAACTGCGTTGTATAAGCACTCATGAACAATTCCCACGACAAAAAGTTTCTGAAATTCCAATTAAAAATATTTTGATTGTCATTCTTCTAGCATTTATATAAATAATGAATGCTTCAAATATTTTTATTCAACGGTTTATAAACGTAAACGTCTAATGTGGACAGCATATGACCTTTACAGTTATCAAGGTTTGTCACATACAGTGCAATTTTCAATCGCTAGCTGGTTGGCATACCTCCTAATTAAAACTATTTACTTCATTTTGAAGTTAATGTTGTTTGAAATATGCTAAAATTGCTGTTCTAAGGAAAAATATTTATGAAGCTTTGTATAAAATAGCTTTATTATATGATAAAGGTGTTCATTGGTTTCGAAGGCATAAAATAACACGTAAAGGACAAGGCGGCGTAACTAAAGTCCATCCAGAGTAGAAGCCGATATTGTAGTTTGAATTTGGGAGTATTGATTGCAATATCTCGTAATCCTGAAGATGTGTTTTGCTTCTAAAACCAGTTGACTCCCTTATTGAGTTAGTTTTATGCTGCTTTAGACAAGCTTAAACTTTTATCAGCACTGATTTTTATATTCATTGCTTCTCCGCATAATCCATTGCATTACTTGATGAAATGAGAGAAATACTGATAATCCCCGTTCAATAATTGCCGTTTGGCTAGCAGCGCAATTTTGCCCAGTATAATTTCTGTATTACAATTTTTATCCTGTGGGGTACGTCGTAACTCTGGGAGTACAAAAATGGAGCATTGGGGTATGAGAAAAAATGGGGATAATGGACAAGAAAACATAGATTTCTTTTTATCCATATTGCTTCATTGAGTGGAGAAAAATAGATTTAAATACCATTTATATTTGACGCAATATGTTTTGTTAAATGGGTGCGAAATATTGCTACTAATTCTTAGTCTGTCTAGCTAGCAAGAGTTTGCTTATTAATGTAAAGAACGTTCAAGCCCATTCTTTGGCACTGGTTTTCGTTGTTGCTATGAACGCTTATATTGCGTTAGAAATCTACATAATAATTTAAATGTTTGTTGAGAGCTGTTTTTACTGATAAATTGTAACATTTGGCTGTTTCAGTTGTCTATCTGTTCATGATTTCTAAATATTTGACTTTCAGATTTCGTGTATTTGTTTTGAGAAATTTCTGCATAAATCCAATTGTACTGGACTTGCTCTCCTTGGGATTTTTCCAGATATTTCCCTTCCCATAGGTAGTATTGAAAAAGTAATGTTTTCGAAATTTTCCAGATTTTTGAAGGCTGTTTTAGGACCTCCTGAACAGAGGTATTCGCCTGTTGTCCATTTCTTATGTACACTATAGCTACCACAAATATTTATGGGTTTTCACAACTTTACATTCGACTGGGTTAACAAGTCTAGAACTAGCTGGAATTTTTTTTAATTCGAACGAAAACTTCGAAATTCATTCGAATTTTTATATTTCCTTAGCATGGCAGCCGGACGAAAGTCTAAAGAGTTTTAAAACGTGATCAAGAGGTCTTAAAACATATTTGCATCAAAATCTCCAATTCGAAAATTTTTATAAAAATACTTTTCGGTAATATCTCAGATTACTATTTTCTATATGATAAAGTAACCTTAATTATCCCCCTGCATTTAACGTCATGAAACTCATTCGTTAATGCTGCTACAACTTCGAACCATCAGAGAAAAAATAACCTCAAATTGAAAGTGAGAATATATCAAATTGTCTTGACTATCCTGCTCGGTTTTACTTTCAGATTTAATTTGACACAATGATTATTTTCTGTAGCAAATTTGAATTTCTATTTTGACAATTTAATGTCTTATTTTTAGATGCAATTTGTCCAATGAAATGGAGACGCTTGCCATGTTCCACAAAATTCGCAGTACATTGGAACGCATTCATATTTGTGTGAACATTGCTGGTTTTTCCTCAACTAGTTTATTCAGAGAGTGCGATAGCGCCCATTTGAGAAATACTTTACAGGTTAGTTCCTTTACATTATTTTTTCAATGTTTTCGCTTGTGTAAAATGAGTGATATTTGCTTGAATCCGGGTGTTACTATTGTAAATAGTAAAATAGTTAAGGTGGTAACAATACGTTGCGTATAAAGTTCATTTAGCTCGTGAATTGCGTTGAGGTTTCCTTGTAAAATAGTTATAGGATGACTTGGCATAAAATAGAGTATCCAAAGTTCTTTTTTGTCGAGTGCTATTGGAGGTTTTAATAAAAAGTAATTTTGTGATCTATTGCAGATTTATATGCTGGTCGTATTCAAAAACTAAATGTAGAATTTGCAAGTTACGATTAGAACAATATAAGGCTATTTATGGAAGCGGAAACATATCTTTTGTAAAATTAACTATTGCATATAATCTCCCTTTCGTTGCTTGAGCGCGTTGATTCATAAATTTTACCGCCCTCTGTCGGAAATTCTCAAATTGGCAGAACTCATACGCGACTGATTCTTTTGAATTTCGTGTTTTAGACAAGGTTTGGCTAAAATGAAAGTCTAAAGAACCCCCCTCTCCCTTGTACTTTTTGCCTGGTATCTCCCTATGAAGTTCACATCTAGCCAAGCATATGTAGCTCAAATGAAATCCTTGAAACCTTTACTTTTCCACCAAATATTACTCATAGGTAGGAATCTTTAAGACAAAACCAGTTTCGGTGAGCTCCCCCCTCCCCCCATTTCCTCTGCGTTTATCAGCATATGTTGGGCAATATGTCTTATGTTTCCAATCTGCTTTGTTCGGAGTTGCTTTTAACGAATGTCATACAATCAGTTGGTGTTCTTTTCTTTAACTGCCTTTTAATCCAATACAGCGCCACCAATTGAAGCCAAATTTTATTCCTACATATCTCTATATTAAAAAAAATCTGTGGGCAGCACATGACTTTCCTTATATAATGCTATGAATTTGCTACATTTACAGTAGAAAAGAGTATTTTCATAGTAGTTATTTATATTATTTCCAAGATATTGAATTTTTGTCAATGAGTCGTCATTTTCCATGTCATCAATGAGTCGTCTTTGATGTAGCGTCATTTTTATCCATTTGGCGAGTTTTTCGTTAATTTAGCAACATTTAAAAAAGTAGCCAAGTTGTCGATTGAATGCGATTTTTGTACCATTGTTGATGGTGACTTTTGTACCAAATTTCGTTCGAATCGGTCCATTCGTTCGTCAGTTATCGTCTCCACAAATGCACTGACACACACTCAGACATCACTTCAAAAATGTTTGATTCGTGATCAGGGATGCTTGAAACGTGCTCTCCCGTCGAAAACTCGAATTCGAATTTTCGAGCCAGTCACAATACTTTCCTTATACATTATGTATATAAGGAAAGTAAAGTGTCAAACAGAAGCTGCTGCTGAATCAGCTAAGTTTCTTGAGATTTTTTTACTTCGTACCGCAAAAACTATTGCATATAAAAATACGAAATGTGGTACACTTGCAGAAAAGCTTTGAAGAATACGCTGAAATAAACTGTTTTTTGATATATATATATATTGTAGTTTTTGAATTTGACATTAAATGTTTCTTAGATAAAATATTTGAGCTGAGAGTTCGCGTCCTGGATAGGCTAACAATAGTAAGACCACAAATTTTTGCAGGCAGGCTTTTTCGTATCTGCACGACTAGCGATTTCTGTCTCATACTGTAAAAATTATAGCATACAGAAATATGAAATTTGGTACATTTAAAGAGAAATAACGGAGTAACACTATGAAATAAACAGTTTATCGATTTCAACTTTAGATTGGCATGAAAGAGCTCGCGAAGTGAGCTCATGATAAAGTGATTTAGTTTTTGGGTTCTCTGGGCTAAGAAAAATCTCTGCTTTTTCCTCCTACCTACAATAGGCAGGCATAAAAGATATTTTTGAAAGTAGAATTTTTAGGAAAGATAGATATGCAGAGAGTAGGCCAAAAGCCTCTCTAAATGGATTGCACAAGCGAAGCGAGCAGGGGGCAGACCCTCCTAGTATAACAAAATATAGTAGAAATTTTCGAAACATGTTTCCGTGCCAGCATCAGGATGTGCATGCGCAGTTTGAGAAATAAAATTGTACCGAACTTAAATCTCATCAAATTTAGGAGTTAAGATAAATTTGATATCGATAATTCAAATATTATATTAATATTGTGTGCGCAAATGTATGAGAATACAAGAATAAACTTTTTAATTTTTCCCGAGAATTGTATCAGATTTAGCATAAAGTAATTTATTCAGGGTGATCGAGAACTTAACAATAAGAGAGGTATACATAACTAACAATATTTGAATTGAAGACCTAGGGCCGCATTCCATTTATAGTGCCAGAAAAGAGTAACGTTGTATATTCTCGTTGATCCTTCAACAGTGAAAAGAAACTTCACTAATTTAAGAGTTTCACACTTCCATTCGCATCGGAAAAAGCCCAAAGTAGCTGTTCAAAGTGGCGTCCGAGAGCGTCGTTGCGCAGCTAACACCGGCAAATGAGCGACTCTGTTACTTTGAACAAGATAAACACCACACACGTGTACGAGAGGGTGATGGTTTTTTATTTGCCGGTGTCTGCTGTGTAACGACGCCCTCGGACGTGACTTTGAGCTGCTACTTCAAGGCTTTCTCTCGAAATGTGAAACATTTAAATTTGTTAAATATTTTTTCACTGTTGAAGGGTTAACGTGGGTATGCAACTTTTCTCCTTTCTGGCACTGAGTGGAATGCGTATCTAGTTTCCATTGCAAATATTAGTAATCTTGATGCGAACCATCGCCCTTGTTCAGAGTTTACGATCATCCTGTGTAAGGAGTTCAAAACTCAAGTAAATATAATGTCGCATAAATACGTAAAGCGCGTATGCATATTAGAAGAGACGGTTATGATTTAAACCAATCTTTGTATTCTATCGCAACTCTAATTGGAGAACTAAAGTTATTTGTACTATTATGCGACTATATTTTACGCAAACAGTGCATGCGCAATTTGATTATAATAAAGTTTGGTTAGATGCTCATCTAACTTAGCATCCTAATGTATTATATAATGGTAAATTTGAAAGATGTTGAAGGATCAATGTGGATATGCAACTTTTCTCTTTTCAGACACTGTGTGAAATGCAGTTTTAGGTTCCATTGTAAATATTGTTCATTTTAATGTGTACCCATCATTCCTCTTGTTTTAAGTTTACAATCACTACGGCCAGGGGGTGTGACAGCCCAGTGGTTAACTTGCGGGAATTGCACTGGTCGGCTCGGATTCGATTCCCACTATTGCCTAAACTGTCGCGTTCACGCAGAGTACGATCACATTAAACATGGGTCCGTAAGTCCTTCCGAGAGGTTGATGGCAGGGGAAGAAGGGTACGGTCCCTGTGGAATTCTTCCCACACTGGGTTTCGGTCTAAAATAGGGGGCACTTCCCGGCCATCCAAACAGATGCCTTTCTGGTAGGTTGGACGGTCTGGGTCGAAGAACCACTACGGCCGGGGACAAAACTGCTTTATGCCATTCGTGACAAGCGCCTAGTCCAGGGCTTTCAATCACACTGTATATCTGATATTCTCCTTTTCCCGTGTGGAAAAATAGTTACTCAAAGCTCTTTGGGTCAGCGCCCCGGTCAGGGTATACAAATGCAAAACCGACTGAAAGAAACCGAAAGGAAATTGAAACTGAAGTAAATATAGTATTGCGTAAATACATCATGTGTAGAACGAATATGTACATTAGAGGATATAGTTATGATTTGAGCCACTTTTAATATTCTAAGGCCACTTTGATTTAAAAACTAAAGGTATTTGTACCATCATGCGACTATATTTTACGCAAACGGTGTATGCCCAATATGAATAAAATAAAGGTTTGTTAGATGGGTATGTAATGTGGCATACTAATGCATTATGCAAGAAGTTTGAGTCTTCAAAATGAAATGCACATCCAGTTTCAAAATGAATGATTTTTTTTTCTTCTAGGAAAATATCATGGCGATTAATATTTGCACGCGGGAATCAATGCAGTTGATGAAAGAGAACTACATTAAAGACGGGCAAATCATTCAAGTCGTTCAGATTCACAGGTATGTTATAAAGCTTTAACGTTACTCAAGCGCAAGTTGCACTACTTAATCTTCGCAGCGATTGGTATTAAATATTGGAAGACTATTTACTTACTGTTTCGATTTGAATTATTGGTACAAAATTAAAAGTTCAATTAAAGACTGAGATGGGATGTTTTTGTTTTCAGTACTTCGGGATGCATAGTTACCTGCGTTTATGAACACTTGCAAATAAAGTATGTTGAACTATTTTGCTGATTTGATTCTTATACCGAGAATCAAATTCTAAGTTTCAGTAATACATGTAAATTTGACTTAAACATAACTCTGTCTGTAAAAAGTTGTGTAATCCGTAAGATATGTTTTCAGCCTCAGCAATTGCATTTGGCTGTCAAATGTAAAAATTTTTGTATGGCTAGCATGTCGACTTCTTCGACAGGCTTGTACTAATATTTCTAGATATATACTGAAATGCAAATATAAATGTTATCGCACTAAATGGATACTTGAAATCATTTTATCAAATTTTCTATTTTAAAAAAATCATTTAGATGGCAAATGTTAAAACTGAGCAAAATCTTTGAAATTTTTATAAACTCTTATTACAAATGATTCTCTACTAAAGGAATAAGATTAGTTTTAATTTTGGCCATTAAAAGTTGCGTATAAAATAAATCTCTTAAAGCACTGAAGTATTTTTGCTCTTTATTTTGAATGTTTGTAGCCATTGTGGAGAATGGCGCAATTATTAAATAGAACAGTCAAATAACTAGCATATTCCAAAATCTTGACTAAAATAAAATTTTGATGGTGCTTGAGCTAGGTGAATACATATACATAGTCGGTCATGTTGTATTACTGAATACTAGTGTTCTTGAGTTCTCAAAATATACAAATTCACCAAAATCTAGTTCAAATGTTTGCCCCTGTTACAATGTTTCCATATACATTACAGTGTATGGCAGGGGACGTAGTGTTGTATTTGCAGATTCCTATAGAAAATGTATTGCTGTAGATACGAATTTAGAGTTTTAACCACACAATTTATTGAGAATGTTTTAATTTTTACAAATGCATGTGCGATGTATACATAAGGATATCCTTAGCGGATAGAATGCTTTTGATTAGTCTATTCTTATAATATCGGCTCTTTAAATTCTGTAATTTAAGATGTTCTAGAATTTTTGGTACGAATACATGCATTCGAAAACATGAAAATCACTTTTACTAGTTTCCATTTGGTGCACTACTTATTTATGCACAAATACGCCTTCGACTAATCGCTTTATTATATTAAACTACAGATCGGAAAGCTTTGTAATTTCAATGAATCTGGTAAATCCAATATCAAAAGTTCTTATCTTTTCCAGAGAACCATTTTGTCGTGATCAACAATGTTGCGCCCAACCTTCAATGATACATAGAATAAAAATGTGTTTTTCGTTCTACATGTAAATGACAAGGATTTACTAGATCAATTTCAGCTGATGAGTTTATTTCTATTGCAGTCTCGACACAGAACATATGATGGCGCTTAAACCTTCGGATAGTAACATGTACAAAGGTGTAAAACACATGATTTGTGCTTATACAGAAGCCCTTAGACAAGAACTCAAAGCTCAAAACTCATACATTCGTGTTGCAGTAAGTAAAATTGTTAAGTATATCATTTACATTTTGAGTCAATATTTTGATTTGTAAATTTAGTTCTAATGGTATTTTTTCTCTGCGCTTTGTGATAAAATGTTCAGAAATATACAAGCTTTAATATTAAACTGAAGTTTTTTTGTAACTTCAAAAGGTACAGACCATTCATATTTATTAATGACCAGGCACTTGATTATACAATCATTCCCTTATTTTAGTGACAGAAAGCGAGCCAATTTGCAAACTCTGCTCAAAACAAGAGACTGATCACATTAATCCCTTGAACTACTCAATTTAGAGAGGAACAGAGTGTCAATCAGAAATCTTACCATCCTCGCCTATCCCATAATCTCTCGTTGGACTTCCGGGCCTACAGTTTTATTGTGCTTATACTCTGTATAGACTTAAAGTTTTGAGTGGTGTAGTACATCGAACGCGGGATTACAGTGAAATTCTGCCATAACCACTTGCTATACCTGAACTAAAATATTGCAGGAAATTAATATATAAGCTATGAATGGATTGGCGATAAGATGGTCTAAATCACAGAAGCTAAGATTAGTTTTACCATCGAAATTGCCCAGCTTAACACGAAGTAGCTTAAATTAAATCTAATAAAAGCAAAATTCTCGGTACTGAGTTCTCAAAGTCCAACAAGAACGATGAATATTAAGCATAGTGTTGTACTTATTTTAGATTTTTCCATAACGCTGCATATAAGCATACCGCCTGGGATGAGTACTGGATGAATTACCATGCATTGACCGGGGCCTAAGTATACGCCCGCTGCGTAAATAATCCAAATAAGGATGGAAATCGCACAACTCAAATCACGATATGCTTTTCTGAATAAAAATCGTTCTCGCACTCTTGCTTCCATTCACAAGCAACACAGTTGTTTAGAGCAATTTTGTAATGGCCAAATTCATTTGCTGAAAATCCTCTGTGCTCCGTATTTAATGTATGAGAGAACAAAAAAGTTAACTCGCCACTTATTATGGGTTTTTAAAAACTATAGAAAAACATCTGGAAAAATTTAAATGACAAAAGATTAAATCGAAATTAAAGGGGATTATTCCAGTTCCTCTGGTAGCCAATAGAAAATCCTGATCAGTTTTCTGACCAGCAAATAAAATACCCATTAGGATGCAGTTGTATTTACTTTTCATTGCACAGTGTCCATGAGATGCAGTCCATGGAGGTTAGGGCCTCCAAAAGCCGTGATCAAACACAACCATTGAACATGTGGGAGTGCCCTCGGTAGGTAGAAAAGCTCCTCTTTCTGTGGGTGACAGTGGTCTCTGTAGGTAGAACAGCTCCGGAAAAGGGACAGTTTCATAATGGGTAAGCGTTCGGTTGATTAAAAGAAAATCGAAGATATGGTTCTGTTAAATTTATAAATGAATCAACAGATGGGTTTATGAAATTTTTCTGGAGTAATCTCATATTTAGGAGCTGCTATCAAATAATAAACGTTAGATGGTGACAAGATGGAAACCGTAACTGATATTTTGGATCGCTAAGGAATCTGTTTGTACGAACAGCGCCCAAAAGTCGTTGTAAATCGGGATAAAATATAAAATGACTAAATCTAATTGAAAATTATCTAATTGAAAAAGTAGAGGTGCCTCTTTTCGGGTCCAGAAATAACTGTATCAAATTCCGTGGTCGTACTTGTCTGTAGTGGGGAATCTTTTTTTTTATTATGAGATGTTAGTAATTTGCGATACTTAACGATTGTGCTTGTATACATTTCTCTTTACTTGTCTTATGCACGACATTTTATTTTGTTGAAATTCTAAACTGCAATACAAAAATATTTTTCAGTCCGTATATCCAGATGAAGCGAAGATTGAAATTGTATTTGAAGAAAACCAGCAGGGAGATTTCGTGGTTGTCGACACAGGTATTCACACAGCAGAAGCATATGTCGACCGTGTAATCGATATCATGAAAACGCCAATTCACGAGACTCTAAAAGATGCCATATTGATGCCGTAAAGATGATTGTCATGTCTAATATGCGTTGGCAGTTCAACGGATTCCTTGAATGAGCTTTTCATGTTCTTGTTAAGTCACTAATAAACTTAATTTATTGATCGCTCCATGTGTTATTTGTATACACGCAACACGTATCGCCCAAAGGCACATTTGCAATATATCTAATCATCCGATCGCCATAACTCAATATTGAAATTTGTTTCATAGATGCAAAGCGAAAATAATTCATTCTTTAATAATGTGAGACATCCCATTGAAAATCGGCAAATTATAAAATTGATTGCTGATATCGTTTTATATGAGAAAGATTCATATCTAAAATATCTTCCAACAGATAACCCATTGGAAAACAAATTATGTTCGGCCATATTGGCTTGAAAAACATAAATAACATGGCCGTCGCTATAGATTAAATGTGCCAAAATTAAGCATCTACGCTTATTCTAATACCTCTTGAACCATTCACCACAGCATAAGATAGGTATGGGTATCATTGGAACGATTATTCTGGACTATATTATAAGGTATGATTAACTGTATAATAAAGAAAGTATTAATCAAATGTGTTTTTAACGCTTTCCAAAATAGTTGAAAAGTGTTTGACTTTATTCATTTTGTCTATCTCTACGGACGATAAACTGCCGTAAAAATGACTTTAAAAAATGAAATGTTAGTACGTTGTTGAGACGGTGTACGGGATATATGGAAATCTAAATGAATAATATCACCCAATTGGGTTGAAGAAATTAAATACATTGAACCCCATGGGTTCTAGTTTTTAAAAACATTTAAGCGAATGCAAAATTCAAATTGTTTCGAAAGTTATAGGAAATATTCAAATTATCCCATAAAGAATATAAAAAAAAATTCCACAAAATATTTTCGATAGTTAAATAAAAATTAAAATAATTACATACATATAATATGAAGAGATCACGTGACCCACTTCAAAATAAAGTATGGCATCCACCTTTTTTCCCAGAGTGAAAATCGCGAAATGTAAAAATTTTTTAAATTTATGTTTTGTGTTGCATCCGGCCTAAAACCCCTTTGTTTTTGCTTTATTTTGGGACATCTATATTTTGCACCAACGCAATTGCAATATGTTTGAGTTTAAATGATCATTCAACTTTGTTTATTTCTGTAGCGAAGCCTGATTTTAATGGATACAAAATGTAAACAAGTAATTATAAGATGAGTTGTATAAGAATTGCAAAATTTTCTTGACTCAAGATTATTTAGCTCTGGAGTTTGAAATATCAGTGTGAATGAAATAATCGCTGCCTTTACATAAAATACCAAACGATTTATATTTCGATGACCTCATTTGAATAAAGTTCATTTTTTATTTCGATGAAGTATTAAGTTTTCAAGTAAAATAAATTATCGCAGGTCTATAAGTAAAAAATACATCACCGTTGAATGCATCTCATTTTGCATTAAAGTTGAAAAGTGTTTCTATGCTTTATGAACGATTGGTCTTTCATATTGTAAATACATTTTTAGAATTTTGTAGATTTCAAAATGAATGAAAACATAAATCCATCTCTGAAAAAGTATTTACCCCTTTACATTACTGTATTGAAATATATTAAATGTTTATTAGTACTTGTAAAGAGAAATCTCAAATTTTCAAAATTTGACGATTTTGATAGGGAGCTGGATGAAAAATTTTGCTATTGAGTGAAAATATTCTAGACTACAATTTAAATTGCCTGTTTGAATGTTTTCCTGGTATATTGTCATTTAAGAATGAAGCTAGGAAATCTACGTACACAGCACATGACTTTCCTCATGCATTGAATTCACAGTGAAAAACTGATGTAAAAGATCCACGGCACTCTTATTACGTTGAATAATATTTGGTTCTTTTCCAGATGACATGTAAAACTACATATTTCGAAGTAGCCATTTAAATTATTTTTCAAGCAATTCTAAACTGACAATTATCAATATTGATAGCATTGTAAGTAATATAGATATTAAAATATTTTAATAGTCAATTTGGCGTTATTTTCGTTAACTTGGTGACATTTTTGTAATTTTGGCGAAGTTTTTGTTAATCTGGGTGCGAAATATCGCCAAGTTTGGAAGTATTTCAGAAGATATCTTCGTCATATTACTGAATTCAAAATTTACAAAATATCTCCCATTAACGACATTTTTAAAATTTTGACATTTATCACTTGAGATATTTTCGTAAATTTTTCAACTGTTGAAAATAAATGTTGACTTGGCCACATCCTATCAAATGTAGCCAAAATTTTCGATACGCGTTATGGAGAAATGAGTTATTCTTATAGCAGATTTTTGCATTTTTCCCAAAATTTTAAATTTTCATCAATCGTTTTCGCCATTGATTTAGCGCCATTTTTATCAATTTGGTAACGGTTTCGTAAATTTTGCGACATTAAAAAAACTTACCAAGTTTGCGATATTCCACAAATTTTGTAGCCAAAATTTCGCCAAGCGTTATGGACGAAGAAATGGGTTATTCTTTTAGTAGATAAATGACTATTCATGAATTAATTGTAAGCAGTCAAGATACAAACTATTGTCCAAAGTATCCTTCCTCCTCTGGGTAACAAACTAGAAGAATATTAAAAAATTTATCGCATAATATTCCACTTGAAAAGTGAACATAATGAGTAATTGTTGTACATAGTTAATACTTCACCAGTCAATACTTAAATTTTTCAAAAATTTCCATAAAATAAAAGAAATATTCATTGATTTCACATAGAGAAGCAGAATATTTGATGAAGTTAAGTCTTTCAAGTTTGAGTTTAATAAATTGTGATAATTTAAAATATATCTGCTGAATGTATCTCATTTTAAATTTCTTTTCGACTAAAATGCAGTTTTATTTTAAAGTGTTTTATATTCAATACTTAGTGCTTGATGGATCTTTTTTGTTATCTTCAGCGGGATGTTTAAGTAATTGGGAGTCTGTATAAGTAATATAGTCTGTTGTAAAGGGTATCTGCAATGGTGATTTAATGAGTAAAAATTTGTTATTGATATATCATTCATTCGATTTGATTCTTCCAATAACTCTAAATGTGTCATTGTATGACTGTTATTACATGAAAATGCTTGAAAAACTCATTGATGTGCATTGCTTTGACTCCGAAAATGTTCAAGAGTAAAGAAATCGCTTTGGGGAAATGGCATTACAAAAGCAGGAAGAAGGGTTTTAAATATTAATTACCTGAAATCATTGTTTCAAAATTATTGAACGCAGATAACGAACTTTGAATACAAACGAAGAGTGTAACGCTAGTTTTGATCTCGCTATTAAAAATTAGAAATATAAATGCATACAAACATGGTACAAAAAATATAAATACACTCCATGACACATTAGGAGAGTATTACTTAAAACTTATTAAGTTAAAAATAAACCGTAGTCCTTTATCAAATTTTTAAAGTGTCCAGACATTTCGTATGACCTCAATGTTTAATCAATCAAAGAACAAATTCAAAATGAGTGAGTTAATAAGTTTAGCAGTTTTTATTTTTTCTTACGTTACTTGCCAAACTGGACTCGAAGACGAATTGTAATAATATTAGAAGTAAGCGACTATTTAATGAAGAAACTTGTGAAGATGTATGGTATTTTACCAGAAAATGTAAAACCTTCTTTGCAGATATTAAAATTCAATACGAAAATGATGTGAAAAAGTTTGGCCTGTTAAAAAAAATGGCGTCAAGGATGTCGCAAGTATCAAAATTGAAAGTTTCAATTTCTTGCAGGCATCCGTCCGAATACATCGCCGGAGGCGAGATAAAACAAATATTACCAATGGCCGTTGTGCCAGACTGGGCCGACCACAGGTTGTCCAGTCATCCCCACGACACGCATGCATGCCGACATCTGACAAAATTTCGAACATTTGGAAAACTGAGGTGGTAGAATTTTGCAGATTGGCGCCTTAAGAAAACTCATCCACAATCTGATAATTTTATATAGGACTTTTGGTCCATTGCGCTGCCGGAAGCGAGCCAAATTTTAAATAAGTACTAATTTTGAATGAAGGCGATCGAAAAGGTTTAATGTTCAGATAAATTAACTAACCAAAGAGATTATTATTTGGGTCCCTTAACCTGAAAGTGTTTAGAGTCCACTCAGCAAATCCTCCATTAAATTTTGCATATGGCGGCAACATGCTAGGGAAACAGCCCAAATCCAGCATACACGGATCTATCCCCCGGGAAGAGACGCTGGAAAACATAGACCGCGACTCAAAAGAATGACCAACTGTCTTAATTTACGAAAAGATTAAGGATAACCTGGTTTTTCTTTATTTTTCCTATTCATAACTCAGACCGCCCAGTTCATTCAAAGGGTGTAGAGCAGTTACAAGAGACGACCGGATAAAACTATACACAAATACATATATCATATATATAGACAATATACAAAAATACATACAATTTATGTTTCATCTTTTAGAAAACTACTTGGGCTACAGTAGTGATATCATGGGAAATGGTAGTTGAGAACTGAATGGTCGGGGAAGGGAAACCACCAGCCTTCTGGAGAGCAGACCCGGCAGACAAGCGCTTATAGTCTAGAATTCACACAAGGAATATATATAGTTTTACATAGCAGTTTTACATAATAAAAAAACGTCCTTTACAAAAGAAACCAACTCAGAGATAGGTGAAGAAAAAATACGATTCTTTTTGTTTTATCATCCCAAAACAATCCCGTGTTCTAAACAATAGTAAGTCTTGTATAAAACTGCTGAAATTTTAGAATAAATAATTTGGGATAAAAATTTGACCTAAAGTGTTTATCAAGAGTTTAAGTGGTGAGTTACAGTAGCTTCTTTGTGTGTGTGTATGAAGAAATCAAGAAGAGGTGTTAGAACAGAAAGTTAATAAATATTAACTGAAATAAATTAATCATATTAAAAGAGGGAAACAAAAATTTGGAACAGTGTAAAATTTTATTGACCATGTAATTAAAGCGGTCGCCAACAGAATATTAAGGAACCTTTCCAGAAATACTTTTGGTAATAAGTTTTTAATATATTCAGAGTAGTGAGGGTTTTTACATATACTATTTGAAAACCGTAAAGATTGGTTGAGTAGAGAGGCTTTAGAATAATGAAATATTTTTGTATGAGGACATGAAAAACATAATGATCCACATCCACGTAGTTATTATAAAGACTCTCGGATATGATTTTGAAATAATGGAGGTAATCTAGAAATGGACCACGGCCAGTACGGAAGTACATTAAATAACTATTAAAAATTTGAAGATTCATATTAATAGAGAGTAGAGAGGATTTTATTCTGGCTGACTCATTATTACTTGGGGAAATATAGTTATTGAAGTACAGTTGCAGTCATGAATAGTAGACGTTTTACATAATTCAGAAATTAAGAAAGTGGAAGAGGGATAGTGTGAGGGATACCTGTTAAAGAAGGATTTTTATTATATTGATCAGCAGTCTCAATTAGTAAAATATTTATATGGACTTTAACCAAAAAAAGATTTATTAAATATTTAGATTTTAAGACATTGGATTTATAGATTTTAAATAATTGATTTATTAAAGTTAAGGGCAAGAATGGATGAAAGATTGTGTTACCAAACACAACTTTAAAATCAATACTTTTGCAGACAATCTATAGCGAAATTAATATCTGTAATTTCAGCTTGCGAAAACTGTGTTCTTCTTACTAAAGTTTTAGTCTCAATCGGTGCGTCATGATTAGAGATGCAAATTGCGTAACCCACATCATGATCAATTTTTGATCCATCTGTGTAAATGGTATAATTAGAAAAAATGCTATGTTTTCTTTTTAAATTAACAATACGCTTAGAAGGATGGGCTTCTGAAAGAGGGTTATTAAAATCGGAGAATGGTGGGGAAGGATGATCAGGATATGTAAAATAATCGGGGCTTTGTTTCTAATAATGATATTTTTTTAAAAAAAAGTATTATAACAAAGTGAATAGAAAGTAGGTGATAGTATAAATAGTGAATCATATCAGTGATAGTATCAAGAGAAATGTTGGAAGTAGTTTTCTAACTATTAGAAATTAAAAAAAAATCCTCTGTAAAGAGATTAATCTTTTAATTTGTTCATTAGTTAAGGCCCCACCCTATATTGCGGAACCGTAAGTGATAAATTTTTCAATGACAGATAAGTACCATATTTTCAGAAAAAACTTATTAACCCTCGACTATTGCCGGAGTTTGCCAAAGATAAATTGAAACATTTCTCTTTCAAATTAAAAATATTTGGACTCAATTTTAATCTGTCATTTAACCTCCTGTTTGTAAAAATTGCAACATAATTGAGGAATCATCAGAATTGAATGAAATTTATTCCGCAAACGGCATATATTGATACATATAAAAGGTTAAATTTACCAAGCAAAAAACAATATTACATGCCGACATTCAGTATTTGGTGAAGCCACCACGCGCTGTAATAAGTGCTTCTATACGACATGCCATCGAATCAAACATCGAACAGATTTTTAATTTGGGTTCGGATAGAAGCAATCTGGAATGCTCTTCCTTAGGTACAAAGTCCAGCTGTATTATCTACAGAGCGAGCGAGACGCCGAACGACGAAATCTCAGACTTGTTCATTCGACGACATCTCCGGTGAATAGACAGGCCAAGGAAGAAGCTGTATCTGCTGTTCTGAAGAGTAATCTTGAACATTCCTAGCAACATGTGGACGGACATTGTCCTGTGGAAATACATCTCGATGAATGCATTGAAGGAAGGGTACGACTTTGAGCTTCAGAATTTTTCTGATGTACCGGTTGCTGTTGAGATTACCCACAATTCTTAGCAGCTGAGATCGTCCAAGATACCAAATGGCGCTACAGACCATCACGGTTGGCGTTCGTCCAGTATGGCGTTGGATAACGCGCTCTGAAAGGTGGCATTCACCGCTTTTGTGTGTAAAAAAGTCAATTTTATTTTACTGCATTGTCTAAATGTCTTATTTAAGGGGTGAAGGGAGTTTGATTGTATATGCCATTGTTGTATACACTCAGGGTGTATTATATTTAACCAGGGGAGGACAAAATAGATGATGTGGGCACCACATGACTTTCGCTACAGATTAAAATTAATTTTCTCTTATTTTCTTAAAAATTCAATAAATTGCAGAAAATAACACTCTTAATTATTTGAAATGACAATGAATTTGAAATTTTAACTCAATTTTCGTTTTCATTTGGTAATTCGACGTATTTCAGAGGCAACGTAGTAAAAATGTGAAAAGAAACAATATCTCGAGAATGGTTATTTCAAGAGTAATGGGGTCAGTTTTATTTATTGGATCGTCAAAATTACGCATAAAAGAAGCATTTAATTGGTAAATGTGAACATACCTAGACATTTATTTTAGATTTTAGCAACTTTTGCGGTCATTTCGAAAAAAAAAAGCTGGTTTTTCTTTTCCCGAATTGTAACAAAATAAAATCAGCACCAAGGTCACCCACAAGTGACTTATCTGTAAAATTTTATGACATTTGGTCAATTAGATTTTGAGTTAGAGTTAATACACACACTGGACAGACAGGCTTACACACAGATGTTACTCTAAAAATTGGTTTTCCGTGTTGCAGGGGTCTCGAAACGTGTAGATCCAATGAAAACTTGAGTTGCGATTTTCGACACGATTCCAAAACGTTCCTTATACATAACCATGTATTGTAGGGAAAGTAAAATGCTTTATACTAATTTTGAAACGCTCAACAACTCTGACTTCTGCCTATATCTAATAGAAAGCGAGGTAGACCTCCCTTCTCCGGACTTCACTGAAATATGGGATCCCCAGAGTTGCGTCATTGGGATTTCCTATACACCTGTATAAGCAAAACATACAATAACCCTCAAAATTGTTGAGGTTTTGGCCCATTCCATGACGTTCCCTTATGCCCTGTGTAAAGTAGATTAATACGGAGAACTGAATAAAGGTATATATTAAAAGTATATGAAGAAGGTATTGATACAAGATTTAATAGTGTAAAGCTAAGGAGTATATGCTATCTAAACAAAGTATGTGAACAATGGTATTTATACAAGGTTTAATAGGATAAAGCTAAGGAGTAGATGTTAAGGTTTGATAGGATAAAGCTAAGGATTAGATGTTATATTTGATGGGATAAAGCTAAGGAGTAGATGCTATGTAAACAGAGTATGTGAACAAAGGTATTGATTCAAGGTTTAATAGGATAAAGCTAGGGAGTAAATGCTGATTGATAGGATAAAGTTAAGGAGTGGATAAAGCTAAGGATAGCATGTACTAAATAGTAATTAATATATTTTCTTTTCAATCTCCAAATTTCATCATTTTGAATATAAAAGGGATAAGTTTAATCAGGTACAATGCTGCCTTACATCAATAATATTGCCACTAAAGCTTTTAATTTGAGGGAAACGGTATAATTCTGAAACGCACTAATAACAAGCGAATGTAAATATTTGTATTATTTATTTGTATTATCTATTAAAAATTTGTAAATACTTTTATTATTTAAGCACATAAAAGGTTGGATCTGCTCTTACATTATTATTATTATTTTAAATTTATAGCCCATCTTTTTTTTTAAATTTAAAAAGCATTTTACATTCATGCTTACTTTATTTTAGTCAGTCGTCCATCAATGCGACTGTCGCTACAGTAACCTACACTAGCGGTTCCCAACCTGTGGGGCAAGGCCGCACAAAAGGGGACGCGAAATATCTGAAAGGGACAAAAAAAATGTGTTTACCTGGAACGCATATATTATATTACTTCTTATGACTGTTTTAAAGGGGGAGGGGCGTGGCCGGAATCGATATTGAAAAGTGGTAGCAAATACAAAAAGGTTGAGAAGCACTGACCGTTTTAAAATTATTAAACTTTAGTCCATTCCCTTTGTCTGAGCGAGTTTTAACACAGTTGGCTTAGTTTCACTCGAAATATCTTCAATAAAAAACAGATATAAATGGTAAGAAGCAAAAATGTTCAGTAAAAAATCCAATTTCTTTATTAATACTTTTTTCCACAAATTTTTTATAGTTTTAAAAGAATGTCTTGGTAATTTCAAAAGAATTCAAAAGTCTATAATGCTCGTCTCAAAAACTGAAGTTATGAACTATAATGAATAATATATAGCTCTTTAAGAGCCCTACAATAACATATAATTGGATCAGTTTCATAGTTTTAGAAACGTATTGGTTCTAATTTCGATATTTAAACTATTTTTAAAAGATGGTTTTAATTGATATTTTAATATTTCGATCCGTTTTGAAATTATTTAAAAAATACAAACAATTGACAAAAAATATATCAGTCACACAAAATCATTTAGGATTCCCCAGACTGGAGTCGGTGTGGATTTTAAAATACGTTAGGCACGTGAAACCATGTCAGCTCCATCAATAGTGAGCTACTGCCGATTATGCTCTGCTATAGTTGAAACTAGAAGATTGAACATTATCACAAGTAATTAAATCTAATACATTTTTATAGACTGACAAGTAAAAACAAATAGTATTTATTTCCTAAATGATACGGCTGGCGTACCGCGACATTTAGCATATTCTCACCTTTCGATATTTTTCTACACAAGGGGATCTAACCAAGTTTCTTTAAGGGAACGGTGGACGTTGTATTTTTTTTATATATTTATTGACTTAGAAACATGAAAATTTGTATAAATATTGCTCTTAACATTACTATATAATACACCATTCAATTTTTTTCAATTTTGTTATAATTTTGTATATTTTTTTTTAGTTTAATTTTTTTAACGAAAGTTTGAAAATGCTCCTTGCGTGCCATTTGTTCACATTTTTGATTGATTTTACATTATGATCACTCAAAAACATATTATGAACAAATTTGAGTACTCATTTTTAAATTTTAATTTTTTAAAAATATTTTTCTGCATTAAAACTTTATTTTTATTATTTAATTAGGTTCTTATTCACTTTTAAGTACCTTAATAAAGTCCAATTATGAAATGCATACCCAGTTTCTTTAAAACGTATGAAAGGCGTTTTCTTGTCAAATTTTATGCATCTCAAACAAAAATTAAGATGCATAGAGCATTTTAAATATGAAATCCTTTGAAAATCGTTTCAAAAAAAGAAATACTTTTAACTTTTTGCTTACAGGTGGGACAGCGTCCATCACAAACGAAGAACCTCCCAAAAATTTCTGTCGGCGATTTCCATGGACGCCAATACCTGCAAAGGGGGTCGAACTGTTTCGGATAGGGTATGTCAAATACCTGTCTTTTGGGGAGGTTCTTCGTTTGGGTTAGACGCTGTCCCACCCGTAAGCAAAAGGTTAAAAGTGTAAAATAATGCTTTATTAAAAAGTAACCTTTTTAGTCAATTTTTGCTCATTTCAACGTCCACCGTCCCCTTAATATAAAGTTGGACGATCAGCCCGGCAACTTTCTTTCTTTTCTTTTCATAGTTCAGAAGCATATGGAGTTTAACTTTTGGCTAAATCCTCCACCATCCCCCTTTTACCCCCCATGGAAGGATATTATTTTCTGCTGCTGGTAGCTTACAACTCTGTCGATTTGTCCCATTTGTATTCCAATACAAACTATTTTAAGCAATCATTACTGATAACGTTCATCGCGGTATTGGGATTTGGGAATTTGTTATAGTCTATAAGACTGTTAAAAATTTCAGCACAATTTATTTTTTTATTTTCAAGGTTTTGAAAGCATTTTGTCATTCTCCTCCAAATAACTTGCAGTTTATCATTACGTGTTCTAGATCATTGATGTTTTTGCACTTTATGCATTCATTGCTTATACTTTTGTCCCATTTACTTAGAATTTTTTCTGTTAGGATCGACTTCGTTCTGAGTCTGTTTAAAAAAATGTCTTATAGCCTGTTTTGGATAGCTTTAATTTTACGGTCATTGTTTTTGATATATGGATATTTTTCCTTGTATTTAGATTCTTCTCCTTTTTTGGGAGCTGTCTTTTATTCTTCGTTTGGCTAATGTTATGAAACCTTTGGTTGTCATTATTCCGTACATTGGAGTATATTTTTGTGTGACTGCTCTTTTAGCGAGTTTATCCGCTTTCTCATTCAAAGCGGTGCCTGCGTGTCCCGGTACACAAACGAATTGGGTTTTGATCTTGTCTTTTCTGATTTTCTTTCTTATACAGTCAATAATTTGGTCTTTTCTATTGTTTTCATTTTTGATTGCTTTTAAGGCCGATTTGCTGTCCGTTGTAATTGCATTTTTCTTATATTTCTGCACTATGTACTCTACGGTGCAATGGATCGATAGCTCAACTTTCTGCTGTGTATATTGAGTAACATTTTGGGATTTTTAAACTTCTCTCGATATTTTCGTCTATAAATTCTAAATCCCGTTTCGTTTTCCATTTTAGATCCATCCGAACTTATCCAGTGTGCCTGCTTGACTTTTTCTTCTTTAAATTTCTCGAACATTAAGGATACTTCTTTTAGGTGTGCATTTTGGAAAATCCAGATCTTTTGTCTTAATTTCTATGGTGAATTTTTCCCACGGGGGATACCGATGTCTGTCAAAATGTTATTTCGAATTAGGTTTTCCTTTCTTACGCGGTCTTTGGTATTTTTCTGATTTTTAGTAGCCCAGCTGTGCTTTTTCTTTTATTTTATGCTTTCAACATCTCTGTTTATATACCTTCTTTCCTTTTTATTATTTCATTTTTAACATATATTCCACGGGTTTTACGGATGCCAAAATTGAGCATGTTGAATTCTGCTCTCATTACATCATTAATAAACCATTTCGGTAAGCCTGTGGCAATTCTGATTACGATATTTTCTATCTTGTCGGATTTCAGTCTGATGAATTTTGGTTCTTCAAGCCTTATCTCTGTTGCGTAGTGGATTTGCACGTATATGACTTGTTTTGTAACTTTCATTAGGATCTCAGCGCTTAAACACCAGTATTTGCTGGTTAGCCATTTCATTGTTCCTATCGATTATTTTACTTTGGTGTCTGCAATTTTTTTAATCTCTTCCCAGTTCCATTTCTTATTCAAGGTTAAGCCTAAAATAGTGATGTTTCCCCCCATTTTATTTCTTTGTTATTCATAATTATTTGACGGTTTAATTATTTTCTTTTCAGAAAGAGAATTATGATTTTCGTTTACCCGGCTGATAATTCCTTGTTCTTCTCTTTGGTCCATTTTTCATATTTTCCAGGTTGTTCTGGATTTTCCTGTAAGTTTCTTCCTCATCTGTATCGCTGATTATTACCGTTATATCATCAGTATATATATAAATTTCCTTTTCTTTTTTTATACTTTCCTCCAAATCATTCACGTAAGTATTAAATAGGGAAGTGGAGATTATACACCCCAGTGGAACTCCTAGATTGCTATCAGCCAGTTTGGTGAAATAAGAACTGTGGTTCTAAAAAAATTTTGCAAAACAACTGAAGGTCATTGGCCACTTCACTTCAGTTCATACCAGCTATTTATTGCGGTAATGCGGTTAATACGAAAGTACCAAAAAATCAAATGTTATCTTTGAAAATAAAATTTTTTATTCAAATTTCCATTGATTCCAATTTCTATAATTCAATCAAAGAGTTTTCATCCAACAATCTGGCCTCTTTGAAGAATGATTGAATGAAATAATTTCAACAATTCACCAATAAAATCACTAATAACCTTCCTGATCTTATTTCCAAAGCTGTAAGACAGTTCTCTCATAAAAAAAATACTTCTAATATATCTACTAATATCTCTAAAGTTGTCATCTCTACTAACGACTCTTACGTTGCTATCCTCCTCAGATTCATCGTTATTGTTATTCCCGTGCATCACATGACCAGAGCCATATAAAATAAGTCAGTCATACTCGGGATAAGCTTCCCCCCCCCCCCCCCGCTGCTGATATATCGCAGTATTTAGTAGGGATTCTTATCCCGGGAATGACTGCATTATTTTTGCTTGCCATATGACGGAATACGATATTTGTGCTGCGCATATGACGGAATATGATATTCGTGCTGCGCATATGACAACATAGGAAGTAAGAACGCTCGCATTTTGGTCTCAGACTCTCAAAAAGGCTAGAATTTGTTAACTGCGACTATTATCTCCCACCACCAATTTCTCTAAAGTTCCTTGGGCGTTACTGAAATCTGTGGTTGGTTCACATATCATTAATGTAATGCGAACTTTCTAAAGTTGATTCCCATCGGGAAAAAAAAAGGGATCGTTGGAGAATATTACCACTGGTTACCACATCTCTATTTTCTTCTCCGCCGAGACGGAAAGAAAGAAGAAAGAAGAAGAATTTACTGCACAACTTAAAATCGTTACACAAGTAGTTTACGCCAGTATATACATCCTTCAAAATTAGCAAACAATTTTAAACTGTAGGAATGCAAACGCATTTTGTGTTTTAACAATTCATCTCAATGTTTACTGTAGATACTGTAGATAACAATTCATCTCAAAGTTTGCTGTAGGCATCTCAATGTTTACTGTAGATATCTATGACGTCATTGGAATTAAGTTTGAATGACGAAACTTAATTCCTATGACGTCATGCTAACAACTGTTTGATTGGTTACCGCGCTGAGTGTCCAAACCTTAAATTAAAGGACTTTGGTATTTAGCATATTCTCATCTTTTAACCACTTTCTACATCAGGGGATTTAGCATTATGACGTTTACGCTCCTCTTAATTCGTTGCTAGTGAAGTAGTGCAACTTTATGTAAATGAACCTTGCTGCAGCTGTTGTAGTTACTGTTTGAGAGACTGGTTCTCAGTTTTTTAGATTTTGAAATTTCTTGAGTTTAGTGCAGGTAATGCATTTGTTTAGTTTCGAATATTTCTGTATTGTCCAAGGGTAAAGAAAGGTCGAATTTAATTGAATTCATTTGTAGCGGTGTTTCACTACGTCCTTTTGCATAGTAGCTTGGTTCTGTTGATTAATATGAAATGTTTAAACAAATAAATTTTAATTTAGGCTTCAAATTTTATCATGAAATATAAGTTCAGTTACGCAATAGAAATTTATAGCTGGAAGAACTGTGATTAAAAGCTTTATTTTCATAATTGAAGTGAATATATAAATATGTTCGAAATGGATAAAAATGACGTAGAATATATGCATTCTTAATTTATAACTTTCATGGTTTAATATAAAAACTTTATCTCAAGAAATCTTTAAATTCATTTAATGCAGTTTTAAATTATAATTGTCATATAATATTTAATACTTAAACACCTTACATGCGGTGGGGGTCTATACAAGACTCTACAAGAACATTGCGTGTTATACCACCGTAATAATTCTTTCACATACAATTTCTAGGTCTCGTGATGCACAAATTGTTGAGCCCCTATGTAGTGATTAAAACATTATCATTTCTTAAGGCATTTCAGATTTAATGTTAACTTTCATTCCCAATATGCCCATATATGTCTTAAGAAAGTATTAATTATACTACATATCCTGTTCTTTCTTTACAAACAATAACTTCCACGGTTACTGTTTAATGTGGAAATATCCCCCACAATGGTGAAACGAAATGTTTGAGACACTAAGTTGGACCTATAAGTCATTTTGTAGATATATTTAACTCAAATTGATGAATTTATTAATACAGTTTACAATAGAATAATCTAAATTTCCATGCTTACAGTTTCCGACATGGAGCTGTGTGGGAGAGATGTGGTGTTTGTAAGTGGTGTTTCGACAGAAATTGGTGCCGAGATCTGCAAACGACTCGTCAGATATGGAAATATTGTTGTCGGATGTGGCCCAGCTGATGTGATCGACGACTTGGCCGAGGAAATAAGAATAAAATTTAAAGGTTTTCCTGGGGAAATGCATGCTATAAGGTAAGTTTTCATGGTCTGGAAATGTAATAATTCTTCATACTGCATAATCGAAAAAGTATCCCAAATTCCCGAGTTTAATAACTAAGTTCTGTTTACTTTTCTTTATTACAGATTTTGCTTGCTATGTGTTCTTTGCGTAAATGAGCTTTAATTTCGGGGTGAGGTATTGGAGACTCCATTAAATGTAACTTGAAATGTTTTGAAAAGTCAAAGAGTAAGTGGCCGAGCAAAAGTCGACAGAATTATGCAAAAAATCATTTTAAACATAATTTTAGTATGAATAGTTCTTGCATTGATTGCAAAAACTGCATTCAAGTGGAATGTGTATTCCCAAAATTATGAGCTGTTGAAGATTTTAATATAATTTTTCGGGGACTACAAAGTGCACTTTAAATGGTGTATCAATGAGGTTTTTATAAATTTAAAATATTCAATGCGTTGTAATTCTTCTCCTACTTTCTTGAAATTCGTAGAACACGTTGTGTACGTACATTTTGACGAAATTGTGAATATAGATTTTTTAATCTGAATCCATTAGGCGACATAAGTGCATTGTAAAATTTCGTTATAGGCAAAATTTTGATAAAAATGGAGTTTCAATCTAGTAACATACAGGGTGTCCAGTGCTATCTGTTCCCAATATCTATTTCCTCAACCTTTAGTCAGAGATATACTTCCAATTGCAAAAATGCTTTAAATTTTAAAATCTATTATCTTGGAAACAGTTTAAATCAATAAATACGTTTCTGAAATAAATAAGAAATAAATTTTACACGGTCCCGCCATCCTACCAATTGTATTTAGAAAAATCATCCTCATACATTTTCATGCAAAATGAAAAAAAAATCTTCATTTTACGACCAAAATTCAGGGTTATAAAGCATTAAATTTTGACTTAAGTCGCTTTTCTACGCATAAAAATGTCCCGTTTCAGTCAATCAACCAATCGAGGACCGTATTATAACCTATCAGTTTGGTTGTATAAATACTCATGAACAATTCCCACAACAAAGTTTTTGGAATTACTATAAAAATATTTTGAATTTTATTCTTCTAGCCTTTACATAAATAATGCGTCAAATATTATTATTCAATTGTTTATAAACGTAAACATCTAATGTGGACAGCAGTTGACTTTTTCTATGGACATATTTTTTTTTCATATTCCTTAATGTATTAATTTAAAATTTATCCAACAAAATGCACAAAATAACTTATTTGAAATAAAAATGCCATTTTTTTTGTTTTAAAGCATTTTCTTTCTCATTTAGTGACTTGGAGTATTTTAAATTAAATCCAACTCTCCAAAATTCCATGAACTGAAATAAAATGTACTTTTGTCCTGGTTAAATAGTGTAAATGTTACAAGTTTTGTCATCAAATTACGTATGGAACAAGTATTTGATTTCAATTTAAGAATATTTGTTTTTGTAGATTTTTTCGGGATATTTTAAAAGGCTTGTTTTTCTAAATTGAATAAAAATTCTTTTGAGAGTAATGCTTTCCTACCAAATCTCTGAAAGTACAAGGATTAAAAACATTCTGAAACAGTTAAGAGACTCTAAAATGATTTGAGCCAAGTCCCTGCACATTCAAAGATGTACTTTAGGTCTAGGGTACCCTGTTGGAGGATCTCAACTCTTCCCGAGGCTTAAACAAGATACTGTAAATATAAAAGTACATCTTGGGTCGTATAGGAACTTGCGCAAACCATTTTAAAATCTCGTAAGTGCTTATAAAAGATGTTTTTGTTACTGGGCTATTTCTTGCCCCGAAGGATTTTATAGAAATATTTATAGGCATAATGATGCCATGGTGATATAGCAGTCATTGCAGATTATATGCAGAGTAAAATGTTTCTGAAATTTAAAACCAAACTTGGTTTGTATCTTTGTTTTAAAAGTATATATCCTAATCATCACGGGAGAACGGTTGCACAGAATTTCACGAAATTTTGTGGGTAGCCGTATAATAGCCCCAATTAAAATTTACTCCATGTTTAGAGTTCCTAAGACAAGGGGTTGTCAAGATATTAATAAACAAACCTCCTGTGGAGATGACATTATGCAGACTATATTGTTTTTACAACGTAACGCTCTTTTTTAAAGAAAACCATGTTGCTTATCAATCGAATTAAATCCAATGTGTTTATACAGCAGACGATTTTATTAAATGTTTAAAGATATAAAAACAAAATGTATAAAATTTTATGGAAACTTTTTGACGGGATTGTATCCATAAAGGTGTTATTTAGATTATGGGAAAAATTATTGGTATTGTAAATTTCTTAAATCATTTGTATTATTTTAGCAAATATTTTTCAAACTCGTATTGTATTTAGCCGATTGTTGAAACAGAAATAAGTAGTACGAGTATATATATCTTCGAATATCATTTTAGCGTTTTCATTTAGGCATATATTGATCAAATTTCATATTTTTAACATTTTCCAACAAAGTTGCAAAGTGCTTGACTTTGTTCATTCATTCTGTCTGTCCGTTCGCATGATAACTGCCGTAAAAATAAATGGCTTTATCAAAATGAAATTTTAGTATGTTTCCAAGACATTTATAACATTGCCATTTTGAAGTTTTAAAGTTTATTAAATTATTGCAATACTGTGACAATTTAAAATATATCAACTGAATGCATCTCATTTTTAAGATATTTAAATGAAATTACATTTCAGTTGGAAAGTATTTCATAAGTAATGCTTTATGCATGATTGATCTTGTTATTTTTTAATCGGGATATTTTATTTCTTAAATCTGCACGTAAAGATACTTTTGTATAGCAAGAACAGCGATACTTCATAAGAGAAACAAAAATAAATATTTTAACAGTATGCTTTAAATAACAAACAATATAATTTGGGATACCATAGGAATTTTCACATAATTGTAAAGTTTCTTTATTTCGTATGAAGAACGTGTACACTGCTAGTCATTGGTAAAAACCAGTTTAATTAAGAATGTTAGTCCGTCAACACCAAAGAAAGGTCATAACGACAATCATGACATTCTCAAATTATGTTGCATTGTGTGTTACCACACTAAGTGTATATGTTCTATTTTTCTAAAATTTGAGACTGCTTTACAGAGTTATGTAGTTATTAAAAGTCCACCCTTTCATTTTTAACACTTTACAACAGAGTTGAAAAGTGTTTATGACTTTGTTCATTCTGTCTGCCCGTTAGCACGATAACTGCCGTAAAAATGACTTTATCAAAATTAAATTTTAGTATGCTTTTCAGTATGCTGTAAATTTTATATAACTCTTCATGGTATACGTATTTGATGGCGTTTTTAATGCACTTTCCTACGTTCTAGAGTTAAAATTTGGTACACAGCTTAAATTTGTTGAACATTTTATTCTACAAAAATTTGGCGGATCTTTAAATATAGATCATACATTTTGTTTTTCGAAATGGCCTGCAAATAATCCCCGTTCACTTCTATAAATCATTGTTGTAATATTGTTAAAAATTCTGATGTGGACAGCACATGTCTTTCCCTGAAGACTCATATTTACGTTCTCTTTATTTCTTCAATAATAATTTGAGTTTATCTGCACAAAATAACAACCATAAGTATTTTAAATGACATTGAATTTGCACGTTAAACTTAAATTTGGGTCTCATTTGATAGATGGACTTATTCTCAAAAGTGGCGTAGCGAAAACTAAAAAAAAAAAATTAAATATCTCAAGAACGGCTAGTCCTAGAGTAATAGGGTTAGTCTTATTCTTTTTGTTGTCAAAAATCACGTATAAAATAGGAATTTAATTGATATAATTGAGCACACGTAGTCATTTATTTTTATATTTAACGATTTTTGCTGGCCATTTCGCAAAAACAGCCCGTTCCTTTTCCCGAATCGTACTAGAATAACCTACAAGTGACTTATATAACAAATTTTGTTAAATTTGGTATATAAATCACTTGTAGGTTATTGAAATATTATACACCAAATTGTGTTAAATTTGGTCTGTTTGCCTTTATCCACTCTGGCTAAAAACTTTTTCTGCCGGCCATTTCGCAAAGAAGGCAGATTATATTATTACGAATCGTACTTTAATCAAATGAACATCAGGGTTTCCCACAAAAAACTTACCTACCGAATTTTATTAAATTCGGTCCATTAGTCTTTCAGTTACGAGTGCATGCAATATCCCCACAGACACACAGATACCCACTTACACACACAGACGTCTTCCTAAAAATAGTTTTTCGTGTTCTGGAAGTCCCAAAACGTGTAGATCCTTCGAAAATTCGAGTTCCGATCTTCGGCACGATTCCAATACTTTGAATACATACATGCGCACACACATATATTATCTGCGTATCTGTATTATCTGTGTCACTAAATTCCGTGCCTACGCAATTACAATAGTTGTGATTTTAAATGATCCCTGAACTTTTATTATTTCTTCAACGAAGTCTAATTTTAACTTATGCAGAATGCAAATATCTCAAGCGATTGTAAGGAGTTACATAAGAATTGCTGAATTTTTCTCACACAAAATTATTTAGCTCTGGAGTTTGGAATGCAAGTTATATGAATGAAATATTCATTGATTTTGCATAGAGAATCAGATGATTTATATTTCGATACAGTTTTTAAATATTTAAGTATAATAAATTACTGTAGTACTGTGATAATGTTAAAGATATCAACACTGAATGTATCACATTTTAGAGATTTTTAAATGAAATTGCATTTGAGTTGGGAAGTGTTTCATAATCAATGCTTATGCATGATTGATCTTTTTTGTTTGTATGTAACTTGACTGTATAAAAGACGGCGTATCAAATCTGGATTTTCTAGGTACTAGAGTTATTAGTCAACATTCAGTAGATTCTTATGGCGGGCACAGAGCGGATCGGCATGATTCAAACCTCAAAAATTAAAATATGTTAAGAAAAAAAGTTTCAAATAGGATCTATCTAGTACATGTACATTACTATAACGGGCCTAGGACAAACTAGTTCTGTAAACTTTCAAAATCCAAAGTATTAAAATATTTTGAAAGGCAGGACATTTGTACTTTTAAAATGTTCAGATGTTCATTTCTATATGAGTACATTCAAATGGCTGGTCTAGGAAGAACTGGTCCGGTAAGGTTAAAAATCAAAAGAATTAAAATGTACCCCAAAAGGCAACGATATACGAAATTTTATGTCACTTACGATGAATAGAACTTAATTAGTTAGTTTCAAAGTGTGAACTCGCACAAACGCTAAATAAAGTTAAATAGGAGATTGTAAAAGTAATAAAATCTTTTACTTTAACGGGTCTGTCACGTACAGTATAATTTTCAATCGCCTGTTGGTTCGTATACCTCCTAATCATAACAATTTACTTCATTTTGAAGTTAATATTGTTTGAAATGTGCTAAAATTGCTGTTATAAAGAAAAATATTTATGAAGCTTCGTATAAAACAGCTTTTATTACATGATGGTGTTAATTGGTTTCGGAAGCATAAAATAACACATAAAGGACAAAACTGCGTAATTAAAGTCTATCCAGAGTAGAAGCCGATATTGTAGTTGGGATTTGGGAGTATTAGTCGCACTATCTCGTAATCCTGACGAGGTGTTTCGCTTCTAAAACCAGTTGACGCCCTTATTGAATTCTATGGTGTTTTAGACAAGCTTAAACTGATCAACACTGATTTTTCACATTGTTGATAAATCAATGTAGATTGAATTCAATGTATGACAATAATAAATTCATGACAATAATCAACACTGATTTTTAGATTCATTGCTTCTCCCGCATAATCCATTTCATTGCATTACTTGATGAAATGGAAGAAAAAGTGGTAATTCCAGTTCAATAATTGCAGTTTGGCTATTACAGCGCAATTTTGCCTAGTATAAATTCTGTATTACAATTTTTATCCTGTGGGGCATGTCTTAACTCTGGGAGGACACAAATGGATCACTGGGGTACGAGAAAAAATGCAGAATAATGGACAAGGAAACATGGATTTCTTTTTATCCATATTGTTTAATTGGGTGGATAGAAATTAAGTTAAATGTCATTTATATTTGAAGCAATATGTTTTGTTAAATGATGTGAAATAGTGCTAATTCTTGTCTCAGTCTAGCAAGAGTTTGCTTATTAATGTAAAGAACATATTCTACAAATTGTAAGAAAGCTTATTCCGCGACAATGGTTTTCGTTGTTGCTAATGAGCGCTTATATTGCTATCGAGAAATCTACATAATAATTTTATTGTTTGTTGGGAGCTGTTTTGACTGATAATTTGTTATATTTGACTATTTCAGTTTGATTTCTAAATATTTAACTTTCAGGTTTCGTGTATCTGTTTTGAAGAATTTCTACATAAGAAAATCCAATTGCACTGGACTTACTATCCCTGGGATTTTTCCAGATATTTTCTTTCCATATGTAATATTGAAAATGTAATGTTTTCGAAATTTTCCAGACTTTTGAAGGCTGTTTCAGGACCTCCTGAACAGAAAGATACCCGTCTGCTGCCCATTTCTTATGTACACCATAGCTACCACAAATTTTAATGGGTTTTCACAACTGTGCATTCGACTTCGTTAACAAGTCTAGGACTAGTTGGAATTTCTTGAAATTCGAGAGAAAACTTCGAAATCCATTCGATTATTTATATTTCCTTAACATGGCAGACAAACGAAAGTCCAAAAACAGTTAAAACGTGTTCAAGTTCTTAAAACATATTTGCATCAAATTAAAAAATTTCTTAAAAATAATACTTTTCTGTAATTTCTCGGATTACTCTTACTATTTTCTATAATATGATAAAGTAAACTTAATTATCCCCCTGCATTTAATGTCATGAAACTCATTCGTTAATGCTGCTACAATTTCTAACCATCGGAGATTAAATACCTCAAATTGAAAGTAAGAACATATCAAATTGTCTCGACTGTCCTGCTCGGTTTAACTTTAAGATTTTAATTTGACGCAATGATTATTTTCTGCAGCAAATTTGAATTTCCATTTTGACAATTTAATGTCTTATTTTTAGATGCAATATGTCCAATGAAATTGAGATACTTGCCATGTTCCACAGAATTCGCATTAGATTTGGGCGCATTGATGCTTGTGTGAACATTGTAGGTTTCTCCTCAACTAGTGTATTCAGAGAGTGTGATGACAGCCATTTGAGAAATACTTTACAGGTTAGTTCCTTTACATTATTTTTTCAATGTTTTAGCTTGTGTAAAATGAGCGATACTTGCTTGAATCCGGGTGCTACTATTGTAAATAATAAAATAGTTAAGGTGGTAACAACAGGCTGCTTTTAAAATTCATTTAGCTCGTGAAATGTGTTGAGATTTCCCTGTAAAATAGTTATGGGACGACTTGGTATAAAATCGAGCATCCAAAGTTCTTCGTTGTCGAGTGCTATTGTAGGTTTTAATGAAATGTAATTTTGTAATGTATTGCAGATTAATATGCTGGTAGTATTCAAAACCTAAATGTAGAATTTGCAAGTTACAATCAGAACAATATATAGCTATTTATGGAAGCGGAAACACATCTTTCGTAAAACTAACAATTGAAATTTAATCTTCCCTTCGTTGCTTGGGCGCATTGAATCATAAATTTTGCCGCCCTCTGTCGGAAAATCTCAAATTGGCAGAGCTCATACGCGGCTCGTTCTTTTGAATTTCATGTTTTAGACAAGGTAAAGCTAAAATGAAAGTCTAAAGTCCCCCCCCCCCTCCTTGTATTTTCTGCTTTGTATCTCCCTATGAAGTTTACATCTAGCCAAGCATATGTAGTCCAAATGAAATCCTTGATACTTCTACTTTTCGACCAAATATTACTCATAGATAGGAATCTTTAAAACAAAACCAGTTTCGGTGAGCTACCCCCCCCCCCCATTTCCCTTGAGTTTATCACTATGTGTTGGGCAATATGTCTTATGTTTGCCTTCTGTTTTGTTCGAAGTTGCTTTTAACGAATGTAACAAGATCAGTTTGTCTTTTCTTAAACTGCCTTTTAATCCAGGACAGCGCCACCAATTGAAGCCAAAATTTATTTCTACATATCTCTCTCTATTAAAAGAAGTAGCTGACGCTGCAGTCGCCTCTGTTTGACAAATTTTTCGTTTCTTGAGATTCTTTGCTTCGTACCGCAAAAACTACATATAAAAATACCAAATTTGGTACACTTGTAGAAAAAAACTTTGAGAAATACGCTGAAATAAACTGTTTGTTTATATATATTGTAGTTCAAGAAATATTTAATGTCAAATTCAAAGACTTAAGTATTTGAGCTGCGAGTTCGCGTCCTGGATAGACTAACAACAGCAAGACCACGAATTTTTGCAGAACTTTCAATTCATTACAGGGGGCTTTCAATTTCGATGTAGTTCTTGAAATATTTTACTTTTATGCACTTCTGAAGGGAACTTTTTCGTTTCGGCACGTCTAGCGATTTTTGTCTTATATAGTAAAAATTGTACCAAATTTCATATTTTTATATGCTATATTTATAGAGAAATAACTGGGCAACACTATGAAATAAGTTTTATTTAGTTTTAATAGATATTTAGTTTTCCTGGGTTTTCAGATTCCCTAGGCTAAGAAAAATCTATGCTTTTCTCTCCTACGTACAATAGGCAGGCATAAAAGATATTTAGGATTTATAACAATAGGCAGGCATAAAAGAAAGAGAAAGTAGACTATTTAGGAAAGATAGATATGAAGCGAGCGCAGCGAGTAGTAGGCGAAGCCTCTCGAAGTGGGTTGCGCAAACTGAGCGAGCAGGGGGCAGTACCCCTAGTATAACAAAATATAGTAGCAATTTTTGAAAAATGTTTCCGTACCTGTATCAGTATGTGCATGCGCAGTTTGAGAAATAAAATTTTATCGAACTTAAATCTCATCAAATTTAGGAGTTAAGATAAATTTGGTTACGATAATTTAAATATTATGTAAATATGGATGTGCGCAAACGTATGAGAATACAATAATAAACTTTTCCGAGAATTGTATCAGATTTAGTATAAAGTAATTTATACAGAGTGATCGTGAACTTAATAAGAGAGGACAAGATAAAGGGAGATCTAGTGCAGCATTCAATTTATAGTGCCAGAAAAAAGTAACGTTGTATATTCTCATTGATCCTTCAACAGTGAAAAGGAACTTCACTAATTTAAGAGTTTCACTTTTTCATTCGCATCGGAAACGGCATCAAAATAGCTGCTCAAAGTGGCGTCCGAGAGCTTCGTTGCACAGCCAACACCGGCAAATGAGAGAAAGGCTCCGGACAAGGTACACACCACACAAGTAAGTGTATGAGAGGGTGAAAGTTTTTCATTTGTCGGTGTCTGCTGTGTAACAACGCCCTCGGACGCCACTTTGAGCAGCTACTTCAAGGCTTTCTCTCGAAATGTGAAGCATTTAAATTGGTAAAATATTTTTTCACTGTTGAAGGATTAACGTGCATGTGCAACTTTCTCTTTTCTGACACTGAGTGGAATGCGTGTCTAAGTTCCATTGCAAATATTATTAGACTTGATGCGTATATCGCTCCTCTTGTTCAGAGTTTCTATAACCCTGTGTAAGGAGTTGAAAACTGAAGTAAATATAATGTCGCATAAATACATAAAACGCGTATGCGTATTAGAAGATACGGTTACGATTTAAATCACTTTTAGTATTCTAAGGCAACTCTAATTGGAGAACTAAAGTTATCTGTACTACCATGCCACTACATTTTACGTAAACGGTGCATGCGCAATTTGATTAAAATAAAGTTTGGTTAGATGCTCATCTAATTTAGCATTCTAATGTAATATGTAATGATAAATTTGAAAACTGTTGAATGATCAATGTAGATATGCAACTTTTTTCTGACACTGTGTGGAATGCAGTGCTAGGTTCCATTGCAAATATTGTTCATCTTAATGTGTTCTATCATCCCTTTTGTTTTAAGTTCACAATCACTAAAGCCAGGGGGTGCGACAGCCGAGTGGTTAACTTGCGGGAATTGCACTGGTCGGTCCAGATTCGATTCCCACTATTGCCGAAACTGCGGCGTTTAATCAGAGTACAATCACATTAAACATATGGGTCCGTAAGTCCTTCCGAGAGGTTGGTGATAGGGTAAGAAGGGTACGGTCCCTGTGGATGCCTCCCGCATTGGGTTTCGGTCCAAATAGATGGCACTTCCCGGCATTCCAAACAGATACCTTTCTGGTTGGTCGGACGGTCTGGGTCGAAGAAGTATCCCTATGGTCGGGGACAAAACTCCTTTATTCCTTCGTGATAATCGCCTCGACCAGGATTTTCAATCGCACTGTATATCTGGAAGTCGTCTTTTCCCGGTTAGGGAAATAGTTACTCCAAGTACTTTGGGGACCTCCCCGATTTAAGTATACAAATGCAAAACAGATCACACTGTATAAGGAAATCAAAACTGAAGTAAATATAGTATCGCGTATGTACATTAGAGTATATAGTTATGATTTGAGCTACTTTTAATATCGCAAGTAACTTCGATTCAAAATCGAAAGATATTTGTACTATCATGCAACTATATTTTTCTCAAACCGTGCATACGCAATATGAATAAAATAAAGTTTTGTTGGATGGGTATCTAATATAGCAAATAAATGCATTATGCAATAGTAAATTCTAAAACTACTTTGCCATTTACGTTTAAAACATGTTATATATAAAATGATGTGGATTCCAGATTGTTTTCGTTAGTTTTTTAATTTTGTTGTCCTGAGTTTTTGAATTTTGCATAGTTTGCGCATGCGTAAGCCTAAAAGTGAAATTTGGGTCTTCGAAATGAAATAAATGCACATCTAGTTTCAAAATGAATATTTTTTTTCTTCTAGGAAAATATCATGGCGGTTCATATTTGCACGCGGGAATCAATGCAGTTGATGAAAGAGAACAACATTAAAGACGGGCAAATCATTCAAGTCGTTCAGATTCACAGGTATGTTATAAAGCTTTAACGTTACTCAAGCGCAAATTGTACTACTTCATCTTCGTAGCGATTGGTATTAAATATTGGAAGACTATTTACTTACTGTTTCGATTTGAATTATTGGTACAAAATTAAAAGTTTAATTAAAGACTGAGATGGGATGTTTTTGTTTTCAGTACTTCGGGATGCATAGTTACTTGCGTTTATGAACACTTGCAAATAAAGGATGTTGAACTATTTTGACGATTTGATTCTTATACCGGGAAACAAATAAAATTCTAAGTTTCAGTAATACATGTAAATTTGACTTAAACATAACTTCGTTTGTAAAAAGTTGTGTAATCCGTAAAATATGTTTTCAGCCTCAGCAATTGCATTTGGCTGTCAAATGTAAAAATTTTTGCATGACTAGCGGGTCGACTTCCTCGACAAACTTGTACTAATATTTGTAGATATACACTGAAATTCAAATTTACATTTTATCGCACTAAAAGGATACTTGAAACAATTTTATCAAATTTTCTCTTTAAAAAATTTTAGATGGCAAATGTCTTATTTAGATGGCAAATGTTAAAACTGAGCAAAATCTTCGAAATTTTTATAAACTCTAATATTACAAATGATTCATTGTACTAGAGGAATGAGATTTTAATTTTGCCCATTGCAAGTGGCATATTAAATAAATCTCTTAAAGCACTGAAGCATGTTTGCTCTTTATTTTGAATTTTTGGGCGCATTTTGGAGAATGGTGCAATTTTTAAATAGAACAGTCAGATATCCAGAATATCCCAAAAACTTGACTATGAAATAAAACTTTATTTGATGGTGCTTGAGCTAGGTGAATACATACACATTGACGGTCATTTTGTAATACTGAATACTAATGCTCTTTTTCAAAATGTACAAATTCATCAAAATTTAATTTAAATGTTTGCCCTTGTTACAATGCTTCTATGTACATTAGTGTATGGTAGGCGAAGTAGTGTTGTATTTGCAGTTTCCTATAGATTAGATATAACTGCAGATATGAATTTACAGTTTTAACCACACAATGTATTGTAGAATGTTCTAATTTTTACAAATGTATGTGCGATGTACAAATAAGGATAGCCTTCACGGATCGTATGTTTTTGATTATTTTATTCTTCAAGTATCGGCTCATTAAATTCTATATAATTTAAGATGTTCTAGAATTTTTGGTATGAATACATACATTCGAAAACATGAAATTCAATTTTACTAATTTCCATTTGGTACACTATTTATTTATGCACAAATACGCCTTCGAATACCTTTGTTTTATGAAACTACAGATCGGAAAGCTTTAATTTCAATGAATCTGTTAAATCCATTATCAAAAGTTGTTATTCTTTTCGGAGAATAATTTTGTCGCGATCAACCTTCAATGATACATCGAATTAAAATGCGTTTTTCGTTCTAGAAGTAAATGACAAGGATTTACTAGATCAACCTCAGATGAGTTTATTTCTGTTACAGTCTCGACTCGGCTCAGAAGATGGCGCGCAACCCTACGGATAGAAACATGTTTAAAGGCGTAACGCACATGATTTATGCCTATACAGAAGCTCTTAGACAAGAACTCAAAGCTCAACACTCAGAAATACGTGTTGCAGTAAGTAAATTTGATAATATGCATATCTTTTGCATTTTGTGTCAAAATACTTTTATCTATAAATTTGGGTTATAAAGGGAATTTTTTCATGCGTTTTGTTATAAAATGTTCAGAAATATATGCAAGCTTTAAACTGAAGGTTTTTTTAAACTTTAAGGGGCACATGCTCTTCAAATTTTTTAATGACCAGGCACTTGATTATACAATCATTCCCTTATTTTAGGGACAGAAACTGAACCAATTTGCAAACTCTGCTCAAAACAAGAGACTTATCACATTATTCCTTTGAACCATTCAATTTAGAGAGGAACAGAGTGCCAACAAGAAATCTTACCATCCTCACCTATCCCATAATCCCTTGATAGACTTCCGGGCTTACAGTTTCATCGTGCTCATACTCCGTATAGACTCGGAAAGTTTTGGATGGCGTAGTACAGTGAACGCTGGATTACAGTGCAATTCTGCCATAACCACTTGCTATCCTGGACTTAAAATTATGGCAGGAAATTAATATATATAAGCTATGGATGGATTAGTGATAAAATGGTCTAAATCATTGAAGTTTAGTTTTACCAACGAAATTGTTCCGTTTAACACGAAGTAGCTGTAATTAAATCTAATAAAACCAAAATTCTCGGTTCCGAGTTCTCAAAGTCCAACTAGAACGATGAATATTAAGAATCGTGTTGTACTTATTTTAGATTTTCCTATAACTCTGAATATAAGCATACCGGCTGGGATGAGTTCTGGATGGATTACCCGGAATTGACCGGGTCCTAAGTATACGCCCGCTGCATAAATAATCCAAATAAGGATGGAAATCGCACAACTCAATTCTCGAAATGCTTTTCGGAATGAAAATCGTTCTCGCTCTCTTGCTTCCATTCACAAGCAAGTCAGTTGTATAGCGCAAATTTGTAATGGCTAAATAAATACTTCCCTGCTGGCTGAAAATCCTCTGTGCTCCGCATTTAAAGTATGAGAATACAAAAAAAAGTTAACTTGTCACTTATTATGGGATTTTAAAAACTATGGAAAAACATCTGGAAAAATTAAAATGCCAAAAGATGAAATCGAAACTAAGAATTTTTCCCATTCCCAATAGAAAAGCCTCATCAGTTTTCTGATCAGAAAACTGTTGAAAATATCCATTGGTATGCAGTTGTATTTACTTTTCATTGCACAGTCTCCAGGAAATGCAGTCCATAGAGGTTAGGGGCTCCAAAACTCCTGATCAAACACTGCCATTGAATACGTGGGAGTGTCCTCGTTAGGTAGGAAAGCTCCGCCTGCTGTGTGTGGCAATGGCCTTGGTAGGTTGAACAGCTCCGGAAAAGAAAGGGGAAGCGTTCGGTGGATTGAAAGAAAATCTAAGATATGGTTGTGTTAAATTTATAAACGAATCAACAGATGGGTTTATGCGATTTTTCTGGAGTAGTCTGATATATTTAGAAGCTACTATGAAATGTTGAATGGTGACAAGATAGAAAACGTAACTGATATTTTGGGTAGCTAAGGAATCTGTTTCTACAAACATAGCCCAAAAATCGTTGTAAATCGGGTTAAGATAAGTGACTAAATCTAATTGAAAATTAACAAAAAAGTAAAGGTGCATCTTTTTAGGTTCAGAAATAACTATCAAATTCCGTGGTCGTACTTGCCTGTCTGTAGGGGGGGATCCATTTTTTATTATGAGAGATGTTAGTAATTTGTGATACTTAACGATTGTGCTTATATACATTTATCTCTTTACTTGTCTCATGCAGGGCATTTTATTTTGCTGAAATTCTAAACTGAAATATAAAATTATTTTTCAGACCGTACATCCAAATGTAACTAGGACTAAACTTGTATTTGAAAGAAAACCGCAGGAAGATTTCGAAGCTGTCTACTACTCCTCGGATAAGCACGCAGAAGTATATGCCGACTGTTTAATCGATATCATGACTTTGTCAATTCGCCAGATTTAAAAGGATGACATATTGATGCCGTAAATGTGGTGGTCATGCCTTATGTGCGTTGGCAGTTCAACGGATTACCTGAATGAGCTTTTAATGTTCTTATTAACTCACTAATAAACTCAATTTATTGATCATTCCATGTGTTATATTTGTATATACGCAACACTTATCGCCAAAAGACACATTTGCAATACTTCTAATCATTCGATCAACATAACTCAATACCGAGCTTTGACGAGCATCTGCGCTTATTCTAATACCACTTGAACCATTCATCACAGCGTAAGATAGGTATGGGTATCATTGGAAGGATAGTTCTGGATCATTTTTTAAGATATGATTGAATGTATAATGAAGAAAATATTGATCAAATGTGTTTTTAACGCTTTCCAAAATAGTTGAAAAGTGTTTGACTTTATTCATTCGGTCTATACGTTCGAACGATCAATTGCCGTAAAAATTACTTTAAATAAATGAAATTTTAGTATACTGTTGAGACGGTCTGTGGGACATATGGGAATGTAAATGAATAATATCACCCAATTGGGTTGAAAAATGAAATACATTGATTCCCATGGGCCCTAGTTTTACAAACATTTCAGAGAATGTAAAGTTCAAATTGTTTCGAAAGTTATAGGAAATATTCAAATTATCCCATAAAGTATATAAAAAAAAATTTCGCAAAATTTGTGCGATACTTTTTAAATAAAATTTAAAATAATTACCCGCATATAATATGAAGAGATCACCTGATCCACTTCAAAATAAAATATGGCATCCACCTCTTTTCCCAAAAGTGAAAATCGCGAAATTTAAAGTTCTTTTAAATTTATATTTTGTGTTGTACCGGGCTAAAGCTACTTTACTTTTCTCTTATTTTGGGGCATCGCACCAACGCAATTACAATATGTTTGAGTTTAAATGATCATCCAACTTTGATTATTTCTGCAACGAAGCCTAATTTTAATGGATGCAAAATGTAAACAAGTATTTGTAAGATGAGTTGTATAAGAATTGTAAAATTTTCTTAGATTCAAAATTATTTTGCTCTGGAGTCTGGAATATTAGTGTGAATGAAATAATCACTGCCTTTACATAAAAACCCAGTTATTTATATTTCGATGAATAAAGTTCATTATTTTATTTTTCGATGAAGTATTAAATTTTCAAGTAAAATAAATTATCGCAGTTATATAATTAAAAAATATATCACCGCTAAATGAATTCATTTCGCATTCAAGTTGGAAAGTGTTTCTATTCTTTATGCACGATTGGTCTTTCATGTTGTAAATACATACTTAGAATTTTGTAGATTTTAAAATGAATGGAAACACAAATCCATCTCTGAAAAATTATTTACCCCTTTACATTACTGTATTGAAATATATTCAATGTTTATTAGTACTTGTAAACAGAAATCTCAAATTTTCATAATTTGACGATTTTGATAGGGAGCTGGATCAAAAATTTTTGAAATTCAGTGAAAATATTCTAGACTACAATTTAAATTGCCTGTTTGAATGTTTTCCTGGTATATAGTAATTTAAGGATGAAGCTAATAAATCTATGTAGGCAGCACATGACTTTCCTCATGAATTTACAGTGAAAAACTGATTCAAAAGATCCACGACACTGTTATTACGTTGAATGATATTTGGTGCTTTTCCAGATGACATGTAAAACTAAATATTTTAAAGTACACAATTTATATTTCAAGCAATTCCAAACTGACAATTATCAATATTGATAGCATAGTAAGTAATATAGATATTGAAATATTTTAATTAGTCGATTTTGCGTAATTTTTGTTAACTTGGTTTCATTTTTGCAATTTTGACTAAGGTTTTGTCAATCCGGGGGACAAAATATCGTAAAGCATTTCAGAAGGTATGTTCGTCATATGACTGAATTCAAAATTTACAAAATATCTCCCATTAACGACATTTCTAAAATTTTGACGACGTTTATCACTTGAGACGTTTTTGGAAATTTTTTAACGGTTGAAAAAGTCGTTGAGAAAGCAACATCCCATCAAATTTTCGCCAATATTTTTGATAAGCGTTATGGAGAAATGAGTCATATAGTAGATTCTTGCATTTTCCCTAACATATTGAATTGTCATCAATCGTTCTCGTCCTTGATTTAGCGTCATTTTTATGAATTTGGTGACAGTTTCATAAATTTTGCGATAATTAAATAACTCACTAAGTTTGCAATATTCCACAAATTTCGTAGCCAAAATTTCACCAAGCGTTATGGACGAAGAAATGAGTTATTTTTATAGTAGAGAAATGACTATTCATGAATTGCAAAGAGTCGCGATACAAATTATTGTCCAAAGTGTCACACGAGTACAATGTGTATCCGGGACAATAAGAGTGAGATGCCAAAATTATAGTTCTGTGTCCAAAGACAAGAGGGCGGAGAAGAGGTGAAAATATTAATATATGCTTTGAAGTTAAAGCCCCTTCCAAGGATCCATACAACCAAAACCAGAAATAATAAGTAACTAGGAGTTAACTTACATTGCTATTGTTTTCGAGAATAACCCAGGAAAAGAACTTATTCCGGCCTACAGGTAAGCTGGATAGCAGGATAACATAGTATTTATAGCAGGTGTTGAAGTTGGAAAAATATGACCAATTTGAATACATATAAAATATCTTCATTTGTTAAGCAATATTAATGTTTTGGTAAGCAATATTAATATGGTATGTAAATATGGCCTTTAGCCAATATTATTCATGGCATAAAAAGACATTGAAATTATTCATTAATATCCAACTTAATTGTAATCATTACTATCTTTAAACGCAATTATTCACAAGATTGTCGCCTTCTTATAATTCAAGAGATTCCTTATAATAAATCAATAATGCATCAGAGAAATTAAGAGAGCCATTAAAATATTTATAATTGTAATTATTATTTATCTATTTACTTTCTCCGATATCGACAATCTGATATTATTTTAAATCTCTCCGAGGGCCATTCTCTAAGCGGCCTAGACTTTAAATACCTGCAATCTCTTGTCCAAATGTTTGAATATCAACCGGGAGTATTTTCACTGGAAATATGGTACAAACGAAGATTCAGGGAATCACGATCACTAGGATGTTTATCTACATGGGTGACGAATCCTTCTCAGATAGTATCAATTCAGAACTTTCCAAAAACCGGGGAAAGATAACGGTCCGTCTTTTCGACTTATTGGAATGGCTTTGCTTCTTGGACCTAGAACAGAAATGAAAAATTTAGAATTTTGTAAAGATGTTTTTGGCCATCTTCCATTAATAATGATTCTTTTAGAATCAAATTTTAATCCAACACAAAGGTCCGTTAGGAAAATCCTTTGTGCAAGGAAATTAAGGACCTCCGTCCATGAGGACCTCTCGCAACCAAAATTCAGGGCCAAAGAGAGTTCATCTACTGCGAAATTTGATAATATAGTAAGGCGGAAATAACAGCGATTGGTTAATCAAAGGCGGGCTTTCAAAAACTTTCTCCTCCGGGACTGTTCACGACACAGAATCGGATGAGCGAAGAGTGCCCAGGCAAGAAGTAAAGTAATAAAAAGTTTCCAGGTCGGCATTCAACCGGCGATTTCGCTTGCACTTCGTGCTGAAAACCACTGACATGCTCGGAATTATAGAATGAAATAAAGATGGCTTCTCGGAGAGAAATGATTTATGAAGAAATACAAAATGTCTATTAAATATATTACAAGCAATATGACAAAATTATCCTTCCTCTTGGTAACGAACTAGAAGAATATTAAAAAAAATATCGCATAATATTCCATTTGAAAAGTAAGCATAATGAGTACCTGTTGTACACAGTTAATACTTCACCAGTCAATACTTAAATATTTCAAACATTTCCATAAAATTAAAGAAATATTCATTGATTTTACATAGAGAAGCAGACTATTTGATGAAGTTAAGTCTTTGAAGTTTCAAAGTTTAATAAATTATTGTAGTATTGTGATAATTTAAAATATATCGGTGCTGAATGTAACTCATTTTAGATTTGTTTAAAATAAAACTGCATTTTAGTCGAAAAGTGTTTCAAATTCAATGCTTTATGCATGATGGATCTTTCTTGTTATCTTCAGAGGGGTAATAGGAGCAATTAAGAATAAGTAATTAAGTAGTAAGTAATTAGGAGTCTGTAAAAGGTAACTGTAATGGAAAACTATTATGGTAACTTAATGAGTTAAAATTTGTTATTGATATATTATTCATTCAACTAGATTCACCCAATAACTCTAATGTGTCATCATTGACTACAATTACATGACAATGCTTAAAAAAGTCATATTGATGTACATTGCTTTGACCCCGAAAATGTTCACAAGAAATCGTTTTTGGGAAATGGCATTACAAAAGCAGGAAGAAAAGTTTTAAATGTTAATTACCTGGAAAATCACTGTGTACAAATTATTGGAAGCAGATAGCAAACTTGAATACTAATGAAGAAAGTAACGTTAGTTTTGATCTCACTATTAAAAATTAGAAATATAAATGCACACAATCACGTTACAAAAAATATAAATACACTCCGTGACGCATTAGGAGGGTATTCCTTAACTTATGAATTAAGTTAAAGGACTACGGTTTATTTTTTTATCAAGTTTTTAAAAGTGTCTAAACATTGAGATCATACGAAATATCTCATCAAAATAATGTCAAAGAACAAATTCAAGATGAGCGAGTTAATAAGCTTAGCAGTTTTCATTCCTCCTCATTTTACTTATTAAATTGGACTCGAAAGCGAATTGCAATAGCATTAGAAGTAAGCTACTATTTAATGAAAAAATTTGGATGAATGAAGCACATGACTTTCCTTATACAGGGTGTCCAAAAAGTTCCGGAACGACGCAATATCTCGAAAAATACACTTCGGATCAAAAAATAAAAAAACACATATTCAATATTTTTAGAAAAGCTAGCCAATGATACCAAAATTGACCCCCGGTGGGGAAACTTTGAAATCTTCAATGGAACCCCCCATTTTTTATTGCAGATTTGGATTATCCATAAAAAATTACATACATTTGACCTACGATTTTTGCTCCACAAACGGTGCTATAATCGAGAAAAACGTAAGTGGGGCACAAACGTTTAAAATGGGAAGTCTCGGGAAATACACTTCGGATCGAAAAATAAAAAAATACGTGTTCAATATTTAAAAATAAAAATTATCCAATGACGCTCAAATTGGAAACCCTCTAACCGTTCACTTCAGCGACAACTGTTGACTTCAGTTTAGAAACCGGTTCAAAACTACTTTTAGCACTACCCAGGAACAACGATGTGGACATAGTAGTTTTTTTTTTGTTTGTTTTCTTCGGGGTGTTGATTAACATGAGTCTCCTTGCCTCTCATGATCAGGGTGCTTTTTTCTGTAACTCCCCTTCCTTCTCATGATCGGAGTGCTTGAATCAAAATCGTAGGTAATATGAATGTAGTTTTTTCTGGAGAATTCTAATCTGCAAGAAAAAATGGGGGTTCCCATTGAAAATTTTAAAGTTGTACAACCCGCCCCCTCCCCCCTGGAGGGGGTCAATTTTGGTATTGGATAGCTTTTCTAAAAATATTGAATACGTGTTTTTTGACACGTGGGGGTTCTATATAAAAATGGGCGTTCCCATTGAAAATTTCAAAGTTGCACAACCCCCTCCCCCAGGAGGGGGTCAATTTTGGTATTGGACAGCTTTTCTAAAAATATTGAATACGTGTTTTTTATTTTCTGATCCTTTTTTGATATTTGTGTATTTCTCGAGATATTACGCCGTTCCGGAACAATCGGATTACGAATTTCAATTGGGGAAAATTTCATACAGAGATTCAAGAGCATGCTGATGAACTCAATGACCGCAACAAATTTTGTAACTATCTTAAAGGCTGTATCACATTCAACAACTTTTCTGGCAATTTTTCGGACAACCAACTTTTCGAACAATTTTTACGTAGAGTTGGGGGAAAACTCGCGTGAAATGAGGTCAGAAAATTGGGACAAGTTTATCTGACCGGTATAGAAAAAGTTGTTCATTTGGGACAATTTTTCACCAACCAGCCAATCACAGATGAGTAGCGGAGGAATCACGTGTATAGAAAGGTTGGCGCAGATTTTATTACATTCTGGCTTGGCGTGAAATCGTCGGGCGAGTTTGAATCTGTGGAGCGCGAACAGATAGAATGTAATAACATATAGAATATATTGACATAATAACCTTGCAACGCGAAGTATTATTTTAGTTTAGATTTAGAATTTTGTTAAGTATTTATAATATTTCTGTGTCATAAAGATGGAAGTCAATGGAAGTCGTCTCAAAGTCAAAAAATAGTGGTCATGCGAGATGGAAATGGAGTTAATTGAATCAATACGTGAAAAATCATTTTTGTGGAATCTAAAAGACCCACTGTATTTAAAAAATAATTTGAAGAAACATGCGTACGAGGAAATACCATCTTTACAAACCATCTCTTCCAAAGCGATTTCATATACATGAAATATTATATAATAAAAATTATGACATTATTACTACTATAATCTCTTTGGTCTCTTCTGATTCAAATTTATATTTACTAGCGGCTCGCTAGTTTACAGTATTGACGCGTTTCAGAAAATCCACCTTTCTGTGAATTTAAACAAGAGGGTACGAGAGTTTTCTTTGGCGATATATATATATATATATATATATTATCAGTTTTCTAAAATAAACTAAAGTGATTCCATCACAAAACACAAAGGATCCTAATTTAAATTGCTATAGAATATTTACTAGACTATGGCAATTTCCTCGTTTTAACGAATACAATTATGTTCTCTTTCTCGAATCGTTAAAAAAAACATCAGACAGAATTTTGAAAAAGAATTTTTATGTATGTCCTCCATAGACTTTTTTTTATCCTTCTATTGCAATACTAAAACAACTTGAAAACATATTATGTTTACTCTTTAAAATAGTATTCTAAAATAGCACTAAATGCATTGCATGATATAATTAGTTAGTACATTTCAAATGTGAAGTTTTGGCTTGGGTGGTAGAGAATCAGCTAAGTAAACGACTGGGCTCCGGTTCGAATCCAAGCGAATCTTAAATTTTACAAGTGCTGCCATCGTTGCTAAAAATTCAAATACAGTTTTTCTTTAATAATCTGCAGAATTTTTTTGTTTTAAATTATTTTAAGTTCTATATACAAAATAACCTTATATCAGTAAATTATTTTTAAATTTAAGTGCTTATAAAAATTTATTTCGAAGTTACTTTGAAAAATATCTTGAAGTATACTTTATACCAGCTATAGATGGAATATATTCTTAATTAAAAAAAGTGCTTGTAGAAATAGCAAATATAAAATGTGCATGTAAAATTAGACAGAAATCATCGAACATCCTTATACGAGTAGTAGTTATCTTTCGACATGTAATTTTGAACATTTTAGATTAGAATAAAACAAAAATCAAACTACTTTGAAATTTTAATAACTTGACGCTAACATTTGAAGTATTTTTTTATTATTTTAAATGCACATAGACAATTAGAAATTTACAATACATTTGAAAATCATTTACTTTTAATAAAAAAAATAAGTTTATATGTAAATATGAAAAGTTTACTCTTTTAAATTTGAATGCTTATAAAATTTATTTCGAAGTTACTTTGAAAAACATCTTGAGGTATACTTTATACCAGCTATAGATGGAATATACATTTAAATCTATTTTAAAATATAATTAATTACTCAATAAATATAAATGTAGATAAAATAATTTTTAAAAGTTTACTTTAATGAGAAATATTTTAAACGTTTCAAATAAGCAAAGAACATATTCGGATATTTACTATAGATACGTATTTGAAAACCTTACGTATTTGAAATCAAGTATAAAATGGTAATGAACTTAAATTTGTTTAAGACATGATATTTTAATGACGGCATTATTGAATTTAAATACTGTTTACTTTTTCTTTTTCTTTGTTCATTTCAGTCAATATCGGCAATATCGCTTTTTAAACTAATTTTGTATCTTAAAACAGAGTGAATATTTTTCAACAAATATTTATTTGCTTTTTTATACGGATGTGTGACAAATCCAAATATTTTTTAATGTTCATTCATCTGTTTAAGCTTCTGATATCTGAAGTAATCCATATAAAAAAGATCAAATCAAAAATTTACAGTAGATTTTGTCCACATCCTTCTTGGTTTGCTTTGTTTCATCTTCTTAAGCAGGAATAATCCTAGCGTAATTATGCCAAGGCATATTTGATTTTCCCCTGCAGCTGATAGCAATTTAGTCATAATTACAAAGTAATAAAGGTTACAAAAGGAAGTACTAAGTAAAAGTCTTGTTTTACTACCGAAGTCGAAGCGAGAACGCGCTACCTGCCGAAAAGTACATGTACAAATGTATAGTTGTCGCCAAAAAGCGATAAACACACCGCCGTAGTTTTGTCATTTAACACAACTTCTTCAAACTGTCGATAACCCTATCGCCAACCTTTTCAATTGGAAGGAAAATTGGAGGAAAAGTTGTCCGAAATAGTTGGTTGTTCCAAAAGTTCTTGAGTGTGATAGGGCCTTAATAAAGCTGGCACTCTGAGTAAAGTCACCCATGAACTTCCTTCTTCGCTTGTCCCCTGGTGGAACGCAAAATGTGGGTACATCCGTGCAAAAATGAAAAGGCATTTAAACAGATCCAAGAAAACGATAAACTGCGCTGACTGGGAAATATACAAGACTTACAGAATTAAAATAAAAAAATTGCTGGTTGTACTAAAACGTAACTATTGGTCAAATACGTGTAAAAAAGCTGCAGCCAATATTAACATCTACAAAATTCTCCGCCACCTCAGAAATTGTTCAACCTCCTCCAACAATAGCATTAATCGCATTATAATGAATAATATAACCATTACTTCAGCTCTTTATCAAGCTAATGCTTTTAGTCAACACTATAACAAGAATCAGAAACTGCCTCTCAGCTTCACGGATACCTCTTCCTCCACCCTCAACAGAGAATTCTCGTGGAGTGAATTCATTTCTGCGATTAATCGATCCGTCAGTCCAAACCTGGCCATTACGGCATCTCGATCAACATGATCAAAAATCTCCCGGATGAAATTCAGCATTCTCTTCTTGACATCTCCAACATCAGCTTCAAAACTGGCAGCATTCACTCTGATTGGACCCACTCTATCATCCTTCCTATTCTGAAACCTCACAAAAATCCGGAAGATATTATGGCCTATCGCCCGATTGCTTTAACCTCCACTGTACCAAAAATTATAGAAAGAATGATACTCCACTGGCTCATAAATCATACATACTATAAAAAGAAATTTTTCCACAAGAATAACTACGGCTTCCTCCCCCACAAGGGCTGCATTACTCTCCTTGCTAAACTACATCACGACATCCTTTTGGCCAGAAAAAAAAGAAATTACTTTTACTGTGCCTCAATCAATCTAAAGGCTGCTTATGACTCAATATGGATTGACGGTCTTATGAAAAAAGCAGCAGGCAAAGACATTCAAGGACAAATTGCCCAGTGGTTATATAATTTCCTGAGCCAACGCACAGACCAAATTAGATGGAGAAATACGTTGTCCCATTCTGTTCCAAGCCATCAAGGTCTGCCCCAAGGATGCATCACCAGCCCTTTCCTGTTTATGCTCCACGTAAATGATCTCCTTTTGCATATACCTACAGATGTCCAATGCTTAATATATGCGGATGGCATTCTCTTCTATAGTGAACGCAGAGACAGAAAGCAAGCTACCAGAAACCTGCAAACTGCTATCAACTTTGGTAAAAACTGGTGTAATAGATGGAAACTTTCTATCAGCCCGGATAAAAGTCATATTATCAATTTTTCAAACAAAAAGAACCAGTCTCCTTGCAAAATCAAAATTAATAATACCCTTATACCTGAAGTAAACCAGATTAAAGTGTTGAGAATTACTTTTGACAAAAATCTCGCTTGGAAGTCTCACTTTACTCACATGAAACAGAAAAGTGCCAGGGCCCTTAATGCATATAAATTCATAGCTTCAAGGAAATGGGGAGCAGCAACTTTGCACCTTCTGAAGATTGGCAACTCCACAATTAGGAGTCAATTGGACTACGGTTGCCCGATTTTTAGCTCAGCAGTTAATTCTCATTATAAAAAAATCAATCCTATATATAATAGTATGCTAAGAATCACCACTGGTCTGCCCTGCTGCACCCCTCTCCCTGTCCTCTATGCTGAAACAAACGCCGCTCCTCTTCAATCTCGACATGCCTTCATGACAAAAAAATTCTACATTAAAAATGTCTTCCTCGGAAAGTGGTCTCCTCTGCATGACATAATTTGGGACCCTTTACCACAAATCTTTGGATTCTGGAGGTCCGGAAAAGCTCCCACTCACCGCCAACATGCGCAGCTGTTTTGAAGAGTTGGGTATCTATAAGACAGACATCCTCCCCTGGACACCTCCGGCTCACTTGTACAACTATAAAATCTTGACAAGCCAGCTTCCATTTCAAAATAAAAATCTCCCGGACATTATGATTCAAGGACTTTTTCAGAGCTACCTTGACAATCACCCGCTTTACATCAATATTGGAACAGATGGATCTAAGACCGACCATACCAGCGCACTCGGGATCGGGATCCCACAGCTTCAAATTCAAAGAAGCTATACCACGTCCAACTACAACTCTATTTACACCATTGAAGCCCTGGACATCCTTAAAGCAGCAGAAGATTGGATAGAACAAAAGAACTACTTAATTTTTTCTGACAGCCTCAGCGTTCTTACAAGTCTTAACATAAAGAGGGATTTTCCCTGCATAATTCTACAAATTCATAATATCCTCACAATGAAGGCGACAGATAACAATATTACACTTATTTGGACTCCAGGACATAAGAGAGTTCTCATCAACACCCAAGCTCACTTTGCTGCTAAACAGGCACTTACTTCCCTTCAACACCATCCCGGGAATCTCCGGAGAAGACCTTATAAGCATAATTTATGAAAAAGTAACCAAAGACAACTTTACAGCATAGCGTAATTACCCGAAACATTTCCACTTACCTCATATTTCTCCTAATTCGATATGGTTCAGAAAATGTAATTTCAACAGGAAGAACGAAGTATTAATTCAAAACGTCCGCGCCAATACGCTTTTCCTCAATCCTATCTTGCATGAGATTGGAATATCTCAGACTCCAAACTGTCTCCGTTGCACCGTTTATGAATCCCTTGATCACTTTTTATTTGTCTGCCCTTCTTATCGTGATGCTCGTAAAACCTTTGTTAATTGTCTTAATCATCACAAGTTTCGGCTTTCTATTCACCGTCTCCTGCAAGATTTTTCGGACGATGTGTGCTTCGCGCATTCATTATTTTTTTCTATGATCTGCCGTTTCTAAACCTCGTTTTTTTGCTCTCTGTCTTCCTCCCTTTTCTCTCGAGGCAAAAGGCGTAGTGCCACGCCTCAGCCCCCTCTCCCTAGTCGGGAGATATAGATAGATAGATAGTTCCTTGGGAGTTACTGAATTCTGTGGTTGGTTCAAATACAATTAATTTAATGTCAACTTTCTAAAGTTGATTCCCATGGGGGAAAAAGAAGGGATCTTTGGAGAATATTATCACTGGTTACCACATCTCCATTTTCTTCTCCGCCGAGAAGGAAAGAAAGAAGAAAGAAGAGTAATTTACTGCACAACTTAAAATCGTTGCACAAGTAGTTTACGTCAGTATATTCCTTCTTCAAAATTAGAAAACAATTTTAAACTGTAATAATACAAAACGCATTTTGTATTTTAACAATTCATCTCAATGTTTACTGTAGATCGTGACGTTCGAATGAGGAAACTTAATTCCTATGACGTCATGCTAACAATTGTTTGATTGGTTACCGCGCTGAATGCCCAAACCTTATATTTAGCATATTCTCATCTTTTAACCATTTTCTACATCAGGGGATTTAACATCATGACGTTTAGGCTCCTCCTAATTCATTGCTAGTGAAGTAGTGCAACTCTATGTCAATGCACTTTGCTGCAGCTGTTGTAGTCACTGTTTGAGAGAGTGGTTCTCATTTTTTTAGATTTTGAAATTTCTTGAGTTTAGTGCAGGTAATGCATTTGCTTAGTTTTGAATATTTCTGTATTGTCCACGCGTAAAGAAAGGCCGAATTTAATTGAATTCATTTGTAGCGGTGTTTCACTACGTCCTTTTCCATAGTTGCTTGATTCTGTTGATTAATATGAAATGTTTAAACAAATGCATTTTAATTTAGGTTTCGAAATTTATCATGAAATATAAGTTCAGTTACACAATAGAAATTTACATCTAGAAGAATTCTGATTAAAAACTTTATTCATTATTGAAGTGAATATATAACTACGTTTGAAATGGATAAAAATGGCGTAGAATATATGCATTCTTAAATTATAACTTTCATGGATTAATATAAAAAATGTATCTCAAGAAATGTTTAAATTCATTTACTGCAGTTTTAAATTATAATTGTCATATAATATTTAATGCCTAAACACCTTGCATGCGGTGGGGGTCTATACAAGACTCTACAAGAACATGACCTGTTATACCACCGTAATAATTCTTTCGCATACAATTTCTAGATCTCGTGATGTACAAATTGTTGAGCCCCTATGTAGTGATTAAAACATTATCATATTTTGAGGCATTTCAGATTTAATGTTACCTTTCATTCCCAATATGCCCATTTATGTCTTAAATATTAATTATACCACATATCCTGGTCTTACTTTACAAACAATAACTTCCACGGTTACTGATTAATGTGGAAGTATCCCCCACAACGTTGAAACGAAATGTTTGAGACACTAAGTTGGACCTATAAGTCATTTTGAAGATATATTTAACTCAAATTGTGAATTTATTAACTCAGTTTACAATAGAATAATCTAAATTTCCATGCTTATAGTTTCCGGCATGGAACTGGGCGGGAGATACGTGGTGTTTGTAAGTGGTGTTTCGACAGAAATTGGTGCAAAAATCTGCAAACGACTCGTCGGATATGGGCTGATTGTTGTCGGATGTGGTCCAGCTGATGTGATCGACGACTTGGCCGAGGACATAAGAATAAAATTTAAAGGTTCATCTGGGGAAATGCATGCTATAAGGTAAGTTTTCATGCTCTGGAAATGTAATAATTCTTCATACTGCATAATCGGAAAAATATCCCAAATTCCCGAGTTTAATAACTAAGTTCTATTTACTTTTATCTCTATTACAGATTTTGCTTGCTATGTGTTCTTTGCGTGCTTTAATTTCTGGGTGAGGTGTTGGAGACTCCATTAAATGCAACTTGAAATGTTTTGAAAAGTGAATGCGTAAGTGGCAGAGCAAAAGTCGACAGAATTATGCAAAAAATCATTTTAACCAGAATTTTATTATTATCTTACATTGATTGTAAAAACTGTATTCAAGTATGTTTATTTCCAAAATTATGAGCAGTTGAAGATTTTAATACAATTTTTCGCGGATTACAAAATGAACTTTAAATGGTTTATCAATGAGATTTTTATGAATTGAAAATATTCAATGCGTTGTAATTCTTATCGTACTTTCTTGAAATTCGTAGGTCACGTTCTGTACGATTATTTTGACGAAATTGTGAAGACTGATTTTTTAATCTGAATCCATTAAGTGACATAAGTGCTTTGTAAAATTTTGTTATAGGCAAAATTTTGATGAAAATGGAAGTTTTAGTCCAGTGACATACAGGGTGTCCAGTGCTATCTGTGCCCAATGGCTATTTCCTCACCCGTTAATCACAGAAATATACTTCCAATTGCAAAAATGTTTTATTGAAATCTATTATCTAAGAAACAGTTTAAATCAATAAATACATTTCTGAAAGAAATACGAAATAAATTTTTATACGGTTCCCCGGTCCTACCAATTATATTTAGGAAAATCGTCCTCATACAATTTCATGCAAAATAAAAAAATCTTCCTTTTCCGAACAAAATTCAGGGTTATGAAGCATTAAACTTTGACTTAAGTCGCTTTTCCGCGCATAAAAATGTCCCGTTTCAGGCAACCAACCAATATTGACCGTATTGACCATTTCTTTAGGCAACCAACCAATCAGGGACCGTATTGACCATTTCTCAGCACAAAAAGTGCTCCAACTTTAAACAGCTATAAATCGGTCATCAATTTTGGTCGTAAAAGGATGATTTTTATTTATTTTGTATAAAATTGATGATTTCCCTAAATAGAATTGGTAGGACCGGGGGACTGTATAAAAATTTATATTTCGTATTTCTTTCAGAAATGCATTTATTGATTTCAACTAAGATAATATATTTTAAAATTTAAAACATTTTTGCAATTGGAAGTTTATCTCTGACTATCGATTGAGGAAATAGCCATTGGACACGGATAGCATTGGGCACCCTGTATATAATTTTTAAGAGATTCAGAAATTAATGCACAAATTTGTTGTTATTGCTCTGTTCACAAATGTGAAATCAAGAGTTAAAATTATAATTATTGACGAAGACTCAATTTGAAAATTAAAAAAATGTATATAATTTTTAAGAATAAATATTTAACTAAATCGACATTTTTTATATTTGGTATGAGAGGTATATGTACTAAAATTATGTCAGATGAAAAGCTAAAGGATTTCAACGACCATGGTCCCCTTAAGTGGATTCTTAGTGAACCTATCAGTTAGGTTGTATAAGGACTCATGAACAATTCCCACGACAAAGTTTTTGGAATTACTATAAAAATATTTTGAATTTTATTCTTCTAGCCTTTACATAAATAATGCGTCAAATATTATTATTCAATTGTTTATAAACGTAAACATATGTGGACAGCATATGACTTTTTCTATGGACATTTTTTTTTATATTCCTTAAAGTATTAATTTAAACTTTATCAAACTAAACACACAAATAACCTCGTATTTGAAATAAAAATACCATTTTTTGTTTTAAAGAATTTTCTTTCTCATTTAGTAACTTAGAGCAGTTTAAAATAAATCCAACTCTCCAAAAGTCCATGAACTGAAATAAAATGAACTGTTTGTCCTGGTTAAATATTGTCAATGTTACAAGTTTTGTCATCAAATTACGTATGGAACAAGTATTTGATTTCAATTTAAGAATATTTCAGTTTTTGTAGATTTTCTTGGGCCATTTTGAAAGGCTTGTTTTTCTAAATTGAACAAAACTTCTATTGACAAAGCTTTCCTACCAAATCTCGGAAAGTACAGGGATCAAAAACATTCCAAAACAGTTACGAGACCCTAAACTGATTTGAGTCAAGTTCCTGCACACTCGAAGATGTACTTTTAGGTCTAGGGTATCCTGTTGAAAGATCTCAACTCTTCCCGAGGCTTAATAAGATGCTGTAAATATAAAAGTACATCTTGGGTCCTTAGGTACTTGCACAAACTATTTTAAGATCTCGTTCTGCTTATAAAAGATGTTTTTGTTACTGGACTATTTCTTGTCCCGAAGGACTTTATAGAAATATTTATCGGCAAACTTATGCCATGGTGATATAGCAGTCATTTCAAATTATATGCAAAGTAAAATGTTCTTGAAATTTACAATCCAACTTAGTTTGTATCTTTTTTTTAAAGTACATATCCCAATCATCACGGGAGAACGGTTGCACAGAATTTCATGAAATTTTGTGGGTAGCCGTATAATAGCCCCGATTAAAATTTACTCAATGTTTAGAGTTCCTAAGACAAGGGGTTGTCAAGATATTAATAAAAAACGAACCTCCCGTGGAGATGACATTATGCAGACGATATTTTTTTTACTATGTAACACTCTTATTTTAAAGAAATACATATAACTTATTAACCGAATTAAATCCAATGTGTTTATACAGCAGACGATTTTATTAAATGCTTAAAGATATAAAAACAAAATGTATAAAATTTTAGAAACTTTTTGACGGATTGTATCCATAAAGGTTTTATTTAGATTATGGGAAAAATTATTGGTATTGTAAATTTCTCCCATAATTTGTTTAATTTTGGCAAATATTTTTCAAACTCGCATTGTGTTTATCCGATTGTTGAAATAGAAAAAAGTAGTACGGGTATATCTTCTAATATCATTTTAGCGTTTTCATTTAGGCATATATTGATCAAATTTTATATTTTTAACATTTTCTAACAAAGTTGCAAAGTCAGACTTTGTTCATTCATTCTGTCCGTCCGTTCGCACGATAACTGCCGTAGAAATGACTTTATCAAAATGAAATTTTAGCATGTTGCCAAGACTATCTGTGGGACATATGGGAATGTACAAAAACATTACCCAGATAGTTATGGATTTAACCCGGGTAGAAAAAATGAAATGCATTCAACTCTATGGGACCTAATTTTACAAACATTTTCTAAGCGGAGTTAAGATTCACGAATTGCTTAGAAAATTTCAGAAAATATTCAAATTATCACGTAAATTGTGTAAAAGAAAATTAATCAAAATATATTATGTAGTTTTTAATAAAAATTGAAATAACACCCATATTATTTAGAGATCACGTGACTCATTGCAAAATAAAATATGGTATCCATTTTTTATATCTGCGTGAAAATCGTGATTTTAAAGGAACATTTATATTTAGTGTTGTATCCGTCCTAAAACCACTTTATTTTTGCATATTATCTGTGTATCTGAATTCTGTGCCTATGCATTTGCAATATTTTTGATTTTAAATGATCGCTAAACTTTGATTATTTCTACAACGATGCCCAATTTTAACGTATGCAGAGAGTTAACAAGTCAAGCGATTGAAGATGAGTTGTATAATCGCTGGATTTTTTTAACACAAGGATTTAGCTCTGGAATATAAGTGATATAAATGAAATATTCATTGATTTTACATAGAGAAGCTGGCTATTTTATAGCATTGCCGTTTTAAAGTTCAATAAATTATTGTAATACTGGGATACTTTAAATATATCAGCGCTGAAAGTATCTCATTTTTAAGATGTTTAAATAAAATTACATTTCTGTTGGAAAGTGTTTCATAAGTGATGCTTTATGCTTGATTAATCTATAATTTTTTATAATCGGGATATTTTATTCCTTAAATCTGCATGTGAAGATAATTTTGTATAGCAAGAACAGCGATACTTCATAAGAGAAACAAAAATAAATATTTTAACAGTATGCTTTAAATAACAAACAATATCATTTAGGATACCATAGGAATTTGCACATAATTGTAAAGTTTTTTTATACTTCGTATGACGAACGAGTATACTGGTAGTCATTGGTAAAAACCACTTTAGTTAAGAATGTTAGTCCGTCAACACCAAAGAAAGGTCATAACGATAATCGTGACATTCTCAAATTATGTTGCATTGTGTGTTACCACACTAAGTGTATATGTTCTTTTTTTCTAAAATTTGAGACTGCTTTACAGAGTTATGTAGTTATTAAAAGTCCACCCTTTCATTTTTTGTATGTAACTTGACTGTATAAAAGACTGCATATCAAATCTGGATTTTCTAGGTACTAGAATTATTAGTCAAAATTGAGAACATTCCTATGGGGCCTCAGGGCGCGTTGAGATGATTCAAACCCCCAAAATTAAAATATGCTAAGAGGGTCATATGCGAAATAGGATCTCTCTAGTACATGTAAATTACTATAACGGGCCCAGGACAAACTAGTCCTGTAAAGTTTCAAAATCCAAAGAATTGAAATATTTTGAAAGGCAAGACATTTGTACTTTTAAATGTTCCGACTTTCATTTCTATACGAGTACATTCAAATGGCTGGTCTAGGAAGAACTGGTCCTGTAAGGTTGAAAATCAAAAGAATTAAAATGTACCCCAAAAGGCAACGATATACGAAATTCCATGTCACCTACGAGGAATAGAACTTCATTAGTTAGTTTCAAAGTGTGAACTCGCACAAATGCTAAATAAAATTAAATAGGAGATTGTAAAAGTAATAAAATCTTTTGCTTTAACGGGTCCGCTGACCTACGGCCCCGAGTTATCCAGGTTTGTCACGTACAGTATAATTTTCAATCGCCTGTTGGTTCGCATACCTCCTAATCATAACAATTTACTTCATTTTGAAGTTAATATTGTTTGAAATGTGCTAAAATTGCTGTTATAAAGAAAAATATTTATGAAGCTTCGTATAAAACAGCTTTATTACATGATGAAGGTGTTCATTGGTTTCGACTGCATAATATAACATGTAAAGGACAAGACGGCGTAACTAAAGTCCATCCAGAGTAGAAGCCGATATTGTAGTTGTGATTTGGGAGTATTAGTCGCACTATCTCGTAATCCTGAAGAGGTGTTTTGCTTCAAAACCAGTTGACGCCCTTATTGAGCTCTATGCTGTTTTAGACAAGCTTAAACTTTTACCAACACTGATTTTTAAATTCATTGCTTCTCCGCATAATCCATTTCATTGCATTACTTGATGAAATGGGAGAAATTCTGGTAATCCTTGTTCAATAATTGCAGTTTGGCTAGCAGCGCAATTTTGCTCAGTATAATTTCTGCGTTACAATTTTTATCCTGTGGGGGCATATCGCAACTCGGGGAGTACACAATTCGATCATTGGGGTACGAGAAAAAATGGGGGAATAATGGACAAGAAAACATGGATTTCTTTTTATTCGTATTGCTTCATTGAGTGGAGAAAAATAGATTTAAATACCATTTACATTTGACGCTATATGTTTTGTTTTGTTAAATGATGCGAAATAATGCTAATTCTTGTCTCAGTCTAGCTAGCAAGAGTTTGCTTATTAGTGTAAAGAACATATTCTACAAATTATAAGCAAGCTTATTCTTCGGAAATGGTTACCATTGTTGCTAATGAGCGCTTATATTGTGATAGAGAAATCTACATAATAATTTTAATGTTTGTTGGGGGCTTTTTCGACTGATAATTTGTAATGTTTGGCTATTCCAGTTTGATTTCTAAATATTTCACTTTCAGGTTTCGTGTATCTATTTTGAGAAATTTCTACATAAAAAAAAATCCTATTGTACTAGTATCTCTCTTTGGGATTTTTCCAGATATTTTCTTTCCCATATGTAGTATTGAAAAGGTAATGTTTTTGAAAAATCTCGAGACTTTTTAAGGCTGTTTTAGGATCTCCTGAACAGAACGATACACCTGTTGTCCATTTCTTATGTACACCATAGCTACCACAAATATTAATGTGTTTTCAAAACTGTGCATTCGACTTCGTTAACAAATCTAGAACTAGCTGGAATTTTTTGAAATTCAAGCGAAAAATATTTATATTTTCTTAACATGGCAGACAAACGAGAGTCCAAAAAGAGTTAAAACGTGTTCAAGAGGTCTTAAAACATATTTGCATCAAAATCTCTAACTCGAAAAATTTCGTAAAAACTACACTTTTCTGTAATTACTAATTATGCTTACTATTTTCTATAATATGATAAAGTAACCTTATTTATCCCCCCTGCATTTAACGTCATGAAACTCATTCGTTAATGCTGCTACAACTTCTAACCATCGAAGATTAAATATCTCAAATTGAAAGTGAGAATATATCAAATTGTCTTGACTATCCTGCTCTGTTTAACTTTTAGATTTTCGTTTGAGGCAATGATTATTTTCTGCAGCAAATTTGAATTTCCATTTTGACATTTTTGTCTTATTTTTAGATGCAATTTGTCCAATGAAATTGATATACTTGCCATGTTCCACAGAATTCGCAGTAGATTTGGACGCATCGATGTTTGTGTGAACATTGTCGGTTTCTCCTCAACTAGTGTATTCAGAGAGTGTGATGGCAGCCATTTGAGAAATACCTTACAGGTTAGTTCCTTTACATTATTTTTTTAATGTGTTTAGCTTGCGTAAAATGAGCAATACTTGCTTGAATCCTGATGTTACTATTGTAAATAATAGAATAGTTAAGGTGGTAATAATAGGTTGCTTATGAAGTTCATGTAGCTCGTGAGTTGTGTTGAGATTTCCCTGTAAAATAATTATGGGACTACTTGGCATAAAATAGAGTATTCAACTCCGTTATCGAGTGCTATTGTAGGTTTTAATAAAACGTAATTTTGTGATCTATTGCAGATTAACATGCTGTTGTATTCAAAAATTAAATGTAGAATTTGCAAGTTACGAATAGAACAATATAGAGCTATTTATGGAAGCGGAAACGTACCTTTCGTAAAATTAACTATTGCATATAATCTTCCTTTCGTTGCTTGAGCGCGTTGAATCATAACGTGTGCCACCTTCTGTCGGAAAACTTAGAAATTGGCGCAGCTCATACGTGACTCGGTCTTTTGGAGTTCGTGCTTTAGACAAGGTTAGGTTAAAATGAAAGTCTCCCCACTCCCCTTCTATTTTCTGCCTTGTATCTCCCTATGAAGTTTACATCTAGCATGAAATCTTTGAAACTTCTACTTTTCGACCAAAAATTACTCATAGATTGGAATCATTAATATAAAACAGTCTCAGTGAGCTACCCCCCCCCCCCCCCCCATTTCCCTTGCGTTTATCACCATATGTTGGACAATATGTCTTATTTTTGCAATCTGCTTTGTTCGGAGTTTCTTATAACGAATGCCATACAATCAATTGGTGTTTTTTCTTTAACTGCCTTTTAATCCAAAACAGCTGCACCAATTGAAGCCAAAATTAATTTCAACATATCTCTATATTAAAACAAACATCAATCATGCATAAGCATTGATTATGAAACGCTTTCCAACTGAAATGCAATTTCACTTAAAAATCTCTAAAATGAGATACATTCAGTGGTGATATCTTTTACATTATCACAGTACTACAGTAATTTATATTTAAATATTTAAAACTTCATCGAAATATAAATCGACTGATTCTCTATGCAATATCAATGAATATTTTATTCATATAACTTGTATTCCTGACTCCAGAGCTAAACAATTTTGCGTGAAAAAAAATTCAACAATTCTTATATAACAACTCTCCATACAATCGCTGAGATATTTGCATTCTGCATAAGTTAAAATTAGGCTTCGTTGTAGAAATAATAAATTTAAGGGATCATTTAAAATCACAACTATTGTAATTGCGTAGGTACAAAATTTAGATACAGATGATATATGTGTGTATATGTATTCAAAGTATTGGAATTGTGCTGAAGATCGGAACTCGAATTTTCGAAGGTTCTGCACGTTTTGGGGCTTCTAGACCACGTAAGAAACATTTTTAGGTAGACGTCTGTGTGTGTAAGGGTGTATGTGTGTGTTTCTGTGAGGATATTTTATCCACTCTAACTGAAAAAACTAATGGATAGAATTTTATAAAATTTGGTAGGTAAGTTTTTTGTGGGAAACCCTTATGTTCATTAGATTTTAGTACGATTCGTAATACAAGAATCTGCCTTCTTTGCGAAATGGCCAGCAAAAATTGCCTTTATCCACTTTAGCTAAAAACTAATGGAATAAATTTAACAAAGTTTGGTATATAAATCGCTTGTAGGTTATTCTGGTACGATTCAGGAAAAAAGAACGGGCTGTTTTTGCGAAATGGCCTGCAAAAATCGTTAAATCTAAAAATAAAAGACTACGTGTGTTCAATTAAATGATTATTTATACGTGATTTTTGATAACAAATATAATAAAACTAACCCTATTACGCTAGGAGTAGCGGTTCTTGAGATATTTTAGTTTTTTCGCTACGCCACCTTTAACAATAAGTCCAGCTATCAAATGAGAACCAAATTTAAGTTTAACGTGCAAATTCAGTGTCATTTAAAATACTTATGGGTGTTATTTTGTGCAGATAAACTTAAATTATTATTGAAGAAATAAAGAATGTGAATATGAGTGCAAGAAAAGTCATGTGCTGCCTACATCAGAATTTTTAATAATCTTACAACAATGATTTATAGAAGTGAATGAAGATTATTTGCAGGCCACTTCGAAAAAAATGTAGGATCTATATTTGAGGATCCACCAAATTTTTGTAGAATAAAATGTTCTACAAATTGAAGCTGTGTACTAAATTTCAACTCTCTAGGACGTAGAAAAGTGCATTAAAAATGACATCAAATAAGTATAAAATGACATCAAATAAGTATAAAATGACACAGACTATTATCAATCATGATGAGTTATATAACATGAGAAAAAATTTGAAAAATTGTCATCTACCATATTTATTTTAAAATGTAAAACCTCTTATATATATAATAAACACTTGGAAAAATATTTATTATAAAATATATCTTTTTCTCTCTGGAGGATATAGCAAGAGTCGGAATTTAATCGAATTTGTTTTTCTCCCTATATTAAACAATTTTTACTTAAAACTACCCAACATATTTTAATGAAATTTTTTTTATATATTTATGGGATAATTTGAATATTTCCTAAAATTTTTGACCATAAAAAATGTACTAAATTTCATATTTTTGTACGCTACATTTTATAGAGAAATGACGGAATAACACTATAATATAAACCGTTTATCGATTTTAACTTTAGTTTGGCATGAAATAGTGAGCGCATGATCAAGGAATTCAGTTTTTGGATTCCCTGGGCTAAGAAAAATCTGTACTTTCCCTCCTACGTACAATAGGCAGGCATAAAAGATATTTTTGAAAGTAGAATTTTTAGAAAGATATGAAGCGGGCGCAGCGAGTAGGAGGCGAAGCCTCTCGAAGTGGGTTGCGCAAACTGAGCGAGCAGGGGGCAGAGCCCCTAGTATAACAAAATATAGTAGCAATTTTTGAAAAATATTCCCGTGCCTGCATCAGTATGTGCATGAGCAGTTTGAGAAATAAAATCGAACTTAATCGAATAATTGTATCGAACTTAAATCTTATCAAATTTATCTTAACACCTAAATTTCATATCTATAATTTAATTAGTATGTTAATATGGTGTGCGCAAACGTCTGCGAATACAAGAATGAACGTTTTAATTTTTTCGGGAATTGTATTAGATTTAGTATAAAGTAATTTATACAGGGTGATTGTGAACTTAACGATAAGAGAGGTATACATAACTAACAATATTTGCATTGGAGACCTAGGGCCGCACTCATTTATAGTGCCAGAAAAGAGTAACGTTGTATATTCTCGTCGATCCTTCAACATTGAAAAGAAATTTCACTAATTTAAGAGTTTCACACTTCCATTCGCAGCGGAAAAAGCCTCAAAGTAGCTGCTCAGTGGCGTCCAAGAGCGTCGTTGCACAGCCAACACCTGAAAATGGCACTCCCTTGCTCCGGAAAAAAAAACACGACACAAGTAAGTGTATGAGACGTTGATAGTTTTTCATTTGCTGGTATCTGCTGTATAACGATGCCCTCAGACGCCACTTTGAGCAGCTACTTAAAGGCTTTCTCTCGAAATGTGAAACATTTAAATTGGTTAAATCTTTTTTCACTGAAGGATTAACGTGGATATGCAACTTTTTTCATTTCTGGCACTGAGTGGAATGCGTATCTAGATTCCATTGCAAATATTATTAGACTTAATGCATACATCGCTCTTGTTCTGAGTTTCTATCACCCTGTGTAAGGAGTTCAAATCTCAAGTAAATATAATGTCGCATAAATACGTAAAGCGCGTGTGCATATTAGAAGAGACAGTTATGATTTAAACCACTCTGAGTATTCTAAGACAACTTTAATTGGAGAACTAGAGTTATTTGTACTATCATGCGACTATATTTTACGCAAACGATGCATACGCAATTTTAATAAAATGAAGTTTGGTTAGATGGGTATCTAATGTAGCATACTAATGCATTACGCAATAATAAATTCTAAAAGTACTTTGCCATTTACATTTTAAACATGTTATATATAAATTGATGTGGATTCCAGAATGTTTTCGTTAGTTTATTAATTTTGTTGTGCTGAGAGTTTTTGAATTTTGCATACCTTGCGCATGCGTAAGCCGAAAAGTGAAATTTGGATCATCGAAATGAAATGCAAATATATTCAAAATGAATATTTTAAAATTCTAGGAAAATATCATGGCAGTTAGCATTTGCACTCGGGAATCCTTGCAATTGATGAAAGAGAACAACATTAAAGGGCAAATCATTCAAGTTATTCAGATTCACAGGTATGTTATAACGCTTTATAGTTACTCAAGCACAAATTGCAATACTTCATCTGCGCAGCGATTGGTATTAAGTATTGGACGACTATTTATTTACTGTTTCGATTCAAATTATTGGTACAAAATTAAAAGTTGAATTAAAGACTGAGATTGGGATGTTTTGTCTTCAGTAATTCGGGATTGAGTTACATGCGTTTATGGATACTTGCAAATAAAGGACGTTGAACTATTTTGCTGATTTGATTCTTATACCGAGAATCAAATTCTAAGTTTCAGTACTACATGTAAATTTGACTTAAACATAACTTTGTCTGTAAAAAGTTGTGTAATCCGTAAGATATGTTTTCAGCCTCAGCAATTGTATTTGGCTGTCAAATGTAAAAATTTGTGTGTGGCTAGCGTGTCGACTTCTTCGACAAACATGTATTAATATTTTTAGATATGTACTGAAATTCAGATTTAAATTTTATTGCACGAAATGGATACTTTAAACAATTTTATCAAATTTTCTCTTTGGCAATCGAAGATTTTTTTAAAATGTTTAAAACTGAGCAAAATATTCGAAATTCTTTTAAACTCTAATATTACAAATGATTCATTGTACTAGAGGAATGAGATTTTAATTTTGGACATTGCAAGTGGCATATTAAATAAATCTCGTAAAGCACTGAAGCATATTTGGTCTTTATTTTGAATTTTTGGGCATATTTTAGAGAATGGCGCAATTTTAAATAGAACACTCAGATAACCAAAATATCCCAAAATCTTGACTATGAAATAACACGTTATATGATGGTACTTGAGCTGGGTGAATACATGCACGTAGACTGTCATGTTGTAATACTGAATAGTGTTCTTGAGTTCTCAAAATGTACAAATTCATCAAAATTTAATTTAAATGTTTGCCCTTGTTACAATGCTTCTATGTACATTAGTGTATGGTAGGCGAAGTAGTGTTGTATTTGCAGTTTCCTATAGATAAGATATTGCTGCAGATATGAATTTAGAGTTTTAACCACACAATTTACTGTAGAATGTTCTAATTTTTACAAATGCATGTGCGATGTACAAATAAGGATAGCCTTAACGGATCGTATATTTTTGATTAGTTTTTTCTTCTGGTATCGGCTCATTAAATTCTATATAATTTAAGATGTTCTAGAATTTTTGGTATGAATACATACATTCGAAAACATGAAAATCACTTTTATTAGTTTTCATTTGGTGCACTATTTATTTATGCACAAATATGCCTTCGTCTAATACCTGTAGCTTTATTTTATGAAACTACAAATCAGAAAGCTTTATAATTTCAATGAATCTGGTGAATCCATTATAGATGGTAAATCCATTATTCTTTCCAGAGAATCATTTGGTCGCAACAACCTTCAATGATACATTGAATTAAAATGTATTTTTTGTTCTATAAGTAAAATACAAGGATTTCCTAGATCAATCTCAGATGAATTTATTTCTATTAACAGTCTCGACTCAGCACATATGATGGCGCTCAACCCTACGGATAGTAACATGTGCAAAGGCGCAAAAAACATGATTTGTGCCTATGGAAAAGCTCTTGCAAAAGAACTCATAGCTCAACACTCAGAAATCTATGTTTCAGTAAGTAAAATTGATATTAAGCATATAATTTACATTTTTTGTCAAAATACTTTTATCTATAAATTTGGTTCTAATGGGAATTTTTTCCTGCGCTTTGTTATAAAATGTTCCGAAATATATATAGAAGCTTTAATATTAAACTGAAGGTTTTTTTAACTTTAAGGGGTACATGCTATTAACATCTTTTAATGACCAGGCACTTGATTATACAATCATTCCCTCATTTTAGGGACAGAAAGTGAGCCAATTTGCAAACCCTCAAATTGCTCAAAACAAGAGACGGATCACATTAATCCTTTGAACCACTCAATTTAGAGAGGACCAGAGTGCCAACAAGAAATCTTACCATCCTCACCTATCCCATAATCCCTTGATAGACTTCCGGGCTTACAGTTTCATCGTGCTCATACTCCGTATAGACTCGGAAAGTTTTGGATGGCGTAGTACAGTGAACGCTGGATTACAGTGCAATTCTGCCATAACCACTTGCTATCCTGGACTTAAAATTATGGCAGGAAATTAATATATATAAGCTATGGATGGATTGATGATAAAAGGGTCTAAATCATTGAAGTTAAGATTAGTTTTACCAACGAAATTGTTCCGTTTAACACGAAGTAGCTCAATTAAAATCTAATAAAACCAAAATTCTCGGTTCTGAGTTCTCAAAGTTCAACAAGAACGATGAATATTAAGAATCGTGTTGTACTTATTTTAGATTTTCCTATAACTCTGCATATAAGCATACCGGCTGGGATGAGTTCTGGATGGATTACCCGGAATTGACCGGGTCCTAAGTATACGCCCGCTTCGTAAATAATCCAAATAAAAATGGAAATCGCACAACTCAATTCTCGAAATGCTTTTCTGAATGAAAATCGTTCCCGCACTCTTGCTTCCATTCACAAACAAGCCAGTTATACAGCTCAATTTTGTAATGGCTAAATAAATACTTCACTGCTGGCTGAAAATCCCCTGTGCTCCGTATTTAAAGTATGAAATTACAAAAAAAAAGTTAACTTGCCACTTATTTTTGGATTTTAAAAACTATAGAAAAGCATCTGGCATAAATTAAAATGCCAAAAGATGAAATCGAAACTGAAAGAGGATTATTCCCGTTCCTCTGTTAGCCAACAGAAAAGTCTCTTCAGTTTTTTGACCAGAAAACTGATGAAAATAACCATTGGGATGCAGTTGTATTTACTTTTCATTGCATAGATGTTAGGGGCTCCAAAATCAGTGATCAAACACTACCATTGAACGCGTGGGAGTGTCCTCGTTAGGTAGGAAAGCTCCGCCTTCTGTGTGTGACAATGGCCTTGCTAGGTAGAACAGCTCCGGAAAAGGGGCCGTTTCGTAATGGGGAAGCGTTCGGTTGATTAAAAGAAAATCCAAGACATGGTTCAGTTACATTTTTAAATGAATCAACATATGGGTTTATGCAATTTTTCTGGAGTAATCTGATATGTTTAGGAGCTGCTATCAAATGATAAACGTTGGATGGTGACAAGATGGAAACCGTAACTGATATTTTGGATCGCTAAGGAATCTGTTTGTACGAACATCGGCCAAAAATTGTTGTAAATTGGGCTAAGATATAAAATGACTAAATCTAATTGAAATTAACAAAGTAAAGGTGCACCTTTTTGGGTTCAGAAATAACTGTATCAAATTCCATGGTCCTTCTTGTCTGTCTGTAGAGGGGAATCCATTTTATTACGAGAGATGTTAGTAATTTGTGATACTTAACGATTGTGCTTATACACATTTATCTCTTTACTTGTCTCATGCAGGGCATTTTATTTTGTTGAAATTCTAAACTGAAATGCAAAATTATTTTTCAGACCGTATGTCCATATGTTACTCAGACTAAACCTGTATTTGGAAAAAAATCGGAGGAAGATTTCGAAACTGTCTACTACTCAGGTATGCATGCACCAGAAAAATATGCCGACTCTGTAATCCATATCCTGAAAATGTCAACTCGCAAGATTTTAAAAGATATCATATTGCTGCCGTAAAGGTGATGGTCATGCCTCATGCGTTGGCAGTTCAACATATTATCTGAATGAGCTTTTCATGTTCTTGCTAAGTCACTAATAAACACAATTTATTGATCATTCCATGTGTTATATTTGTATACAAGCAACACTTATCGCCAAAAGACACATTTGCAATACTTCTAATCATCCGATCAACATAACTCAATACATAGCTTTGAAGAGCATCTGCACTTATTCTAATACCACTTGAACCATTCATCACAGTGTAAGATAGGTATGGGTATCATCGGAAGGATATTCTGGACTCTATTTTAAGGTATGATTAACTGCATAATAAAGAAAATATTGATCAAATGTGTTTTTAACACTTTCCAAAATAGTTGAAAAGTGTTTGACTTTATTCATTTTGTCTATCTCTACGGACGATAAACTGCCGTAAAAATGACTTTAAATAAATTAAATTTTAGTATGTTGTTGAGACGGTCTGTGGAACATATGGGAATGTAAATGAGTAATATTATCCAATTGAGTTGAAGAAATGAAATACTATATTGAACCCCATGGGCCCTAGTTTATCAAACATTTAAGCGAATGCAAAATTCAAATTGTTTCGGAAGTTATAGGAAATATTCAAATTATCCCGTAAAGTATATAAAAAACATTCCTCAAAATATATTCTATAGTTTTTAAATAAAAATTAAAATAATGCTCAAGTCCAATGGATGAGTGGGACGGTCTGGGTCTTTAACGTTTATAATATGAAGAGATCACGTGACCCATTTCAAAATAAAATATGGCATCCACCTTTTTTCCCAGTATAAATCGCGAAATTTAAAGTTCTTTTAAATTTATATTTTGTGTTGCATCCGGCCTAAAACTCCTTTACTTTTGCCTATTTTTGGGGCATCCATATTCTGCACCAGCGCAATTAGAATATGTTTGAGTTTAAATGATCCTTCAACTTTGATTATTTTTACAACGAAGCTTAATTTTAATGGATGCAAAATGTAAACAAGTAACTAAGATGAGTTGTACAAGAATTGCCAAATTTTCTTTGACTCAAAATTATTTAGCTCTGGAGTCTGGAATATTGGTGTGAATGAAATAATCACTGCCTTTGCATAAAAAAACCAAACGATTTATATTTCGATGACGTCATTCAAATAATACTTCATAAAAAAAAAATGAAAAGTTTTCAAGTAAAATAAATTATCGCAGGTCTATAAATAAAAAATACATCACCGTTGAATGCATCTTATTTTGCATTCAAGTTGGAAAGTGTTTCTATACTTTATGAACGATTGATCTTTCATATTGTAAATACATTCTTAGAATTTTGTAGATTTCAAAATGAATGAAAACACAAATCCATCTCTGAAAAAGTATTTATTCCTTTACATTACTGTATTGAAATATATTAAATGCTTTTTAGTACTTGTAAAGAGAAATCTCAAATTTTCAAAATTTGACGATTTTGATAGGGAGCTGGATGAAAAATTTTGCTATTGAGTGAAAATATTCTAGACTACAATTTAAATTGCCTGTTTGAATGTTTTCCTGCTATATTGTCATTTAAGAATGAAGCTAAGAAATCTATGTACACAGCACAGGACGTTCCTTATGCATTGAATTTACAGTGAAAAACTGATGTAAAAGATCTACGGCACTCTTATTACGTTGAATAATTTTTGGTTCTTTTCCAGATGACATGTAAAACTACATATTTCGAAGTAGCCATTTAAATTATTTTTCAAGCAATTCTAAACTGACAATTATCAATATTGATAGCATTGTAAGTAATATAGATATTAAAATATTTTAATAGTCAATTTGGCGTTATTTTCGTTAACTTTGTGTCATTTTTGTAATTTTGACGAAGTTTTTGTTAATCCGGGGGCGGAATATCGCCAAGTTTGGAAGTATTTCAGAAGGTATCTTCGTTATATTACTGAATTCAAAATTTACAAAATATCTCCCATTAACGACATTTTTAAAATTTTGACGACATTTATCACTTGAGATATTTTCGTAAATTTTTCAACAGTTTGAAAAAAATGTTGAGTTGGCCACATCCTATCAAATGTCGCCAAAATTTTCGATACGCGTTTTGGAAAAACGAGTTATTCTTATAGCAGATTTTTGCATTTTTCCCAAGATTTTAAATTTTCATCAATCGTTTTCGTCATTGATTTAGCGCCATTTTTATTAATTTGGTGACAGTTTCGTAAATTTTGCGACATTAAAAAAACTTACCAAGTTTGCGATATTCCACAAATTTCGTAGCCAAAATTCCATCTCTGAAAAAGTATTTACCCCTTTACATTACTGTATTGAAATATATTAAATGCTTATTAGTACCTGTAAAGAGAAATATAAATTTTTCAAAATTTGACGATTTTGATAGGGAGCTGGATGAAAAATTTTGCTATTGAGTGAAAATATTCTAGACTACAATTTAAATTGCCTGTTTGAATGTTTTCCTGGTATATTGTCATTTAAGAATGAAGCTAAGAAATCTATGTACACAGCACAGGACGATCCTCATGCATTGAATTCACAGTGAAAAACTGATGCAAAATATCCACAGCACTGTTATTGTGTTGAATAATATTTGGCTCTTTTCCAGATGGCATGTCAAACTACATATTTCCCAATAACAAGTGCTCAATAAATTTATATTTCTATCAACTCTAAACTCACAATTATCAATACTGATACATAGTAATATAGATATTAAAAAATTTTAATGGTCAATTTGGCACATATTTTAACTCAGTGTCATATTTGTAATTTTGACGAAGTTTTTGTCAATCTGGGGACGAAATATCGCAAAGTTTGGAAGTATTTCAGAAGGTATGTTCGTCGTATGACTGAATTCAAAATTTACAAAATATCTCTCAATATAAACATTTTTAAAATTTTGACGACATTTGTCACTTGGGACGTTTTCGTAACTTTTTCAACAGTTTAATAAGTCGTTGAGTTGGAAACATCCTATCAAATGTCGCCAAAATTTTTGATAAGGGTTATGGATAGATGAGTCATATAGTAGATGCTTGCATTTTTCCCAACATTGAATTTTCTTCAATCGTTCTCGTCATTGATTTAGTGTCATTGTTATCAATTTGGTGACGGTTTCGTAAATTTTGCGATATTAAAAAAACTAAGTTTGCAATATTCCACCAATTTCGTAGCCAAAATTTCGCCAAGCGTTAGGGATGAAGAAATGGGTTATTCTTATAGTAGATAAATGACTATTTATAAATTGTAAGGAATGAAGATACAAACTATTGTCCAAAGTATCCTTCCTCTTGGTAAGGAACTAGAAGAATATTAAAATTATCGTATAATATTCCATTTGAAAAGTGAACATAATGAGTAATTGTTGTAGATAGTTAATTCTTCACCAGTCAATACTTAAATGTTTCAAAAATTTCCATAAAATGAAAGAAATATTCATTGATTTTACATGGAGTAGCAGACTATTTGATTAAGTCTTTCAAGTTTCAAAGTTTAATAAATTATTGTAGTATCGTGATACTTTAAAATATATCGGTGCTGAATGTAACTTATTTTATATTTGTTTAAAATAAAATTGCATTTTAGTCGAAAAGTGTTTCATATTCAATGCTTTATGCATGATTTATCTTTCTTGTTCTCTTCAGAGGGGTAATAGGGGCAATTAGGAGTAAGGGATTAAGTAGTAAGTAATATGGTCTATTGTAAAAGGTAACTGTAATGGAAAACTATTATGGTGACCTTATGAGTTAAAATTTGTTATTGATATATCATTCATTCGACTAGATTTCACCCAATAACTCTAATGTGTCATCATTGTATGACTACAATTGCATGACAATGCTTGAAAAACTCGTATTGATGTGAACATTTTCGGGGTCAAAGCAACTGTAACAAAATAAAATCAGCACTAAGGTCACCCACAAGTGACTTATCTGTAAAATTTAATGAAATTTGGTCAATTAGTTTTTGTGTTAGAGTGGATACATAAATTGAACAGACAGACGCATGCACAGATGTTACTTTAAAAATAGGTTTTCCGTGTTGTAGAGGTCTCGAAACGTGTAGATCCATGGAAAACTCGAGTTGCGATTTTCGACACGATTCCAATACTTTCCCTATACATAACCATGTATTGTAGGGTAAGTAAAATGCTTTGCACTAATTATGAAACGCTCAACAACTCTGACTTCCCCTCCCTATATCTCACAGAAAGCGATATAGACCTCCCTCCCCCGGACTCCACTGAAAAAGGCGTTTCCCCAGAGTTACATCATTGAGATTTCCTATACACCTGTATAAACAAAACATACAATAACCTTAAAAATTGTTGAGTTATTGGCCCACTCCATGGCGTTCCCTTATGCCCTGTATACAGTACATTATTACTGAAAATTGAATAAAGGTATATAAACAAGGTACTTATACAAAGTTTAATAGGATAAAGCTAAGGAGTAGATACCAAGGTTTGATAGGATAAAGCTAAGGAGTAGATACCAAGGTTTGATAGGATAAAGCTAAGGACAGTAGGTTCTAAGGAGAAATTAATATATTTACTTTTCAATCTCCAAATTTCATCATTTTGTATACAAGAGGGATAGGTTTAATCAGGTACAATGCTGCCTTACCTCAATAATATTGCCACTAAAACTTTTAATTTGAAGTAGGCAGGATAATTCTAAAACTCACTAATAACAAACGATTGTAAATATTTGTAATATTTATTTGTATTGTCTATTAAAAAATTGTAAATACTTTTATTATTTAAGCACATAGAAGGTTGGATCTGCTCTTAGAGTATTATTATTATTTTTAATTTAGAGACAATCTCCTTGGTTTTATTAAAAAAGCGTTTTACATACATGCCTGCTTTATTTTATCAGTCGCTATTTGGAAACTAATCTGGTAAATATGAAATACCTGGAGATATACGGGTAATCGAGAGTATGATCTTTTTTTAATTTTTGCTCTATCAATACATCGGGTCACTACAGAAACCTACATCAGCGGTTCCCAATCTGTGGGGCAAGACCCCACAAGAGGGGGCGCGAAATATCTGAAGGGGGCAGAAAAAATGTGTTTACCTGGAAAGCAAATATTACATTGCTTTTTATGGCTGTTTTAAACAGGGGGCGTGAAGGAAATCGATATTGAAAAGTGGGGGACAAATACAAAAAGGCTGAGAAGCACTGGCCTACACAAATAGCTGAATTAAACCAATGTATAACCGTAACTGATAACATACCATAGAAATTCCACATATCGCCTACCCCAAGAAAGTATATCCTCCCCGCCTTTACGTCTCGATTTAAAATTCTAAAAAATTCCGTGAAATAGCACAAAAAAAAAGTTAGCTAAAAATTTCGAGTAAAAATCCACCCGCCTACATACTTCGCGTTTTCTCATCGCATTTGAGAGGGCGGATCGACGGAATTCCACAACATATCTTTTAGCAGATAATTTCAAATAAGTGCTGCCCTACATTTTCTAGGACTTTCAGTCTCCCTTGAGAGGGTGGGACGATGGAATTTTGCTGTAATCTTTTCATACCCGAAGATGTAAGGTAGTAACTGTACAGCCGAAGCAGTGCTACAAAATTTAGACGAAATCCAATAACGGAAACCATCATAATTTCACGTAGGATATTTTAAATAAAAACTATGCGCCACCTTATATTAATAAAATGAAAATCAATTTTTTATAATAATTAGTGTTTTTAGGATCTCTGAAAAAAGGGGTGGAGGTTTAATTGAACCGAATTGCGTTCAGAGCATCGCATTTCTGGCTAGTTCAGGCGTAACTAGGGTTTGACCAAGTTGAATAAAGTATTTTTATCGCAAGAATTACTGCTGACATAACAAAATTCCATAGTGTGGTCGCGGCATTGGGCAATTCCGTATTAACTTACGTTTGACATTTTGAACGTGGGACATACGTACGACCATTACGTATGGTATTTTAAAAACCCCACCTAAAAATGCGTCTAGTGATCTCAAGTAACATATTATAAAACATTTTGCTGAAACTGAGATTATACGATTTCGGGCGCTTCTAAGTGGGGCATAATGAATGAAAGCTAAAATACTAAAAAACGGAAGTGAACGCTCAAAAATTATTCAAATTCCTTGTTCAGTTGGGCTTTTACGTACAACATAATAAGTGATTTGAACCATTTGTTGGACGTTTACTTACTCATTATGCCCTACTTTTTATTCCTTACTCCTTTTCTTTCATCCCAGACTGTCTAACCTACCCGAAAGTGTAAGGTATCTATTTAGACGGCCTGGATAGTGACATCCGATTTAGACCGGAAACCAGGGGGGGTCACATCCACTAGGACCGTACACTCCTTCCTCTACCACCAAGCTGTCGAAAGGACATTCATACCAACTTATATAAGGTGCCCGTACTCTGCGTGAACATGGGTATAGTTTGGGCAGAGTCGGGCGTCGAACGCGAGCAATTCCCTTGCTCTAATCACTATCTGTCTCGTCCCACTTTCTTAATTCTGGGTTCTTTTTATTTCTTTTTTTCTTATCTCGCCATTGGCAACAGCATTTGCCGTCTTCATTTATATTTGCTATTCCTGCATATGTCGCCAATCTGTCTCTCAAGAATGAAGGTTGCGCTTTTTGTGGGTCCTAACTTAGAAGGCTGTTTTTGCTTTCGAAATTGGTCGATGCCATTGGTTGGTTCTCTATAGATGATGCTTTCAACGAAATTATTTTACCTTTAAAATTATTAAACTTTCTTCCATTCCACGGCCTTTCCCTTTGTCTGAGCGAGTTTTAACACACTTGGCTTACTTTCACTCGAAATATCTTCTAAACAATAAAAAACAGATATAAATGGTAAGAAGCAAAAATGTTCAGTAAGAAATCCAATTTTTTTATCAATACTTTTTTACAAATTTTTTATAGTTTTTGAAGCATTGCCTTGGTGAGTTCAAAAGTCTGTAGTGCTCATCTCAAAAACTGAAAGTTTTAAACTATAATGAATAAGTTATAGCTCTTCAAAAGCTCTACAATAACATATAATTGGATCGGTTTCATAGTTTTTGAAACATATTGGTTCTAATTTCGATATTTAAACTATTTTTAAAAGATGGTTTTAATTGATATTTTAATATTTCGATCCGTTTTGACATTATTTAAAAAGACAAACAATTCACAAAAAATATATTAGTCACACAAAATCATTTAGGATCCACCAAACTGGAGTCGGTGTGGATTTAAAAAACGTTAGGCACGTAAAACCATGTCAGCTCCATCAAGAGTGAGCTACTGCCGATTATGTTCTGCATTAGTTGAAAATAGTAGATTGAACACTATTACGAGTAATTAAAACTAATATATTTTTATCGACAGACAAGTATACGAATAGTATTTATTTCCTAAATAATACGAAAACAATCGGCTGGCGTACCTTGGTATTTAGCATCTTCTTACCTTTAGGCGTTTTTCTACATGAGGTGATTTAACCAAGATTCTTAAATATAAAATTGGGCGATCAGCCCGTCAACTTTCTTTCTTTTCTTCTCATGGTTGAGAAGCATATGGAGTTTAACCATTGGCTAAATCCTCCAACTTCCCCTTTTTCTCCAATGGGAGGATATTATTTTCTGCTGCTGGTAGCAGACCACTCTATCGATTTGTTCCATTTGTATTCATATACAAACCATTTTATGCAATTATTGCTGATAATGTTCATCGAGGTATGGGATTTAGGTATTTGTTATAGTCTGTAAGACTGTTAAAAGTTTCAGTTCAATTTATTGTTTTGATTTTCAAGGTTTTGAAAAGAATTTTTCATTCTCTTCCATATAACTTGCAGTTTATCATTACGTGTTCTAGATCATTGATGTTTTTGCACTTTGTGCATTGCTCGCTTATACTTTTGTCCCATTTACTTTGGACTTTTTGTATTAGTATCGAGTTGGTTCTGAGTCTGTTTGAGCAATCTTCTTGTAGTCTGTTTTGGGTAGTTTTAATTTTACGGTCATTGTTTCTGATATATGGATGTTTTCTCTTGTATTTGGATTCATCCCATTTTTGGGTAATTTTATTCTTCGTTTGGTTAAAGTTTTGATGCCTTCGGTTGTCACTATTCCGTACATCGGAATATGTTTTTGTATGACTGATCTTTTAGCGAGTTTATCCGCTTTCTCATTCAAAGTGATGCCTGCGTGTCCCGGTACCCAAACGAATTGGATTTTTATCTTGTCTTTTATGATTCTGCTTCTTATACTGTTAATAATTAGGTCTTTTCCATTGTTTTCATTTTTGATTGCTTTTATGCTGATTTGTTGTGGGTTATAATCACATTTTTTAATTTTTATCCACTATGTACTCTAGGGAGTAATGGATTGCACAACTTTCTGCTGCCTGTATTGAGCAGCATTTTGGGATTTTTAAACTTATCTCGCTATTTTCGTCTGCAAAAATTCCAAATCCCGTTTCGTTTTCCATTTTAGATCCATCCGTACCTATTCAATGTGCTTTCTTGTCTTTCGCTTTTTTTAATTTATCCAACATTAAGGGTACTTTTTTTGTGTGTACAATTTGGAAAATCCAGATTTTTGTCTTTATTTCTATGATGAATTTTTCCCAAGGGTGGGATACCTATGTCTGTCAAATTGTTATTTGGAATTAGGTTTTCCTTTCTTATGAGGTATTTGGTATTTTTCAGATTTTTAGTAGCCCTGCTGTACATTTTCTTGTATTTTATGCTTTCAATAGTTTTGTTTATATACCCTTCTTTCTTTTTTATTATGTCATTTTTAGCATATACTTTTCAATTCTGTGGGTTTTACGGATTTCATTATCGGGCATGTTGAATTCTGCTCTCATGACATCATTAATAGACCATTTCGGTAAGCCTGTGTCAATTCAGATAGCGATATTTTCTATTTTGTCGTAGTTTAGTCTGATGAATTTTGGTGCTTCCAGCCTGATGTGCTTCAAGCATATTCGATTTGCACGTTTATGACTTGTTTTGTAATTCTTATAAGGATCTCGGTATTTAGACCCCAGTATTTTCTGGTTAGTCATTTCATTGTTCCTATCGGTTTCGTTACTTCGGCCTCTGTAATCTTTTGATGCTCTTCCCAATTCCATTTCTTATTCATGGTTAGGCCTAAAATAGAGATGTTTTTTCCCATTTTATTTCTTTGTTATTCATAATGATTTGTCTGGTTAATTCTTTTCTTTTCGGAGAGAGAGTTAGGATTTTCGTTTTCCTGGTTGATAATTCCATGTTCTTCTCTTTGGTCCATTTTGTCATATTTTCTAGGTTGTTCTTGATTTTCCTGTAAGTTTCCTCCTCATCTTTATCGCTGATTATTACCGTTATATCATCAACATATATATAAATTTATTTTTCTTTTTTTATACTTTCCTCCAAATCATTCATGTAAATATTAGATAGCAATGTGAAGATTATACACCCCTGTGGAACTCCTAGGTTGCAATAACAATTGTGGTTCTAAAAGAAGTTTTGCAAAACAACTGAAGGTCACTGGTCACTTCACTTCAGTTCATACCAGCGATTCATCGCGGGCATGCGGTTAATGCAAAAGTACCAAAAAATCAAATGTTATCTTTGAAAATAAAATTTCTGATTCAAATTTCCATTGATTCGAATTTCCATAATTCAATCAATGAGTTTTCATCCAACAATCTGGCCTCTTTGAAGAATGATTGAATGAAATAATTTCAATAAATCATCAATAAAATCAGTAATAACCTTCCTAATCTTATTTCCAAAGCTGTAAGGCAGTTCTTTCATAAAAAAATACTTCTAATATATCTACTAATATCTCTAAAGTTGCCATCTCTACTAACGACTCTTACTCTGCTATCCACCTCAGATTCATCGTTATTGTTATTCCCGTGACATCACATGCGCAGAGCTATATAAAAAAATCTGATACAATACTAAATACAATTAGTCGTCATTTTTATAGATGTAGCGTCATTTTTATCCAGATGGCGAGATTTTCATTAATTTAGCAACATTTCAAAAAGTCGCCAAGTTGGCAACATTCCGCGAAATTCGTCGCCAAAATCTTGCCAAGTGCTATGAAAGGAGAAATTAGTTACTCTTATGGCAGATAAATGACTATTGGAGTTCAAATACAAAAGTATTACTCAAAGTATCTTTTCTCATGTTGTTGTTGCTTATCCTCTTTAACAGATCTGACATAATTCAGATCAACTCCAGTAGGTTGTTGACCGCCAGAAAATCAATAACTAAAAGGGGGGCAGATGTCAAGTCCTCCTTGGAAAGTCCGACGCAACTCAATATGTGCTCCGGGGAGGCCGGATGGTAACAGCATTTATTACAAGTGGGATGGATTTTTCCACCGCGTTCAAAAGAAAGACACTTAAGGTGGCCACTTTTAAGTCTAGCAAGTGCAGTCTGGGAGCCATGATCACATTTAATTTCCAGAAGAGCGCCAGGGGGTGTTCCGGTGTACCATTGGTGCGCAGGTGGAGTACGCCAAATTAAATTTAATTTAGATCTTGCATTTGAGTACAGTTCTTGATAAGTAAGCGAAGACCCAGTGGCCGTTTCGACGAACGCGTCCCTGTTTATTCTGCGCGACGGACGATGCAGCATCAATTTCATTAGTCAACAAACTCATATGGAGGAGGGAATGAGCAGCTTCAGTTGGACCGTGGTGAAGTCTGAAGCACCCTGGACAAGTCCATGGGTTGAAGTCTGTCTTTGCTCCTGATGCTTGCAGGCCTTAGCTGAGCATAATGGAACGGCCTTCACGCCTTGGGTGACCCTACCAGGAGATTACTCTCCCGACGTGCTTCGCCCGTTCCGCCCAGTACACCCAGTACACCCAGTACACCCGTTACACCCCCTCGCCGGCACTGAGCACACTTTGAGGCGACCTGCAGGACTTGGGGGGGGGGGATCTTTTCTCATGAATGAAACGAGCTGGACCCACGAAAATGATATCACCCAATTTATCGCATGATATTACATATGAAAAGTAAACATGTTTCCCAACAGTTAATATATTTTTTTTAATTTGGATTTTTTTATAAATTTATTTGAAACATGTCGAAAGCCCAGACCGTCCGGCTCATCCTTAAACATAGAGCAGCAAGATGGGCGGCCGGTATTTGAAATATCTGCAATATCTCGAGAGCGGTTCATGCTAGCGTTCTAAAGTTTATGTCAATCGTTTTCTAAGGAAAAATGAATTGCATAATAAATGTTTACTTGCGTAGCTATAGTAAAGGTTTTGATTTTTTGATGATTTTTTCAAAATTTCACTCACAAAATTTCACTTCCTTTTTCAAAATTTAGGAGGGTTCTGAACATTCGATTGCGTTTAAAAACAATTGGCTTCCAGTATTCACGGATTGTGATTTTTGTACCAAATTTCATTCGAATCGCTCAATTCGTTCGTGAGATATCGTCTCCACAGACTCACTGACACACACACACACACGCACATACTTTCACACACAGACGTCACCTCAAAAATGTTTGATTCGTGATCAGGAATGTTTGAAACGTGCTCGCCCGTCGAAAAACTCGAATTTGAATTTTCGATGCGGCACAATACTTTCCTTATACATTAGATATATAAGAAAAGTAATAAATAAGTCAGTCATACCCGGGATAAGCATCCCCCCCCCCGCTGCGAATGTATCACGGTATTTAGTAAGGGTCCTTATCCCGAGAATGACTGCATTATTTTTGCTTGGCATATGACGGCATATGATATTTTTGCTAAGCATATGACAACATGGGAATTATGAACGCTCGCATTTTGTTCTCAGTATGTCAGGCTCTCAAAAAGGACAGAATTTGTTACCTGCGATTATTATCTTACGCCACCGAAGTCTCTAAATTTCCTTGAACGTTACTGAATTATGTGGTGAGTTCACATACAATTAATTTAATGTCAACTTTCTAAAGTTGATCCCCATTGGGAAGAAAAAAGGATTGTTGGAGAATATTACCACTGGTTAATTTCCAATTTCTTCAGTGCAGAGAAGGGAAGAAAGAAGAATTCACAGCACAACTTAATATCGCTGCGCAAGTTGTTTAAGCTATTATATTCCCCCTTCAAAATTAACGAACAATTTTAAACTGGAATAATGCAAAAAACAATTTGTGTTTTAACAATTCATCTCAATGTTTACTGTTGATCGTGACGTTTGAATGACGAAACTTAATTCCTATGACGTCATGCTAACAACAGTTTCATTGGTTACCGCGCTGAGTGCCCAAATCTTATATTAAAGGATCTTGGTATTTAGCATATTCTCATCTTTTAACCACTTTCTGCATCAGGGGATTTAGCATCATGACGTTTAGGCTCCTCCGGATTCATTGCCAGTCAAGTAGCGCAACTCTATATAAATGAACCTTGCTGCAGCTGTTTTAGTTACTGTTTGAGAGACTGGTTCTCATTTTTTTAGATTTTGAAATTTCTTGAGTTTAGTGCAGGTAATGCATTTGTTTAGTTTCGATTATTTCTGTATTATCCAGGCGTAAGGGAAGGTTGAATTTAATTGAATTCATTTGTAGCGGTGTTTTACTACGTCCTTCTGCATAGTAGCTTGCTTCTGTTGGTTAATATGAAATGTTTAAACAAATACATTTTAATTTAGGCTTTAAATATTTTAATGAAATTTAAGTTCAGTTACACATTAGAAATTTATAGCTGGAAGACCTTTGATTAAATGCTTTATTAACACTTTCCAACATAGTTGAAAAGTGTTTATGACTTTGTTTATTCTGTCTGTCTGTCCGTTAGCACGATAACTGCCGTAAAAATGACTCTATCAAAATGAAATTTTAGTATGTTTTCAGACAGTCTGTGGGACCTATGGGAATATAAATAAATAATATCACGCAATTAGTTTTTTATTGTACACGGGTTGTTTTTACCCATTTGGGATGATATTGAAATTTATAATATTTACTACCCAAACACTCTGCCTGCGGTAGGAATCTGCATGCACTGTTGGGAAAGCAAACACAAGTCTCAATTTTACTGAATTTAATCTGTAGTGTCGTTGAAGCTAAATATTTAAAACTCATGCTCTGCAAATGTTGCCTTTTGATCTGCCGTCACTTTTAAATACAGATCTTATAGAATTACTGTTGTTGGGGAGAAAGTAAAAAAATTCGGTTGCATACCCCTTAAAACATTTCAATTACCGTCTATTGTCATACTTTGAAAAACTCTGATCAATCTTCTTTGACATTTAAAGTATAGTGACAATACGTTAAAGATAATTTCATGAAACAATTGATTTGGTTAGTAGACATTCCCTCTGTCTCAAATAGATACGAATGAATTGATTTACATTAGTTGCATTCCTATCACTTTCCATAGTCAACAAAACTCTTATTTGAAGGCTCTCGCGCGTACACTAGTAGAAACACTGCGCTACAGATATGGAACCGACTTTGAACAAAATAGTTATATCTTGCTTTAAACTATTGATGAAATTGGAGAGTGATTAAATTTAATTGATACAGTATGCGACAAAATGTGTTTTTGAAATTAGTTTTATTTTCAATAGTTTTACCCGTTTGGGATGAAATCTGATGTCCTTTTAGTAAAACAAAGGAAACTTTACTTCCTCTTAGAACTGTTACAGGTGTACTTTGGGGGTGTTAAACCGAACGGTTCTGCGGGAATTTGTGTCCAAAGCATGTTATCTGTATGCATTTGGCTATTAAAGAAAATGGGTTACATAAATTAAATTTCTAAATAATTTAGCTATGAACTTGAGTAATAACACAAGATATTTAAGCTCATTAGTTATCTACGACGAAATTAAGCTTCACTGTGGTGCAAGCGTTTGGAAACTAGGTATTACTAATGTGTTATTGATGCTAGCGCAGATTTTTAATCTTTATTTCGACGTTTATCAGAGCAAGTGGAAAAGTTGGTTCTCTTCATTCAGTCTCAACTCGTCTGTAAAATCTATAAAAATTTTGCTTACAGCTTAATTTTTCGACATTTACAGTTGGGAAATCGAAAATGAGTGACACATGGACATCTTGGCTCTAGTCTGGGCGTTATACTACCTTAACAATTTTCACATACAACTTCTCGTTCTCATAATGTACAAATTGTGGGACCCCTATGTAGTTATTGGAACAATACCATTTTTTAAGGTATTTCAGATTTAATATTAATTTTCATTTCCAATGTGCCTGTATTTTTAAGAATTGTTAATTATATCACATCTTTTCCCCTTACTTTACAAGCAATAACCTCCACGGTTATTGATTTATGTAGAAGTACCCCTCACAACGTCTTAACGAAATGTTTGAGATACTAATTTGAACTGGTAAGTCATTTCGTAAATATAATTAACTCAAATTGATGAATGTATTAGTAGTTTACAATAAAATAGCCTAAATATCCGTATTTAGCTTCCAGCATGGAACGGTGGAATAAACGCGTGGCTTTTGTAAGTGGTGTTTCAACACACATTGGTGCCTATATCTGCAGACGACTTGTCGAACATGGAATGATTGTTATCGCATGTGGCTCAAATGACTTTATGGATGACTTTGAAGTAGAAATAAAAGAGCTGGATTTTACTGGAGAACTGCATGCCATAAGGTAAGTTTCATATCATGGAAATGTAATAATTCTTAATACAGTTTAATCGAAAAAATCCCAAATTCCTGACTTTAATAATTAAAGCTTTGTTTACTATCATGCATATTTTGGTTGCTATATGTCCATTGCGTAACGCCAGTGTTTTAAATTCGGAGCTGGGGTATACGAGACTTACAGGAAATGCAACTTGAAATATTTTAAATGGATAAAGCGTAAGTGGCAGAGCAAAAGCCGGCAGAATTATGGAAGGTATTTTAGCAGAATATTATTGTACATATTACCATACACTGATTGCAAAGACTGCATTCGATTAGAATGTTTACCAAAAAAATTATAAAATGGTGAAAATTGAAACCCGCCAAATATTGTATTAAAGTGTATATTGCATGTGTGTATCAAATGAGATTTTTATAAATTTAAAATGTTCCATGCGTTCTTATTTTTGTCAATTTCTTAAAATCTATAGCACACGTTCTGTACATCAACTGGGTGTTATAAGAGCAATCGTGATAATTCCCACGGCCAAGTTTTTGAAATTCTCGTTAAAAGATTTTGAATTTCAATCTTTTAGCATTTGCATAAATTATAATGCTTCAATTATTTTGAATCTACGGTCTATAAATGTTAAAATCAATGTGGATAGCATATGACTTTTTCTATTGACATATTTCTATATTTCATAATGTATTAATTTAAATTTTATAGAATAAAACACAATAACCTCTTATTTGATAAAATATCCATTTTTGTTTAGAAGTATTTTCTTTCTCATTTAGTGACTTGGCGCATTTTAAAATATATCTAACACTCCAAAATTCCATGAACTGAAATAAATTGAGTCATTTATCCCGGAGAAATAGTCAATGTTGCAAGTTTTGTCATCAAATTACGTATGGAACAAGTATTTGATTTAAATTTAAGAATATTTCCGGTTTTATAGATTTTTTGGGCCATTTTGAAAAGCTTGGTTTTCTAAATTGAATAAAAATTCTATTGACAGTAATGCTTTCCTACTAAATCTCGGAAATTTTTGTTTAGTTTTAACTAGAGTGAATTCATTGTACAAACAAGTGAGTCACCCTAAAAATATTATATTAGTGTTCTAGAAAGACCTAAAACGTCTAGATCCGTTGAACTACAATTCAAATTTTCGACACCATTGCAGTACTCTCCCTATACATTACCATATGGCAAGGAAAGTGAATATTTAAGTAAATAGATTGTAAACTACCGATTTAAATGAACTTGACTTGACTTTGGGTAGAAGTATTAAATAGAAGAAATGCTAATGTGTACAAGGAATGACAATCTTACAAAAGCCACTTTATGGCAAAAGAAAAATCCCCACAAAGTAAAAACATTCCAGAACAGTTGCGAGACCCTAAAATGATTTGAGCCACGTCCCTGGAGGCTGGAAGATGTACTTTTAGGTCCAGGGTACCCTGTTAAGGATCTCAACTCTTTCCGAGCCTTAAATAAGATGCTGTAAATCTAAAAGTACATCTTGGGTCCTATAGGTACTTGCGCAAACAATTTTAAGATGTCGTAGCTGTTTTGCAAATGTTTTTTGTTCTTAGTGGGCAATTTTTCTTATGGATAACCCTAGACCATACAGTGTTCGATTAGTGAACGACTTCCTCTTCGACGAAGGAATCCTTCGAATTAATTGGCAAGCATGTTCCCCAGACATGAACCCAATAGAACATGTTCGGGACATTCTAGGGAGAAAGATTACTGTTCGCTTATCGCCCCCAGAATCAGTTTAACAGCTGGAAAAGGCTCGTCTACAGTAATAGGAGAAAATACCCCAATCTCTCCTTGATAATCTCATTGATTCTATGCCTCATACTAGGTGTGCAACATTGGTTTCGGTCAGGGGAAGCCATACAACTTATTGAAACTCATTTTTATCCGAGAAATCGCCTTTGTTTTTTTATAATATGTACAAAAGGTGTATTTTGTTTTCTAATGAGAATAAAATTTAATTATCCTTGTTCTGTGCGCAATTTTCTTTTCCAATAGCTTACGACAGCTATAGATCATATATCGGCCAACACAACTTTTTCTTAATGCAGTTTATTTGCAAAATCATAATATCCCCCAATTGTTTTGAGCAGTGTATTAATGGATTTTCGTAAAATGGGGAATTTTTGGAAATTCGAGAGAACTTCGAAATTCTTTCGATTTTTATATTCCCTTAACATGGCAGGCGGACGAATGGACTTCCAAATTTAGTCGAAGCTTGTTCAGGAAAGATATATATTAGCATTAATCTCTAAATTCGAAAAATTTCGTGAAAACATTTTTCTGCGCTAGTATATAATGGGAAAGTAAAAATCACAATATCGGGTTTAACAATGCACCTCTCTCCCCCCTAGAAACCTGACGTCTCAACACAAATTACATCGTGGCTATTTTCACTTATGTTCGAAACTACTTAGTTTCGCGATTATTGGGCTATAAATAACCCATTTTATGAATGTGTAATTTTGTCTTGTGTGGTCATGTTAATAAAAATGAATTTAGAGTAAATTTCAAATTCTACCTAGTTCAAACTATTAACGAAAAATCTAGAAGTTTCGTAAAAATCCATTAATATTTCAAAATTCTTGATTTTGGCTAAAGTGTTTTTTCCCGCCAACTCTAGATATTGACCTTGCTGTCCAGCTCTGTTATTTTCTGTAGTAAAAGTGAATCTTCATTTTGACTATTTAATGTCGTATTTTTTAGATACGATCTGTTCGATGAAATTGGATTACTTGCCATATTCCACGAAATTCGCAGTAAATTTGAACGCATTGATGTGTGTGTGAATGTTGCCGGTTTTACCTCAGTGAGTTCATTTCGAGAGTGCAATACCATAGATTTGAGAAAAAATTTTCAGGTTAGTTCATGTACATTATATTTCGATGTTTTTAGCTTGTGTAGAAGGGCATACTTACTTGGATCTGGGTGTTACTGTTCTAAATAGTAAAATAGTTAAGGTGGTAACAATAGGTTGCTTATAAAGTTCAATTAGCATTGACTTGTGAATTGTTGAGATTTCCATTTAAAATAGTTTTGGAACGACTTGGCATTAAATCGAGTAACCGAAGTTTTTGGCTGTCGAGTACTACTGGAGGTTTAATTTTATAATCTATTGCAGATTGTTAGTAGTTGTGGCGTATAATAGAGTAATCAATCACTAAAATGTGATTATTTAACATTGCAACTAAGCAATTGCACAACACTGGCCGAAGATCGCATATAAATGGTTGCTTATGCCGCATTCAACACATCAATTTTTCAAGTACTTGCCATATGAGCATATTGCTCATAAACTACTCATTTTAACTTTAAAATTTATGATCAGCAATCATCTTTAATAACGGCTTACTAAAATATTTAATACTCAGGAGGGGCTACCGTAAGAGACCGTATTATATTTTAGCAGATCATGTACTCTACCTGATTTTATATAAGAATGGCACATAACTTTTGTATTTTTGCTCTGGTTTGTCCGCACTTTTGTGTTGCAATGCTTTTGTTTCAAAATCAAATTGCACTTCTCTGTGAAAACTGCTTTTACTTTCAATCTGACTTTTTCTTCTGTTATTAATTTTACTTATCTGCTATGCTACTGTAACCTCTCTGCTACAGTGATCAGACTTATATCCTTTATATCTTGCTAGCACCAGAATCTTTTGTCCTCGGGTCGAAATGCCCGCGCTGACTCACTCTTATTTACATTGTCTTATTCTGAAGTGTGGTGTTGCATTTACACTTGATGGCATCTCGGGATCCAATGAAAATCGTTGCAAGTCCTGGCCATAAACATTGGCATAAACAAAGTCATTTTCGTAATTCTGAAGACATGTGTTTTGACTTCATATGCTTTCCGGACCAAGATTGTCGAAATGAAACTGACATCGCTTGTTTACGCCTTTTGTTCTATAGCGAATACTAAATCTATAAATGGTGCCTATTGGTCTCGCAGTAGCATTAAAGAACTAAATGTAGAATTTGCAAGTTACGATTAGAACAATGTAAAGCTATTTATGTATGCTATTTATGTGTATATAGTTGTAATTTTTTTAAATGAAACGAAATTCAGTGAGCTATCCAACTTTGTTTCTGGCACCATATTTTGGGCAATACATCTTTGTCACAACTTTGATAAAGTAATATTAAGACATTCCCTTTCAGTTGATTGGTTTTAACCAAATTCACACAATCTGTTTTTCTTTAACTGTCTTTTACCCGGGAACTGCGCCACCAATTGAAACTAAAATTGGAAGTTAAGATTCATTCTATTGAAGCTAAAATTCGTAACAAAATATACTAGTAATTTTCGAAGCATGTTCCCGTGCCTGCTGCAGTATGTGCATGCGCAGTTTGAAAAATGGCAAATTGGATATCGAAAATTCAAATAATGCTAATATGGTGCGCACAAGAGTCTGCGGAACAAGATTGAATTTTATCGGATTTAGTATAAAGTAATTTATACAGGGTCATCGTAAACTCAACAATAAGCGGGGTAGGCATCAAGACTAATATTTGCAATGGAACCTAGGGCCACATTCCATTCATAGTGCCAGAAAATAGTAGTTGTATATACACGTTGATCCTTTAGCAGTGATAAAACTAATTTAAGAGTTTCACATTTCCATTCGCATCTGAGAAAGCCTCATGGCAGCTGCTCAGTGGCTTCCAAGGATGTCTTTATACATCAAACACCGGAGAATGAAAGACTGTCGCATCCTCTCGCAGGCTAAGTTGCTACAGACAAGATAAACATCACACCAGGAGTCTGAGAGAGGATGCGGCAGTCTCGTTTGCCAGTGTATGTTGTGCAACGACGCCCTCTGACGCTACTTGAGCAGCTACTTTGAGGCTTTCTCTGGACATGTAAAACTCCTATATTAAATTTTCACTGTTGAAGGATCAACTAGAATATGTAACTTTCTCTTTTCTGTCACTGAGTGCAATGTGGCCCTAAGTTCTATTGCAATATTATTAGCCTTGATGCGTACCATCGCCCCTCTTGTCTTGGGTTTTTATCACCCTTTGTAAGGAGTTCAAAACTTAAGTAACGCATAAATACGTCATACGTAAAACGCGTATGCACATTAGATGCTGTTTTGATTTAAACCACTTTTAGTATTCTAAGGCAACCCTAATTGGAAAACTAAAGTTATTTGTACTATCATGCGACTATATATTACGCAAAGTGTGCATGCGCAATTTGAATAAAGTTTAGTTAATGTGTATCTAATTTAACATATTAATGTATTATGTAATGGTAAATTTGAAAACTTTTATTAACGTTCTAAACATATTGGATATAAAAATTATGTAAATTCCAGATTGTTTCTTGGTTAATTAATTTTGTTGTACTAAGAACTTTGCATGCATACTTTGAAAATGTGTAAGTCGAAAAGTAAATTTTGGAGTTATCGAAATGAGATGCAAATATCATTTTAAAATTAATATTTTTGTAATCTTGTAGGAAAATATCTTCGGGATTAGTTTTTTCACGAGGGAATCTCTGCAATTGATGAATGAGAACAAGATTAAAGACGGGCAAATCATTCAAGTCGTTCAGATTGAAGGGTATGTTATAAAGCTTTACTTACTGTTACTGTTCCGATTTGATGGTTGGTTTTATGCACAAGATCCAGAAAGGATATGCTGCACTAAATATGGTATAGATCTAAGAGTATGTGCAATTCAATCACAACATGCAAATAATCTAAAAGGTGATAAAAGTGGAAATAAAACAGGATAATGGAAAAAGTGCAACAGTTGAAATCAGATGGTCAATGGTTAAGTCTATAAAAGGTGAAGTTAAATATGAAAAAAGTAAATAACCAGTAAGAAAGAAGAACCCCGAATGAGGATTTTCTCTAATAAAGTCTCTCAAAGCAAAAGTCCTGACATGTTTAAAACGAAAGTGTTTATATTTAGTACAATTAAATTATGCTTTACACTCGGATGTTTGACAATCATTACAAAAAGGTTAGATTTCTCCTGAAAAGTGCTTATGGGCAAACGAGTTGGGATTACATAGTTTCCTACACTGGAAACTAGTCAATTTATGTGGCAAGGGTTTTATCTCATGCAATTTGAGATTGTGGTATAAAATTAGACTGAATTAACAAAGGATCAATTTGGGTTTTTTTTCTCGTACTATTGTTTAGAAAAAGTATAGTTTCACAAATGTTTTCTTATAAGTTGGAGATTTTGACGGAAAAGCACATTTCGAGTTGGATGCCTTTTAGCTAAGTTGCGGGAAATGAGTGGAAGATATACAGGGTGTCTATAGGTAGTTTTCTATAGGAAAGTCTGTTTTAGGGAAGGGTATTTATAGAGAACGAAGGTATCCTTACTTTAATGGAAATGCATACCCCCCTCCCCGTGGCGTTTGACACAACTTTCTAGGACTAACCCCTTTTATGGGAGAGGGAGCCATCTCGTCCCTATTTAAAGATAAAGGTGTCGAGTTGCCATATATTAGTACAAAACTATTTTGTCCGACAGGAAGGTGAAAATTGTCCAAATATATATTAAAAGCCTGGGATTCTATAAACTGCAGTATCGTCTGTCGACAATTGTATAACGATTTAATACGTTTAGTTTGAATGCCAACTATTTTGACCCACCATTGGACTAAACATCGCAATTGAAGCCAGAAAAATAAACTAAACTGAGATTGCAAGAACATTCCATCTGCAGTATTGTACGCTACGTGTTTGACACTTTGTCTTACTTTTATTTGGATTTTATGAGCCTTATCTACTGTATTTACAAATGAAGAATATTACGAAATTATTCTTATTTTTGGAGAATGCAACTGGAATGCCAATGCAGCCGGATAATTATAGATATAGCGTTTCCCAATGCAAGGCATCCCGAAGTTTTCGTATGTTAAAATTTTATTTGGGGATTTAGAGTATTCCCTAGTTTTGGGGGGGGGTCTTCCATCTTTTTCTGCCTGACAAATGTGAAATATCTCCTCGCCCCCCCCCCATAAAAATGGGTTAGCCCTCGAAAGTTGTTTCATCATGTAGTTTCAATCATGGGGTTTTCTCTATGCGGCTGCATTAAAATGAAATCATCTTTGTTCTCAAGAAATTTCCCATAATATGGACTTTCAAACGGTAATTTTTGTAACATTATTTCAGTTTACAACTTTGCTTTTCTAAAGTTCCTAAATATTTCAATACTTTGACAAATAACGTTGCTGTACGAGCTTTTCTTTAGCTTTTTATTCCGTTTGGGGGTATAATTCTCCAGCAAAACAAAATTTCTTGATTATTTGCATTGCGCCATCTTAACAGAGAATAAAATGCAAAAACTTCCATTTATCGCCTTTAAAACTTTATCCCTTTCTAAAACGAGTTTATAATAAGTCTCGTGTTTCTTCGAAATTTAACGGTTGGATTTGGGAAATTGTTTGCCAAAATTTTGTATTCAATGACTTTCGTGAAATGTCGCCTTCAGGTGTACCTTAAATGTAAAACTGGGTAGCTAAATGATCGGCAATGTGGCATTCGTATTTTGAAGCAGGGAGCGACTTCTGAAACACGAGCTTCAACTTCCGAAATTTAAAGAGCATCATGTTCAATTTTTCTATGTTACAAGATGATTAACAACGTTTCTCTGTTAGTATTCAGCATAGGGAGTAATTGTTTTAACAGAACGCTTCTACATTTTTCACTATGGTTTATTTAGAATGCACAACGGATGTTCTGTAAATTTTCAAGATTAATTCTGAGAAAGGTTTTGGGCGTTAAGACAATGAGACTAAGATGATTTTGTTTTTAGTACACTTGGATAGAGTTGCATGCCTGTATGGCACTCGCAAATACAGGACATTGAATTATTTTGCTGATTCGATTCTTATACCGATAAACAAATCGGATTCCACTTCGAAATGCTAAATTTAAGTTTGACTTCAAATCTGAACTGTCACTTTACAAAGTTGAGTAATCTGTAAGATATGTCTTTAGCCTCAGCAATTGTATGTGGGTGTCAAATATAGAAAATTTGAGTGTGGCTAGCATACCACTTTTCCTACAGACTTGTACTAATTTGTTATCGTTTTAATTGTTGCCCATTTAAATAGTATCGCATTAAAGGGACATTTTATTAAATTTGCTGTTTTGAATTTTTACTTTCCTTATATACATAATGTATAAGGAAAGTATTGTGACGGGGTCAAAAATTCGAGTTTTCGACGGGAGAGCACGTTTCAAGCATCCCTGATCACGAATCAAATATTTTTGAAGTGGTGTGTGTGTGTGTGGACGATAACTGACGAACGAATGGACCGATTCGAACGAAATTTGGTACAAAAATCACAATCCATAAACACTGGAAGCCTATTGTTTTTATACGCAATCGAATGTTCAGAACCCCCTAAATTTTAAAGTGGAATTTTTGAAAAAAATCGTTAAAAAATCAAAACCGCTAATAAAGTTACGCAAATAGACATTTCTTATGTAATTTTTCATTAGAAAACGATTGACATAAATTTTAGAACTCTAACATGAATCGTTCTTGAGATATTGCACATTTTTGAAAAAAAATATCAGTCATATAAAATAAAAAAAAATATTTCCTATTAAGAAAAATGTTCACTTTTCATATGTAATACCATGCGATAAATTGGGTGACATTCTCGTGGATCTAGCTCGTTCCATTCATGAAAAAAGATACTTTGAGTAATACTTTTGTATTTGATCGCCAATAGTCATTTATCTGCTCTAAGAATAACTTATTTCTTCGTCCATAACGTTTGGCGACTTTTTGAAATGTTGCTAAATTAACGAAAAAATCGCCAAATGGATAAAAATGACGCTAAATCAATGAAAATGACGACAAATTGTCGAAAATTCAATATCTTGGAAAGAATATTAAGTATCTACTATAAGAAACACCTATTTTTTTTTTTCTGCAAAAGTAGTAAATTCATTCCATTGTATAAGGAAAGTCATGTGTTGCCCACATCAGATTTTTTTATTTGGAGATGTGGCAAATTTTAAAACCGAGCAAAATCTTCGAAATTTTCATAAACTCTAACCTTACAAATGATTCATTCTACTAGAGTAATGAGATTGGTTTTAAATTTTGGCCATTAAAAGCTGCGTATAAAATAAATCTTCATGCATTGAAGCATATTCTCTTAATTCATTTTGAATTTTTGGGGCCATTTTGGAGAATGACTGTTCCATTTAGAAATTGCGCCAATCCATTCAGTATCAGAATATCCCAAAATCTTGACTACAAAATATGAAACTTTATTTGGTGCTTAAGCTATGCACATAGACCGTCATGTTGTATTACATAATACTTTACTTAGTGTTCAAAATGTATAAATTCATAAAATTTAAATTTTGGCCTTATTACAATGCTTTGCTATATATTAATGTATGGTAAGAAAAGTCGTGTTCTATTTGCAGTTTCCTATAAACACGATTGCTCTAGATATGAATTTAGACTGTTTTAACCATAATCATCGCAGAAAGTTTTAATTTTTCTAAATACATATATGATATATAAAATGGATAGCTTTAACGGCTCGTGTATATTTTTGATTAGTTTATTCTTCTAGTATACGTATATGTTGTGTAATTTAATATGTTCTAGGATTTTTGGTATGATTACGCCCATTCGAAAACGAGAATGAATTTTACTAGTAATTTGCGGTACTAATACTTTTCATGCACAAATATGTTGTCAACTAATCACTCCGTATATTAAACTACAGATAGGAAGGTTTGTAATTTCAAAAAAGAACATGGCTTCCAGAACATGGTCAGAGAATCGATTTTTTTCGATCTGTTTGTTAATTTTCAGCGATAAACAAATTAAAACTTATGGTTTTCGTTCTAGAAGTAAATAACAAGGCTTTACTGGATCAATCTCAGTTGCTGTGTTTATTTGTATTGCAGAACCGAACTTGTGACTGAACGCAGGATTTCGGATTCTGAAATGTACAATAGCACGCAATTCATAATTGGTGCCTATACAGAAGCTCTTAGACAGGAACTCCGACGTCAAGGCTCAGGAATTCGTGTTGCAGTAAGTAAAATTGATAAGCCCACAGATACTGTCTACTTATTTATCTTGATTTTCGCTGAATGTTATGCTCTAAATCTGTTCAAATCTCCCGATAACGTGAATTTAAAGATGAATTTTGTCGCTTCTATCATCTTTGAATAAACCACGTAAAATTTTTTGATTTTTAAAAGTAGAAATGAATGTTTTCATAATCCATGGAAACGGAACCCACCTCTAGAGGACGTTTAGGAAATATGAAAAGAAATCACATTGCAGATAGCAGAATGAAAGGACTTTTGTACTCGTGCTGCTCTTCATTACAGCCTCCTATTATTGGATACTGTTGTCAATTATAATTAATTCCGAATCTCAAAATCGAGCGCATTCCTATAAACTGAATCCAACTGGATGGACGAACTATATTAGATTACAAAAAGATCAAACTAGACCATTTTGAGGCAATTATATTTTAAAACATTTCAACTCGCTGTCTCTAAAACAAAAAAATTCACCGTACTCTTGACTCTCGTTAAAATCACAACTTTGATATAGAATTTAAGCTCTTTCCAAAAATGCAGGCCCTCATACTAGGAAAATTGGATTTTGTGAAATGACAAATAAGTTTCTTATCCAACCTACGCTCAAAAATGGAGGGTTCGGACGACCGGTTAAAAACTTGTTTATAAACTACCACCGTCAGATGGCGCTCGTTTGCATGAGACGTCACTTAGTGAAGCTATAGAGCATATTGCGATGCTTTCCTGAACTTTGTCACGGATTCTAGCGTTATTTTACTTTTCATAAATAAAATTTGGCACAGATCTATATTTAAAATCAATAGATCTCTTATATCGCCTATGGATTGCATGAGTTAAGATGTAATTTTATTTAACTTATTTACCTTTTGTTTACGGGTGGGACAGCGTCCATTCCAAACTCGGAACCTTTCAAAAAGACAGACATTTAAAATACCCTGTCCCAAACAGTTCGATCCCCCTTTGCAGGCATTGGCGACCATGGACCCCATGTCTGGTGGACCGTCAGGTTTAAGATTGTTGCGTTCTAATTGCATTTAATGTTGTGCGTGTCTTGTTTCTTCTAATTTTGCGATAAGTGGGCAAATACCGCTTAAAAGTCGAAAAATGCAGAAAAGATTACCCTATTTCGATAAAATTTCTATTTATAAATTTGCAGAAATGGAATTCTGCACACATACAATCTAAACTATAGTCTTTTAAATACCTCTCGCAGAATATGCGTACTTTCAAATAAGTCAAAATCGTTAAAATAAAATTGGTGTTGAATAAAACAAAAATACTCATGTATTACGCACAGCTTTCTAGGGATATGAAAACTCATTTTAACAAATATTTTTATACCATAAAGAAGTATTATATTTTTTAAACTGACTAACTATAAAATATATTAAGTTTGAACATTTTCATATTTTACTATATTAATTTTAACTAAAGTTTCAATTTTTGAAACGATGGTTCGTAATTTTATACAAATATTTATACATGTTAGGAAAAATTTCAGGTTTATATTTTCAGTCATTTTGAAACAAAATGCACCTTTATAAGAAAATCTAAGTTAAAGTCAAAAGTTCTAATTATGCAGTAACACAGGAAGTTTTTTATAAAAGAAAATACTGTAATTAACATATGTCACTATTGGACAATTTCTTACTTGTAAAAAAATTGTAAAATGAAATTATGTTTTTATATCTGAATTTTTTACTTCCATACATAGAAAACTGCAGACGGTAAAAATCATGCCTGTGTGGTGCCGCCATTACTGTGGGACTACGCAGTTTTCTGCTTGACCAGCCAACTCTGTATTACGCATGTCTGTGGCAATGCATTTAAGGTGCTGCAATCGCCACGACTTCAGTCTTTCCTACAGTGGTGGACAATTAGTAAGACAAGGATACAGAATGAGAAAGGCATGGTTGATTAACAGAAACCCAAACCTGAAAAGAGATTAAGACTCACGAGTAAAGTTAGGCAAAAAATCGTCGCAGAAAAGCAGCGACAGTATATAGTTAATCGAATCCCTCAACCTAAAAGACGTACCGCTCTGGGACTTCGCCAAAAACTTGGGAAACCGTGAGGGAAAAACTCTCGCCACTGAAAGACAACAAAAAGAATCGCGTATTCAGACGAGGAAAACGCAGAGGCGCTAGCAAATCATTATGAAACCCAGTTGGCGTCAAATAACGATTTAATGTATCAGGACACCCTAAATTTGGTTAGTTACACTAAACAATTTTAGAGAGACTTCGGTCACTGTGAGGTAACCCCAGCCCAGCCACCCCGCAATCATTAAAAACCTCAAATCGTTGAGAGTCCAGGACACGATAATATCAGGAATGTCGCGGCTTAAAACTTGCCCCTAAACATAAGTCTTAATAAACAAGATACTAAAATTAAATTATTTCCCCAAAGAATGGAAGGACGCTATAATCATACTGGTCAGTAAGGTAGGAGAGGATGCTACTATTCCAGACACTTGCAGATCAATTAGTCTACTACCAATATTTGGTAAAATTACTGAGAAAATTATACTTAACGTCATTCTCACTTAGGTGAGTGTTTAGTAATCATTTCGGAACAGTTCGGATTTCGGCCAAAACACTCCATCATTTGCCGAAAGTGGCAGAGTACATATCTTCTGGACTCCCAAACAAGACACCCACAGCTGCCATTTTCCTGGACATTCAAAATGCTTTTGACAAAGTGTGGCACTGCGGAATGGAAACCATTTTTTACACTTGCTTTACACATGCGTTGTATGCAGAGTGTTTTTACAATTTTTGTGTCTTGCAATCGTTCGCTACTTAGGTTGTCCTCTGATATTTGATATTATGTACGGTAACATACGGGTTGTAAAATTTTGCTTGATTCAGCTATATAGTAATGGATTTGGAATAATTGAATTTCCTGAATGGATAATTCAGAACAACTGATTTGCTTTAAATCGGTAAACATGCCGGGGAATAGCTTAACTGATGTGAGGAAAATATCCAGGTGCAGCTTGAAATACAACGGAAACTGTTAGATCTATGTAGAGTAGCTTTTAAGGCACCTAGTGTTTGGGAAACAGATCCTGCTTTGTGGTTTGCCCAAACAAAATCGCAGTTTATAGCAGCGGGAATTTCTGTTTGACTAAATTTTATTCGGTTGTTATTGCACTTGATACGCAGATACTGAAATGTGTTCGCGATATTATTTTTAACACTCCAGCTGAGAAAGCTTATGATGCTCTAAAAGCACGAGTTTTAGCGTAGTATGAACAATCGGAAGGCTCTTAAGTTAAAAATACTGTTAAATCGTTTGCATTTAGGTGATCAACGCCCATCGCAGTTATGAGAGATGGAGAGTTTGAATGGATCCATGCTTAATGAAAGTGCCTTACGTACTTCATAGATGCAAAGATTACCTTCTCAGATTCAACAAATTCTTTGTGTTTGCTCGGAAGAATCTTTAGAAGTATCTAGACTTGCATAACTTGCTGTCAAAATTTGCGAGGGTCTAAAAAATAATGCCGTAATGTCGAGTATTTCAGGTAGTGCTTCTGCATTGGCCAGAAGTTAAATGAATCGAACAGAGTTAACTGAATTGAGAAGTGCAATTCAGAATTTCAGTTCTGTGGCTAGGTTAAAAACCTAAACGCACTGAAAGTAGTGGCTTCAAAAGTGGAAGATGTAGATCTTCACAAAGTTCGCGCTCTACTAATTTCTGTTGGTATCGCGAGAGATTTAAAGAGAAAGTTCATAAATGTACCGCTCCATGCAAGTGGTCGGGAAACTAGCTAGCACTTATGTTCCGTCGACAGCAGATAAAAATGCTGGTTGCCAACACTTCACATGCGAGTTACTAAAACTAAATTTCTGGTTGATAGCGAAGCTACTATTAGTTCTTATCACAAAAGACTTACTTTGTTAAAGAACCCAAGTAATCTGAAATTGTATGCAGCTAATGGATCTGTTATTAAAACAGTAGTATTGGGTTGAATTTTGGACTTCGGAGGAAATTTAATTGGAATTTGACTATAGTTGATATTGTTACGTTCATTTTAGGCGCGGATTTTCTAGAAAAATTCGACCTTTTGGTGGACTTAAAAAAACGGGCGAATTTGTGACAACGAAATTCAATTGTTCACTTGCAGTTCGATTATTTCTGGACCAGGCTGGCTCCGGGAAAAGACGCCGCTCCATAATGAGGAGGCGTTCGGTTGATTCAAACTAACTGAAGTGTGGTTTGACCAATTTTCTATACCAGAATTCATATTTTATTAACTTTAATTTCAAATTTTACAAGAGAATTTTTAAAAAATCTATATTGTAGGTCCAATTGATAACGAGTATCTTGGATTGATACCATACTTGATAATGTACCGCTCGGTAGGGGAATTTTTCCCTCGAGGGGGGGGGGCTGCTAATGACATCGCGAACAAAGAAATTGTATCGCGGCTATTTTTCAATGATTGTAACTTAAATGTCGTGATCCTTGAGCTATAAATAAACCCTTTTAGTTTTATGCACGAATTTCAAATTTTATCCTATGCTGCCATGTTAAGAATATAAAATTTTCAATAAATTTAGAAGTTTTCGCTCGAATTTTAAAATAATTTTAATTCAATTCCAGATTTTTTTATAACAAGGCCGGATACAAAGTTTCGTGAAAATCCATTAATATTTGCGGCTGCTATAGTGTACACAAGAAATCTACTAAACAGACAGCCTGACATAACTTCAAAAATAGTCTAAACGTGTTCAGTAGGTCTTAAAACATGTTGGCCTTAAACTCTAATTCGAAAATTTTCGTGAAAACATTTTCACTATGCTGTATTACATTGTATGAGAAAGTAAAAATCTAAGACGTGGCTCTGTTGAATTTATAAATGAATCAACGGATGGGTTTATGGATTTTTTTAATGGCCTTGTATATTTAGGAGCCGCTGTCAAATGAACATTGGATGGCACGTCCAATTTTTAATATCGTGATATAAAAATCGGTATATATATCGGGGAGGTTTAAAACGCACGAAAAAATATATTTTACAAATTCACGGAAATGAGTATTAATCGTATGAATTTCGTCCAATTTGTTTGAAAGAAAAATTTTGACCTTTCCAATGGTGTCAAGGTGGAAACTCTAATAATATTTTAAGTCGTTAACACTAGAACGACGGAAGCTGTCTTTTTGACCGCATACCTACTTTAAGAAACTATTTATCTAAACCTGCTAATCCCAGCCCATTGGAATTTTATGAATTATCTTATTTTCTGAAAGTTATTTAAAACACTGAAGAAAATTATTCTGGGTTTTATAATAAGGTTAAATTGACCTCTGCCCGTCGTTCTAGCTAGTTCAAAATATCGGTCGCTTCATTGTTAAGAATCTATGTGTACGGGCTATAACATAACTAAAACTAAGTGGAAATGTAAAATAACGCAGAGCTGCACCTAGTCGGGTCCTGAAATACTTGTGTATCAAATTTCATGGTCGTACTTGGATTTTCCGCTATAGACAGCAGACGGACATCTGTTATGCGAGATATTAGCAATTTGGGATATTTAACGATTGGCTTGTACACTTTCTCTTGTCTTATGCATGATATTTTGTTGACATTTTAAGTTGCAATACACAAATTGTTTTCAGTGTATACGTCCAAAATCGGAGATGACGGATGATATAACTGGAGAACTGATGGAAGGTTTCCATTATATCTTGTATCAAGAGCCGTGCAGACCGGAATTATTTGTCGAAGGTGTAATAGATATTCTGGAGACGCCAACTGACCGGATTGTAAAAGATGTCGTATTGCAGCTGGACAGAGATGGTCATGCCTAATATGCATTGACAGTTTAAAGGATTACCTGAATGAGATTTACATGTTCTTGCTAAGTTACTAATAAACTCAATAAATTGTTTATTCCATGTGTTATATTTGTATACATCCAGCACGTATCGCCAAAAAGCACATTTGCAATATTTCTAATCATCCGATCACCACAACTCAATACCGAACTTTGTTTCATAGATGACAAGCAAAAACCATAATTTATTCTTTAATAATGGGGGTCATCCCATGGAAAACGGCCAAATTTTTAAATTGAGTGCCGATATTGTATTATATAAGAAATTTATAGCTAAAATATCTGCCAAAAGATAACCAATAAAAAGTGTTCGCCCACAAAACCCAATATGACCGCCGCGGAAGAATAAAAGTGCACAAATTAAGTATGATCTTATTCTAATACCTTTTGAACCATTCATCATGGCATAAGAAGGATATCGTTGGAAGGACAATTGTGGACTGTATTTTAAGGCATGATTAAATGTATAATAGATGAAATATTGATCAAATGCGTTTTTGAAAGTTATGAAGTGCAACCTTGGAATAATTTTAAAGGGGTTGTGACTTTCATCTCTGAAAGTAGTTTATTTCAATAGCATCTATAGTGTTTCCAATCCCCTTGTGGAGAAAAGCCTACACAAAGTCCAAAGTCCAACCAATTTATCGCATATTACAACATATGAAAAGTGAACATGTTTCTTGAGAGGAAATATTTTTTTTGACTTATTGCACATTTTTTGAAAAAAATTATCAAAATCTCGAACGGTTCATGTTAGCGTTCTAAAATGTATGTCAATCGTTTTCTAATGAAAAATTACATAGGAAATGTCCATTTGCGTAACTTTATTAGCGGTTTTGATTTTTTGACGAGTTTTTCAAAATTTCACTCGAAAATTTAGGGGGGTTCTGAACATTCGATTGCGTATAAAAACAATAGGCTTCCAGTGTTTAGGGATTGTGATTTTTGTACCAAATTTTGTTCGAATCGGTCCATTCGTTCGTCAGGTATAGTCTCCACAGACTCACTGGCACACACACACACATACTTTCACACGCACACACAGACATCACTTCAAAAATGTTTGATTCTTGATCAGGGATCCTTGAAACGTGCTCTCTCGTCGAAAACTCTAATTCAAATTTTTAACCCCGTCACAATACTTGCCTTATACATTATGTATATAAGGAAAGTAATAAGTTTGGTTATCAGCAAACTCCTGAACTACTACTGGGGATCTCTTCAACAGAGAGGTAAATGTTTATTGGCATTTTTAAAGAAAAATCTCAAAATTGTCGAACTTTTGGTGATTGTGATGGGGGAACTGGATGAAAAAAATTTTTTAAGTTGGGTGAAAATATTCTAGGCTACAATTTATACGATAAATTGCCAGTGTATTTTTTATGTCCGATATAGTCATTTAAGAATGAATCTAAAATGTCTGACGTGGTCAGCACTTGACTTCCTCATAATTCAATGAATTTACGGTACTTACGTATTATCGCAACCATGCCAACCCCCGGGATAACTTGCCAAATTGGCAACCCCAATGTCGCACGCATCTAAGGCGCTAAATTGGCAACAGTGTGCTTCTTTTCAAATTTCCCCGCTTGCCACTTTTGTCAGCCTAACCGTTCGTTGAAGATGGCAAGCTCGAATACTAAAATGCGAATCTGGGATTTACCGAATTCTGAAAAAGATGCCGTTACACTTTTACAGAAATATAACATTTTACCAGACGTTAGGAAATGTACCAACTCTCACCCGATGAAGCTTTATTTTGGAAAACAGATTTTTTGGAAGTGTAACGTTGCAACCTGTAATCAACACGCGGGAATAAGAAGTGGTAATTGGTTTGAGGGAAGCCGTATCCCGTTATTAACAGCAGTAAGATTCATGTATTGCTGGTGCAAAGAATTAACAACAATCAAATTTTGCGACAAAGAACTTAATTTAGCTGGCAAAACAGTCAGACTGGAATAATTATGAGAGATTTGTGTTCTCCACATAGAAAGCAAAGAAAGAACGAAAATAGGTGGAACTGGCCGCATTGTGGAAATAGATGAAAGCTTGTTCACGAAAAGGAAAAATAATTCGGGTCGAATTTTGCCACAGCAATGGATTTTTGGTAGCGTCTGTCGAGAGACCAAACAAGCATTTTTAACAACCGTTCCTGATAGAACTGCAGCCACGCTTTTCCAGAAAATTGTCGAAAACATTGAGGAAGGGAGTACACTTTATTCTGACAGTTGAAGAGCGTATCAGACTGATCAATTGGCAATCGCTTGATTTAATCATTTAAAAGTAAATCACAAATATAATTTTGTCGACCCCGAAACGGGTGTGCATACCCAAACAATCGAAAGAATGTGGGGTTCCGCGAAATGGAGGAACAAGAGACAACGGGGTACAGCAAGACACCATCTTGAGTCTTACTTGGCAGAATTCAAATGGCGACAAGACCAAGAAAAGGATAAAAAAATTGTTTTGATTCTATTCTAAAAACCATTTCACAATATTTCCCACCAAAACGTACCTTTATTTGACGATAAATCAATTAAGAATTATACAGATAAAAATTACTTATTATTTTTCTTCCGTCAGCGTATTCCGTCGGTCTTATATAATGCCGCCAATATGGTTGCGATAATACGCAAGTACCGAATTTACTTTTACAGTGAAAAAATAATGAAAAGTTCTACGGTATTGCGTTTTTACATTGAATTATATATTCGCGCTTTTTCAGATATGTCGAAGTACTCTATTATCTTATATTTTGCGAAACTCGAATCCGACAGCAATCAATATTGATAATATGCGGACTTGCTTATTATACTAAAATAATTGAACAATTTGGCGTCGTTTTCGTAAACTTTACGTCATATTTGCAATTTTGACGAAATTTTCGTCAATCTAGAGGCGAAATATTGAGAAGTTTGCCAAATGTTAGGCAAGTGTTAGGCAAACTAAGAGAAAAGCATTTCTTATATAGCAGAAGGTATGCTCGTCGTATGACTGAATTCCAAATTTGCAAAACATTACCTCCTATTAACTCAATTTTTATACATTTGGCGACATTTTCGTAAATTTGTCAACATTTGAAAAAGCCAGAGTTCGCAACATCCCGCCAAATTTGAAGCCAAAATTTTCTATAAGCTTTACGGAGAAATGAGTCATTCTTATAGTAGATTCTTGCATTTTCCAAGGTGTTGGAATTTTTAATCAATCGTCCTTTTCAATGATTCACAGTAATTTTTATCAATTTTAACAATTTCGTAAATTTTGAGACATTAAAAACTCGCCAAGTTTGCGATATTCCGCCAAACGCTGTGGACTAAGAAATGGGGCTCTTGTAAATAGACTATTCGTGAATTATAAGGAGTCACTGTACAAACTATCGTCCAAAGTATCTTTCTTGACGGTAAAGAACTAGATCCAGGAGAATATTAAAAATAATTATGGGATGATATTCGATTTGAAATGTTAATGAGTACCTTCTATACATGGTTAATACTTCATATTAGTCTAATTTTCCCAAAATTTCCATATAAATTAATGTGGAAAATGTGCAATATCTCGAAAATGGTTCATGCTAGCGTTGTAAAATTATTTGCCAATGGTTTCCTAATTAAAAATTGCATAAATGGTTAAGCAACTTTGACTGCATTTTTTTCAAAATTTTATTTAAAATTTGGGAGTCTTACGAAAATTCGATTGAGTTTCTAAACAATGGGTTTTTAGTATTAACAGATTGCAATTTTTGTACGAAATTCTGTTCAAAGCGCTCCATTCGTTCCCGAGATATTTCATCCACGAACTTGCGGACACACACATACGTACATACACTCTGGCATCGCCTCAAAGGCGTTAGAGTTCAATGATGCTTGTTCGTAGAAAATTCGCGATGTTTTCGTAGAAAATTCGAAATTTCGACCACGTCACGATATTTCCCTTATATATTGTGTTATTTCCTTATATACTTAGAATAAACTTTTATCTAATGTTAATTTTTCTAATTTTGAGAATATGTCAAATTTAGTAAAACTCATAAATGAGGTAAATGACTAGGTATAAATTATAGTATAAAATTATGTGAAAATAATAGTTATAAAAGTTTAATTAGCAAGTATTGCTGAAATATAATTACGTTCTCTATTTCTGCGATAAGTTTTGTACTCCTTTAAATTTATGAATGTCAATTCACAGCTAGTTTTACCTTAAAACGCAGTGTCAGTACGCCAGTACCAAATGCAACCCAGAGGACTCAAAAACTCATTTATACTAATTCAAACATGCTGAATACAAAGAGATCCGTTTTTTAAATTACTTCATGGATCTGGAGAAATAGCCTCTCAAATTCTGGCCGCCTTTACCTATATCTCAGGCCAAAGGAGTTTCCACAGCATGATGCAATTGAATAGTTATAGGGCTCAAAGGGAAACTATTCAGCTCAGAGGTGATGATTCAGCTAAATAATAAATAAATATTGAGAAGTCATCTGAATGTAAAAATTCAGAACCATGGAGTTAGACATGCTTCTTCATTTATCTTCAAATCCACGTTATAAACAATGCAATTAATATATATATATATATATATATATATGAAGAAGAAAAGTGTATGTATGATCCACCATAACTGGAGAACGGCTGAACCGAATTTCATGAAATTTATCTTGGTAGTCTTGAAATCACCCTACAAAAACATAGGCCCTGTTTAGAGTTTCTACAAACAATGGTTCTCGAGATATTGGTGAAAATCGACACTTTTTCCTAGGAGATTTATTCTTTAACTCCATGATTCACAACGAAAAAGGTTGGGCATTGTTGGTTTAAAACGTGAAAGTCAATTAAATCTGAGTTTTGTGGGAGTTTATTGAACGTATTAGACAATTTTGAAAATCGCAGGTTTGAGAAATGAATTTAAATAGAAACTTTCACCATGGTTTATTTCTCACAGGCTTACTCAACAACGAAAAGTATTCAGAAATCGCAAGAAAGATCAATTATGCATAAAGCATTGATTATGATACACTTTCCAACTTTAATTTTATTTAAACATCTCTAAAATATGATACATTCAGCGGTAATATATCACAATCGGCCCTATATGTTCCGGCGTAATTTTTATCATAGTTTTGCATGGTAAATTCCGAGCAACGCCGCGTAATCGCTGGTAGTATATATATATATATATATATACATATCATGGAGGTAAAAGTAAAGAGTTATAATTTCATATTAAGAAAACGCCAATATCCTTTTAGACAATCATTCATGTGGCACCGAGATAATATAAGTAGTCCTGCATTGTATGTATTTCTATGGCGAAAGGCCTAAAATGTTTATTTAAATCGTCAATTTTGTAAAAATAAATTATTAGGGCAATGCAAAGTAGAACTGAAACAATAAAGAATATTCCTAAGTATTCAAACAATTTTATCTTTCAATTTATTTTTATCTCCCTGCATTCTATACTCTAATCCTACAACTATGGAAAAATACTGATTAATTATACTCATAATTCTGAAACTCTTAATTTAAAAATAATCAAAAATACATTTACTAAATACTACGCCTTTCTATTATGTCAACTAAAGGTAGCCGCTACTTTACTAACCCTTGCGACACCTAGATATAATTCTCAAAGCATTATGGTATTTTCAAACTTTCATCCATAGGAGTTTTATCTCCTTCTTTCTAACTCCATGGACATGGTAGATTGATTAGTTGGAGATGAATGGCATGACCCATGCAGTTAGAGGGAGTTAGCCCATGGTAGTATCAGAAATTGTGAACTTGAAATAAAGTTGGGTATTAAACTTGATAATTTGTTTGTTAGATGGTCCAGGAGGGCGTAAATGCATTAAGTTGGGAGATGGTATGCATGTTTTGATAGATGGATATGTTAAGGTGGCATTACTACACACTTGAATTTGTAAATTCAAAATTCTCTATAAATGACCTCAATATTAAATAAGTACAGAAGTATTATACAGTCAAACTCGGTTGTAACAACCTCTGTTGTAGAGATAACTCGGCTATTACGTCAAAATTATGAAGTCCTTTCGCGATCCCTATTGGAATAATGCAATTTTGCCTTGGTTATAACGTTATAAAATTTCCAGATTACTTAGATATTGCATCCAATTAAGTCGTGTATTCTAATATGTGGACATTTTATGCTTTATTTATATATTTCTATAAAATGTTTAGTGTTACACTAAACGAAAAATCACTTGTTTCTCGGCCCTTTCTTGCGAATTGACCCTCTCTCCTCATTTTTCATCACCACTGCATAACTCGCCAAATCTTTTGATGAGGCCAGGAAATCCAGATAGCAATCTTTTCGATGTTAAAACTTTTGAAGATAATCTGTAGAAGATGTTGCGAAAGCGAACAATCAAACATTTCCAACTTTTGATAAATTCGTCCATATCGATGTTGATTTCACAACGAGTGAGGCACTTACGGGACCTGATGTTAACTGGGGCCCCCATACACTCACCGAATACCAAATACATGCAAAAAAAATCACTAAGCAAATTTGAAAGTTTAGGACCACTGTCCCGAAGGCACTTTTGTACATGTACAACGTTTTATTTAAAATTAAAACTTTAAAAGATGTATAATATTTAAAACTATTAGTATATTTTCAAAATTTAAAATAAAAAAAATCTGATGTGGGCAACACATGACTTTCCTTATATAATGCAATGAATTTACTACTTTTACAGTTAAAAAAATGTTTTTCTTATAGTAGATACTCATATTCTTTCCAAGATATTGAATTTTCATCAATTAGTCGTCATTTTCATTGATTTAGCGTCATTTTTATCAATTTGGCGAGATTTTTGTTAATTTGGCAACAATTAAAAATGTAGCCAAGTTGGCGATATTCCGCCAAATTCGTCGCCAAAATCTCGCCAAGCGTTATGGAGAAATAAGTTATTTTTACAGCAGATAAATGACTATTGGCGTTCAAATACAAAAGTATTACTCAAAGTCTCTTTTTTCATGAATGGAACAAGCTAGATCCACGAGAATGATGTCACTCAATTCATCGCATGGTATTACATATGAAAAGTGAACATGTTTCTCAATAGGAAATATTTTTTTTTTATTTTATATAACTTTTTGATAATGTTTTTGAAAAATGTGCAATATCTCGAGAACGGTTTATGTTAGCGTTCTAAAATTTATGTCAATCGTTTTCTAATGAAAAATTACATAAGAAATGTCTATTTGTGTAACTTTATTAGCGGTTTTGATTTTTTGACGATTTTTTCAAAATTTCACTCAAAAATTTAAGAGGGTTCTAAACATTCGATTGCGTATAAAAACAATAGGCTTACATTGTTTACGGATTGTGATTTTTGTACCAAATTTCATTCGAATCGGTCCATTCGTTCGTCAGTTATCGTCTCCACAGACTCACTGACACACACACACACACACACACACACACTGACATCACTTCAAAAATGTTCGATTCGTGATCAGGGATGCTTGAAACGTGCTCTCTCGTCGAAAACTCGAATTCGAATTTTCGACACCGTCAGAATACTTTCCTTATACATTATGTATATAAGGAAAGTAACTAGCGTTAGTTTATATTATTCAAATAATTAATTATTTCTAATTAAAATGTTTTTACACAACATTTAGGGGTCCTTAAAATTTTGGAGCTCAGGGCCGCGACCCTTGAGACCCGTCCATTAATTATACCCTGGGCACATATAGAGTAACGAGTGGAAAATGGTAGAGTATAATCAATGCCCAGCACAAGAGATGCCCTGGAAGCCATTCATATTGTTGCAAACGTGTTATATTCTCTTACTGGTGTCCCCCGTCTTGTCTTTTGTCTCTCTCTCGCAGAACAAACGGTCCCATCAGGGTGTTTTCTCCAAAAGATAGCGATACGAACATTCTTTCACTGAGCTCACTCTATGGTTACTAGAACTTTGAGTCCGAAGAAGCGTTACCAGATTTGGTGACTTCCGGAATGTTCCAGAAATTTCTTGATAAAACGATTATTCTTCGAGATATAGATATTTCCAGAAGTTCCTATGGAGAGACTATAAAAAGGACTCATCACTCAGTTGGAGTTTAGTTGTCGAGTTGACAATATACGAGTATCTGTGAACTGACTTGTCATGTTTTGAGAATAGTAGCTGTTTTGTGAAATTATTTTCACCAGAATTTTATCGCTTATTCTGTGAAATGAGTGGAGCATTTAAGTGTTGTTCGGTTGTACATTGTTCCTATTTACTTTCTGCTTGTGAATAAGCGTCAGTTATCCAGAAACTTGGACTCGTTCTTGTATCCTACGGATACACCCATGATTCTAGAGGATACGTTTTTATAACAGTATAAGAAAGAAACTTTATGACGCAGAAGGTGGAGATCCAAAAATGTTGGGACAGGGAAGACGATTTAGCTAAGCATAAATTCAAAATAAAATTACAGATTTCTTTGCATGAAACATATGAATTTTTACTTCCTCATACGTAGTATTAAAGTATTATTTTCTTTGATACAAATATATTTTAAGACCGCCTGAACACGTTTTGACTATTTTTAGAGCGATGTCTATCTGTCTTTCTGTGGTCGATTTCTTATGTACACAATGAAAGACACAGATATTAATGGATGTTCATGAAACTTTATATCCGGCTTTGTTATTAAAAAAATGTAGAACTAAGAATTTTGTTAAATTCGAGCGAAAACTTATATATTTAAATTATATATCTTTTTAACAAAATTTGACAAACGTAAAAGGGTTTATTTGGGGCTCAATGATTACGTGACTTAAGTGACCTGATTACGGGAACAATAACTGTGACTGTTTGTGATGCTATTAGCCCCCTTGGGGGGGAGCAAGTTACCCCACTGGGGGATACATTGTCAAGTATGGTAGCAATCGAAAGAATTTTTCAAGACCTTTAAAGGGAAGGTCACACGTTATAGTTGTAATCATTTGGACCCACTATACCGATTTTTCAATTTTTTTTTAAATATCTGAAAAAGATTCTGGTATGAGAAAGTAGGTTGAGCCATACTTCAGTTAATCCCTATTATCATTATTTAAACGTTTGATGTTTTCTTTTGTTAACCTGCATTATTTTCCCAAACACAGTATCTTAAAAGTACTCCATGCACTAATAACATTTATAATATGTACCAACATTTTCAAATTATTCATCACTTATAACGTCACTCTGTAATACCATCAAAATTGTGGCCTGACTGTATTGTGTTGTGTTTTGGACGTCATAGTTTTTATTGAAGGCCTAATTTTATATTGTGGTTTGATAGGTTCCTATAATGTAGTTGAAAAATATTATATTGCCGTGATATGGGCAAGAAAAGGTTTAAATATCCTTTTTGCTTTCATGTTGAGCTTACATTTGAAACCAATTTTTAAATCAGTCCAAGTTGCAGTTTTCTACAGTTTAAGTGCATTTAAATATTGCTTTATTTATAGAATATAAAACAGGTTATCCGTAGTGACCCTTATAATATATTTGAAACTTTTTCTGCCTCATAAAACATATTTGTATTGAGGAAGTTATCGGCTTCAACAAGTGATGTTACTTTCATGCAAGTTGTTTGAAATCGTAACATTTTTGAACAAATATCTTAATTTTTTCCCTTACATATGGTAAAATATGGGTTAAAACAAATAAGATGTGGGTGTACAGACAGGATACAAGAACGAGTTCAAGTTTCTGGATAACTCACGTAAGCAGGAACAATATACAATCAAACAGTACTTAAATGCTCTACTAACTTCACGGAATAAGCGATATTATTCTTAAAATGTTAAAGTAGTTTCACAAAATATTGACAAAAATAACAGTCCAACGAAACTCGTGTCACTTCCATTTGTCACCTTTCTTCGACGAAGGGGCGAGTCCTTTTTATAGTATCTCCATAGAAACTTCTGGAAATATCTATATCTCAAGGAATAATAGTTCTATCGAGAAGTTTTCGAACATTCTGGAAGTCGTCAAATTGGCGATAAATCGCCAAATTTGGAAACTCTTCAGACTGAGAAATCCTAGCAATCCTGGGCCCACGTCATGCGCAGTATTTCCTTCGCTTGGCCTTCCAGAGAGGCGAAAGAGGAGGCTTCAAATGTAACATTGTGCGTTCGCAACAATCAGTTGAGTTAATAGCTAGAGTAATAAATATTATTGCCCACCCGATCATTTCAAGGTTTATTTGTACTTGCTTTAAAGTAGCATTTGCACTTGAAATCGAATATATATTTTTAATGTCCGTGCAATTCAAAACTTAATAATTTTCCATATTTTAGCAGTCGGAACGTGAACCCCTTTTCCGTCACATGACGCTATCCTAGCTCACCACGAGGGGGGAGAGGCAGATCACATTACAGCCTAAACGAGCATCACAACTTCCATGACCGCAGATAGGTTTCGAACCCATAATGAGAAAATCGAGTGAGCACGAGGAAACGCGTACCTTATACCCCTCAGTTACCAGGCCGGCAATATCAAAGATAATGGTAGTTTTTAATTTTCTTTCTCCCCCCAGTACATAGGCTTCGTTTTAAACTTGTATAAGCTGCGGCGCCGCTATCAATCACTTTTTTGAAGGTTGCGCCTTTTTAGAAAAATAGTTCTGGTCCAATTTCTCCAAACCTTTGGGTGAGTCAGACGGTCTGAAATCTGTAAACGTCTACTACGCTGGCAAGTCATGGCTAACATATACCAACCTCCCTTAACTAACCATTCCAGTGTGACATCTCAGAGTCGAAATTAAAACACATGTACTGGGAAAACATAATTTCTGCAGTTATCAGAATAGCATGATTTTTGCAGATGATTTGTAGTTAAGGCATGCTTAAACGTCCAATTTGAATATAATAAAAATATACAACATTTGACCTTTCAGAATGTAAGTTCAAGTCAATTGAACAGCTGGCGAAATCATGCATATAACAGAAATCAAGAACTTCCTCAGAATAGTAATGAAAATGTATTTTGTCATTCGATATTACAGTCTGTCTCAGAGTGGCAAACACTTTGTAACAAATAGCGCCGGTTGATAAGTGCGTGCCTGTTAATCGCAAATAATTAAACATCCATTCAATTTTTAACTCAAGTTCTGTACCTCCTATTTAAGACTAATTTGTTTCAAATTCACGGAAAGCAAATTTTGGGTCGGGTTTTAGCGATTTAAAAATTTATTAAATTTAAATTAGTTAAGTTCATTCCTAGATCCGCATCCCATTTAAATCTAGCCTTTAATTTCTAGATCCAATATTAGCTTTGTACATTCCTGGACCGACGCCCACACATATACTGACGGACGTGAACGATTCAGATACAGTCATCCTTTGATCCGATTTGGCGAGATTTATGCTCTCCGCAGTACGAAATAGCTGCCACGACAGAAAGATTTGCTATCGGTTAAGTATAAGCTTTTTGAGAACCCCTATAGAGACAAACTCTGTTGTAGCCCCAAGTTTCTCGATTGAACTCTGCACAAGAAGGCAATGGCCGCCAAGTTCAACCGTCTGTAGGAAAGTTCCCAAGGTTAGGATCGTGATTTCATTGCAGATAAAAGAATCCATTTATTGGTTCCCCGCTCATAATGGAATAACGGACACCTACAAGTGTAGTTTGGAATACGATTTTGCAAATCTGAACTTACGTAGCTATTCGTGGAAGAAATTGGATGCCTTCTGATCTCCAGAGAAAACAGTGACACACAATTTTCACAATAGTCCTCTGGATGAGTCGGACGGCCTGGGTTCTCCACACAATTTTCCCTGTTGCTATTGTAAGCATCTACCATTTCTTGTTGACGAGATGTAACGTGATCCTACGGAGATTGCGCTTGGAGATTTTAGTTTGATAGTATATATAAATACGGGGTTTAGTTTCCGCGCTCATAGTTTGATGTAGAATTTCGCTCAAACAAAATGTAGCGCAACCTTTTCGGAAACATGTAATGAGTTTTCTTTCTCATGGTATAAGAGGGACAAGATTTACTTGCCAAATGAGCTCATCCATGCGTAGGAAACTGCCTATACAAACAGTGCAATACAAGATAGTGAGAAAGAGAACGAATTTAAAAGGAACAAAGTAAATGGATTCAAAAGGAAAAGCGGAATATTGGTGGAAAAGGATTTAAACCAGTTTAAACTTGGCCAAATCATATATTGGTGTCCAAAATGATCCTCATATATATATATATATATATATATATATATATATTAAAAAATAGGCGGTGCAAGTTATGTGCAAGATGTATGTTTCCCTGCGAACCATGACTGTAAAAGTAAGGAGTTAAAACTTCATATTAAGAAAACGCCCATATCGCTTGACGATAATTCGTGTGGGGCTGGGCTAAGATAAGTAGTCCTGTATTCCATGTATTTCAATGATGAAAGTCCTACAATATGTATTATTTAAACTCAATTTTGTAAAAATAAATTATTAGCGCAGTGCAAAGTAGAATTGAAACAATAAGTAATATTGCTACGTATTCAAAATAGTTTTCCTTTCTATTTTTATCCCCCTATATTCTGTACGCTATCCTACAACTATGAATAAATACGGGTTAATCATTCTCATAATTTGAGAACCATTAATTTAAAAATGCAGATGCTAAATACTATGCCTTCGTGTGTCAACTAATACTATCGACACCTAGATATAATTCTCAAAGCATTATGGCATTTGCAAGAGTTTCATCTATAGGAGTTAGAAAGAAGATACAACTTCATGCTGCTAACACTTCCGAACTTGTGCAGGGATTTATTTTAAGCGTTTATAGCCTCAAAACAGAAGTTTGTTTTATGGCTTTGATGTAACATTTGGAAATAATTTTTGAGGTGGTGAGTTATCTTTCGATCAGAGGCAGGGTAGTCATTTATGGAAGTGACAAATTGCTTCATAATTAATTTTGTATTGTATGCACTCATGAGATTTTTCAGTTATATTTATGGGTTATACTATGCAGCACCCCTCCCCCAAATATCCAATTATATTGAACAGCTGTTGAGAAATCTGCATGTAATGCAGCATGTAATAAATCTGCATGTTTGTGCATGTAAAAATAACTTTCGAAGCAAAGTATATAACTAGGAAAAATCAGTAACCGATTTTAAAACAAAAATTTATCCATGGCAAATATAGATATTTTTGAAAAGTGGCGAAAAGTAAGTAGCCAGCTTGTTCAGTACTAATAAGCTATAAAATATATTATCTTCTTGAATTTTAACAATCATGCTAAGAAAGGAGAAGAAAGTTAAATAATTTTGTACCTTAAGGTACAAAATATTGAATGTAGAGAAATCCACACACTTTAGAACAGTCTCAACTACATTTTATTTGCATAGCACTTTAGTTTGCGATCCAGTTATTTATCAAGTATTTGAAAACTATACAGACAAATTAAAATAGAACTATTTCAGTTCGGCAGCATAAATGCACTCAAAATATCAGCAATATAGTCGGCAGCTTTTAATTTTTTTAGACGATAATTGGATCTTTTTATTTTCTAAAGAGTTTTTTAGAACAATATTTCTATAACTATTTTAAGGAGTCCATTAAGAGTTTCAGAAGAAATATCATTTTAACCTCCCCCCCCCAAAGAAAAATTAAACAATTATGAGTTTGGTAGAAATTTCCCGAAACTGTACCTGTCGTAGACAAAATCTGAACATGCAGGCCTTTCATTTTTACTTCGATGAAACATTTTATGTAACGAGCAAGTTAATTTCAGAAGTCCATATAACTCTTCTGAAATTCTTCAATTTTACTTATAAGAATTAAACGAGAAATAAGAGCTACAAACGCCATGTGCATAGATTGTTAAATGAAATGTTTGAAATTACCGTTTGACTCATTAAAACTTCAGAGAGTATAAAACTGGAAAAATATATCAATTTCTCGACACAATACGATTTTAAAGTCTGATGTAATCTAAATTTGCTGGGATCTATGAAAGATTTGATAAGGAATCATTTGATTGAGCGATTAGAAATTCTAGTAAACCCAGTACATACTCTGCCCTGCAAGAGATTTCAAGAACATTTTTATGGGATATGTTCCTTATAGTTACAATAAGTGATTTTGTTTCAAGACCTCTTAAAAGTGCAGTTTTATTTTGTACTTCTATACATCGATAATACCTAAAAATTGTATGGGTAATAAGAGAGTACCTGTATATATATATAATCATTTTTTAATAAGGTGGATCCGATAATTGTAAAAAAATTTTAATGGTCATGAATTTATTAAAATTTAATTTTAATAGTTAGAGCGCATGATTGCGACAGAACTATTGCTTCCAGAAACAATGTTGCTGTATAAACCTATATCAAAACAATAAATCCATGAACATTGAACAATTTTTAAAATTAGATTATCCTTATTGAAAAATTTATAAGCTACAGGTATTCACTTAGCCATACAGTTTTTAGGCTTTATCGATGTATAGGAGAAGGGGGGTACAAAATAGCACGTGAAACAGAAATTCGGTGTTTAAGGCAGTTTTAAGAGTTCTGGGAAAATAAAATAAGCATTAGAATTCGTGACGCAGTTTTATAGAATCAAGTTTGAATCTTAAGCCTTAAAATAAATATGCGGCATAAGCGATAAATGTATTTTTAAATCGCGATTCATCCTAACTTTTGTTCATGAAAAGTAAAAACGTTATAATCTGAAAATATATTTCATGACACGATGAAGATTGACGCATCATTATATAATTGACGCTTTTCCATCTTATTGACATCATATGCGAGAAAGCGCCATCTGGTGGAGGTAGTTTTGAAAAGTGTTTTTCGCCAAGTCAAAATTTTGCCATTTTTGAAAAGAATGTTAAAATCTCTAACTAAATATCAAAGTTGTTTTTTCCATGTGAGTTATGAGATCAAATTATTTTTTTATATATATTAAGTCAATGGAATGGAAACGTTCACAAACCTCAAAATGGATTCGAACGATTGTTTTTAATTGAATGTTATTCGTTTATGGAAGTTTGATTCTGTTTATGGGAGATCTAATTTGAGTAGACTTGCTGTTCGGCAGATTTTAGTGTTGTTGATGCGGTAAAGATTATGTGCCTTTTGATAAGTGATGTATACAAATCTAATACAAGGAATGATCAATAAAGAGTTTATTAGCTATTAAAAAACAAAAGAAAATTCATTCCGCCAATTCTTGAAAATATCGATGCTTAGAGTTGAGTCGTATTGTCTTTAAGGAAATCTACTTCGCACATTATGCAATTCTCAATAAGCGCGTCAGTTGGTCTCTTCAGGATACTGATCACATGACCAGCAATGACATTAGCTTCAGTACGGAATGCGTATTTGAATTTCTGGTTTGCTTCCTCCACTGGCATTATTCCAAAAAGAAATCGGGTCAATACCGAATCTTGAGTTATGCACTGGAAAATAATTTTGTAATGCAGTTTAATAATTTCAACAAAAATACATACATAAGACTGTTGAAATATGTGTATGTGGGTAACAAACGACTTTACATATATAATGCAACAAATTTACTTTCACGGTGAACAACAAGGTTTTTAGATACTATATAAACATTTGAATAAATGTATAATATCTACGGCACCATGATTGTAATGCTAAATTATACATTTGAAGCTTTTCAGGATAACATGTAAAATTATTTAGATGTTCCTAATTAACTTATATTTTGCTCAACTCTAAAATGAAAGTTAATATTGATTGAATCCTCAACATATAGTCCGTATATTAAAATATTTTAATTCAAATTTACATCACCTCTGCTAATTGTCATTTTTGCAATTTCAACTATATTTTTTCAATTTGAGGCAACATATCACCAAGTTGGCGATACTTCGCAAAATGAGGCGCCAAGTTTATTGTCAGACGTTACACACAGACTAAGAAAAACTTTTGACGAGTTTCCATACACTAAAATATTTGCAAGCATGTAATTGAAAATTTCAGGAAAATAAGCTAACCGTAATGGGGAGAAATGTTCCAGATAGTTATATATAAATACAGAAATCACGTCTAGGTAGAAGATGGATAATTAGCTTAATATTTCGGATATAAAGATGGAATTTTCATGAAGGCATGCAATTGTGGCTTTTCTTATCAGTTTGCAGAAATTACAGCCTTGATTAAAAGTATTAGGTACCCTAATTTTTCTACTTTAACTGTGTGTGTGTTACTTGAAATCACCTCATTTGTTTATGATTGCATACGTGGTTGGAAGTTGAAATGAAAATGCAAACTTCATTTCAATGGACAACCAATAAAACATTTCCAGGACGATAATTAGAAATTCCAGGTTTTTGTGGAATCAATCTATTCCATTCGCTGTTCTGGTTTGTACACGTGCACGCAATTGTTGCTTATCTCCTCCAAATTTGAGGTCTTGTCTGCACAAAATGTCGAAAACTAAGGAGCTTAGCAACGAACAACGGTTGGAAATTCAATTTTTATATGAGCAGGGCAATAGCCAATGTAAAATTGCCAAAATGTGAAATGTTCGAGATGCTCGGTGCAATACACTATCAGACGTCTTAAGAATACTGGTAGTCATTTAAATCGTCGAAGAAGTGGGAGAAAAAAGATCACTACACCCAGGGTTGACCGAATTTTAAAACAATTTGCATTGAAAAATCTTGGAAAATCTTCATTTCAATTACCTGCTGAATTGTCAAAGGCAACAAGAAAAATAATATCTGCTCCAACCACTAGAAGACTGCTTGTAGAAGCTGGATTGAAAGGCTCAAGACCAGGAGGAAGCCATGGATTTCCGAAATAAATAAAAAGAAACTGTTGGAACGAGCTTTTAAACATGGTCATTTTACTGAAGATTGGGAGACAATTCTTTGGTCTGATGAATTAAACGTTCAGGTATGTTTCATTTCACTTGTTTTTATTCAAAACTAACGTGAAATTGTCAATATGTAGCAACTTTTTTTGTAAAGCTCTTTAGGAAGTTAGCAAAATAATTTCAATACTATAGGTATTTAGAACACCTGGTGTGTCTTATGTGAGGAGACGTGTAGGTGAGGAATATAAGGAAGAGTGCATAGTGCCCACTGTGAAACATGGTGGTGGCACCATAATGATTTGGGGATGCACGGCAGCCGGCGGTGTGGGAGAATGTACATCTGTGAGGTACGAATGAACTTTGTCGTACAGAAATGTACTGGAAACACTGCAAGCATCTTTTTTACGAATTTTTGGCGATACAAACATGGATGGAGTCAGACCCAAACAAGAAAATGCAACTTGTCACACATCTGTGACTATGAATTTGTTCAGTGCAAATGGTTTACATATTTTGCATTCTCCAGTCTAGACCTCATCCCCATTGAAAAGTCGTGGCTTTTCTCAAACGCAAGATCAGGAAGCATTCCATTACTTCAAAAACAACCTTCACTTCATACTGCAAGAGGAATGGAAGAAGATGCCGCGCCAGGAATGCAGTAGGTAGTACGCTCTATGCCTAAAAGAATTAATGTCGTCATAAAGAGCGAAAGGAGAAAATTGATAAGTTTCAATACAAAATGATTATTTTGAATCTCTACATTTTTATTTTATCCCAACACATTAGTAGTTTAAAATAAATTGACTTCAGTAGGGTGCCCAATACTTTTGATCATGGCTGTATCAACAAAGTAGCTGAATGAAAAATCAACAAGGGTTTTTGAATGTTTACAGTGCAAAAATATAAAACTATTTCATAAGTATTTTATTCCGCGAATCGAACGAACTACATCCATAAGAATATTAGATTTGTCTCGTATTGCATTGCATTAAAAGTAACCACTTTAATTTTATGCAATACTTTTGATATATTAGAGAAACCGTGCAATATCTTGTGATCGGTTCATGCTAGCCTAAAGTTTGCGTCCTTAGTTTTCCAATCGTAAATTGCATAAGAAACAATCATTTACGCAGCATTGAAGCTTCTGATTTTATTATTTTTTAAGATATCATTAATTTTTTTTTTTTTGGGGGGGGGGGGGGGGAGGGGGTGCGAGTCTTCCAAACATCCGACAGAATTGTTCATCTTGTATAATATTTGTACCAAATTTCATTAGTGCGATTTCGCTTCCACAATTCCACGGACACACACACTTCCAAAATTTTTGATTCGAGTCAAGGGATGCTTGAAAGGTTCAAAAATTGAAGTTTTCGGTGGTACAGCACCAGCCACTATGTTTTTTTATACATTATACATTATACTATGTATGCTATTTATACATTATACTATGTATGCAGGGAAAGTAATGAGATGGGAAATGTACAAGCAGTGTTGGCATCGTAAATTTTTGAATATTTAGTGAAAGATTTCCTTCAGCGTAACGGAAAATCCAAAATACCGACCGCCATGAAATAAGATTGAAACGTTTTAAATAATTTGGCGATTTTTTTTATGCGAAACATCTTAAGGGACAGAATAAATTAGGAAATAAATGAGACTGGTATAAAGCGAGCGGAAGCATGTAAAAGAGATAATGTTACAAATATCATTATCATAATTTTAAGGTTCGGGTCGCTTAATATTTGCGACAAATTTGGTTTCTTTCGATCGAATTTAGCCTAAAACCATTTAGAAATCTGTAAAATTGCCCAAAACGTCACAGATGAGATTTTTCCAGAACTTTCAACAGGGTGTATACAAAATAGTCGTTCAGTTAAGATGACGTGAGGCGAGTAAAAGTATCTGCTGATCTCAAAATTGAACCCAATATGTAATGTCGCTCCTATATTATATATATACCCTCTGCTGTAAATTCAGGTCGAAATGTGTAAAAACAAAAATTCAAATACAAAATTCAGGTCGAAAATGTGTAAAAATCAATTAAAAACATCTGCGGAGACTATTCAGGTTGAGGCAAAATGGATTTTGCAGGAATCACATTTTGCAATATTAAATTTCAATAAAGTTTGAAAACCTTATTCGATCTTTACTGCATTTGTTTCGTTTACAGGCTTTCGAAACACTACAAATTCCTCGATAATTGTTTATAACTACCTCGCACTTTTCGTTCGCGCTATAACTAATGGCTCTTAACAAGATCATTAAACTGTTGGGTACAGTAAAACAGTAATTGAAGTGTTCGCTCATTTCACAAAACAGCCCCTATTATTCTCAAAACGGATTCATCAACCATTTAATAATGTAGGCCATATATCAACTGCTCCAACTGAGCGATGTCTATATTTATATACTCTAAAAACTTCTAAAATGGGCTCGTATATCTTAAAATATTCGCTATATTGGGAAGGATCTCAAAGATTCCGAATGTCCACCTAAAAGTCGGGATAAATCACCAATTCTGGCATCTTTGGATAAACAACCCTGAAATGGTAACCCTGGATTCAAATCATAGCCCGTAACGACATTTTCTTTCCATGGCTCTCAAATGAGAAGCCAATGAAGGAGTTTTTCATGTTCATAATGCTGTGCACGTGTGGATTAATTTTCATCTTACCATAATACGAACCCTTGAGCATTCATTCTCGAGTTCCTGTTTAAGAGCATCCGTAAGGGCAAGAATTGCAGCGTTCACGCCAATGTACATACTATAACCGGCAGAAGGTTTGGATACAGTCCATTGACTCAATTGATCTCGGCGGTCGATGACACTAAAATAAATAAACACATCAACTAAGATTAGGGGAGTACATAGCTTCTTAATTATGATTTTACCTCAGGCATAAATTTTCGAAATTGTTTCAAATGCTTTATAGTGTGCGATTTCTGCCAGAATTTAATGTTGGGTGAAAAGGCAATAAAGCTTAATAGGTAACTTTAATCCCATCTTCATTAAACATTTAGTTTATTAGCATTGTCTCAAATCTTAACAATGCGAATGAATATGTAGTTTTCAATAGTATTACAGTATGAACTTCAGTAAAACTATGTCATTAGAATGGATACATGTCAATTTTACTAAAATATTAAAGACCACCAATCATAGGTTTTAAAAAGTCATTTAATGAAAATCCACCTTTCTCCAAGAACATAAATTTACAAAGCCAAAGCGCTTTCCAGCTCACTATGCCCTTCATCAGCGGCGAAAATTTTCGCCGCTGATGAAGGGCATGGTGATGCCCGAAAGCTCTTTCGCAACTTATGTTCGTTGAGAAAAGTGGTTTTATTAAATGAATTTAAAACCTATGATTGGTTGTCTTTAATTTAATAACTTATATTATACCTGCCACACTGAACGACTTGAAAAATTATCCCCTCTTTCTCATCCATCAACTTCAAACATTCTCTCGTGCAAATACTGACGGCCATGAAATTTACCTGAAAGAAAATTATAAAATGTATTTTTATAAAACTGTCTCATGGGCCCCAAATTTCTCTTTTCTTATCCAATAAGTTGGCAAAGATTTTATTTCTCTGCATAACGTTAGATAAAATTACCAAAAACTAAAAATCTGAAAATTACATAGCGTGGCTATTTACGCTCTAAACACTTTATACATAGTGGTTTTCAAATAGACTATTGCAAAACTTTAGTACGTCAAATTGGATGCAAATTTTGTACCAACATTTTTTCAACCGGATTTCATACAAATTTAGAATATATTTTACGCAAAATATAGCCATCTAACACAATTTTTTCAATTCTTTGCACACAGTAACCTTAAAGTAATAAAATCTCTTTAAATCAAAGGACTGCATTTACGAATTTAAACCATAGTATATGACTTAAGTTTCAAATTCTTCATAAAATTACTTTATGCTGAATTTGGTACAATTATCAAAATATGAAAACTTTACTATACATTCGACGTTTACAGATTTGAATGAATTATTTATATCAAATTGACCTAGATTATATATTGCACCAAATTTAGTAAACTTTTTTTAAATGTGCATGATATTGTGGATAACGACGTCATTCATCAGATATTGGTAAAAAATTTTATATATGATAGGATCTGGCGCATTTTTGGCGTAAAAGCGGCTAAAGGGAATAACACCAACACATGGCATGAAACTCGTTAATCATTTATTGAAAACCGTTTTTAAAGTTATATAAACATATGATTGACAAATCAAACATTGACAAAAAATTAGTACTGAACTTAAAAGGAAGGGTAGCTCATTGAAAATTGACTTAATGAAAAAATTTCCAACTCGGATGACTATTCTGTTTTGTTAAAATAGTTTTAAGTTTCCAGAGAGAAGTACGAGTTAGAGATGGTACAAATAACTTCATATATCAATAGCAGCCCTGAAATTGGTCTGTATAGTTACTTGTTATTAGAGCAAGTCGTTTACGAGCTAGAGTTCCGACAACTCGTATAATTTTCTGACATAACTTTAAACTCAAGGATTGATTCAAAGCTCTATGATAGAGACTGAAGAGATTATATGGGAAAAGTGACAATTTCACGAAAGACTGAATTTGCTTCTGTTAATGGGCTAGACGTCGCATAATATTCGTAGTTTCTCAGGGTTAATACCTACATATGTATATGAATCTTGAGAAACCGCTTGTTTATTAAGAACCAATTTTTTTTTTATCGGTGTACTTTAAGTAAAGATCAGTCGTCTTCATCTACGTCATTTCAACTATTTCGTAAAAATATTCTACAATTATATAAAGAAACAGTAAAGATCAATCATGCATAAGCATTGATTATGAAACACTTTCCAACTGAAATGCAATTTCATTTAAAAATCTAAAATGCGATACATTCAGTAGTGATATCTTTTACATTATCACAGTACTACAGTAATTTATTATACTTAAATATTTAAAACTGTATCTAAATATAAATCATATGATTCTCTATGCAAAATCAATGAATATTTCATTCATATAACTTGTATTCCAGACTCCAGAGCCAAATAATTTTGGGTGAAAAAAATTCAGCAATTCTTATGTAACTCTCCTTACAATCGCTTGAGATATTTGCATTCTGCATAAGTTAAATTAGGCTCCGTTGAAGAAATAATAAAAGTTTAGGGATCATTTAAAATCACAACTATTGTAATTGCGAAGGCACGGAATTTAGATACACAGAAAATACACAGATACGCAGATAATATATGTGTGCGTGTGTATGTATTCAAAGTATTGGAATCGTGCCGAAGATCGGAACTGGAATTTTCGAAGGATCTACACGTTTTGGAACTTCTAGAACACGAAAAAACTATTTTTAGGAAGACGTCCGTGTGTGTAAGGGTATCTGTGTGTCTGTGAGGATATTGAACCCACTCTAACTGAAAAACTAATGGACCGAATTCAATAAAATTTGGTAGATAAATTTTTTGTGGGAAACCCTGATGTTCATTTGATTATAGTACGATTCGTAATAAAAGAATTTGCCTTCTTTGCGAAATGTCCGGCAGAAATTGCCTTTATCCACTCTAGCTAAAAACTAATGGACCAAATCTAACACAATTTGGTGAATATTATTTCAATAACCTACAAGTGATTTATATACCAAATTTAACAAAATTTGTTATAAATCACTTGTAGGTTATTCTAGTATGATTCGGGAAAAAGGAACGGGCTGTTTTTGCGAAATGGCCCGCAAAAATCGTTAAATATAAAAATAAAAGACTACGTGTGCTCAATTATATCAATTAAATTCCTATTTTATACGTTATTTTTGACAACAAAAAGAATAAGACTAACCCCATTACTCTAGGACTAGCCGTTCTTGAGATATTTGTTTTTTTTTTTGCGTTTTCGCTACGCCACCTTTGACAATAAGTCCAGTTATCAAATGAGAACCAAATTTAAGTTTAACGTGCAAATTCAATGTCATTTAAATTTTGGCTGTTATTTTGTGCAGATAAACTCAAAATATTATTGAAGAAATAAAGAGAACGTGAATATGAGTCTGCAGAGAAAGACATGTGCTGTCCACATCAGAATTTTTACCAATATTACAACATTGATTTACAGAAGTGAACGGGGATTATTTGCAGGCCATTTCGAAAAACAAAATGTATGATTTATATTTAAAGATCCAAATTTTTGTAGAATAAAATGTTCAAATTTAAGCTGTGCACCAAATTTTAACTCTCTAGGACGTAGGAAAGTGCATTAAAAACGCCATCAAATAAGTATACCATGAAGAGTTATATAAAATTTAAAAAAAACTTGAAAAATTGTTATTTACCAAATTTATTATAAAATGTGAAGCCTCTCTCATATACAAAATACTTAAACACTTGGGAAGATATTTATTATATAATATATCTATTTTTTCTTTCTGGAAGATATCGCAAAGGTCAGAATTTAATTGAATTCGTTTTTCTCCCTATATTAAATAATTTTTAATTAAAAAACTACCTAACATATTTTACTGAAATTTTTTTTATATATTTTATGGGATAATGTGAATATTTCCTAAAAATTTTGAAGCAATTTGTGAATTTTAAATGTGCTTAAAAATGTTTGAAAAATTTGTTGGGAAATAATTTTCCTTCAATTAACTGTAATTTAACCTTAAAGTGAAGTTGTAACTGTGGACCGTAACTAGAGAAAGTGCGAGTATAAATGAGTGTGAAATGAATGGTGACGGGCGACTGAGATTGACTGAGACACAGAGTAAAGCATTATGGTAGTGGATATATGCTATGTATTGCCACAAGATGTGAATTCTAATTTATTATGTAACCTAAGATAGGTATTTAAGTTTGTTAATAAATTGTTATGTCATCGAAGATGTCTCTGCATATCACTCAAGAAACGCTACAAAATTAGGTCCCATAGGGTTCCATGTATTTCATTTTTTCAACCCGGGTTCAATAAAAACTAATTGGGTGATATTTATATTTCCAATAGGTCCCACAGACCACCTGAAAGCCATACTTAAATTTCATTTTGATAATGGTAATTTTACGGCAGTTATCGTGCTAACGGACAGACAGAATGAACAATGTCAAACACTTTTTAACTATGTTGTAAGGTGTTCAAAATCTGATGTGGGCAACACATGACTTTCCTTATATAATGCAATGAATTTACTACTTTTACAGTTAAAATAATGTTCTTATAGTAGATACTTATATTCTTTCCAAGATATTGAATTTTCTTCAATTAGTCTGTCATTTTCATTTGATTTATCGTCATTTTTATTAATTTAGTGAGATTTTTGTTAATTTGGTAACAATTAAAAATGTCACCAAGTTGGCGACATTCCACCAAATTTGTCGCCAAAATCTCGCCAAGCGTTATGGACGGAGAAATAAGCTATTCTTACAGCAGATAAATGATTATTGGCATTCAAATACAAAAGTATTACTCAAAATATCTTTTTTCATGAGTGGAACGAGCTAGATTCACGAGAATGAAACCAAAATTATCGCATAGTATTACGTACGAAAAGTGAACGTTTCTCAATAGGAAATATTTTTTATAACTTTCTGATGATTTTTTTGAAAAATGTGCAATATCTCGAGAAAGGTTGACGTTAGCGTTCTAAACTTTGTTAATCGCTTTCTAATTAAAAATTACATCAGAAATGTCTATTTGCGTAACATAATTAGCGGTTTTGATTTTCTTGACTATTTTTTCAAAATTTCACTCAAAATGTCACCTAATTTATCGCATGCTATTACATATGAAAAGTGAAACATGTTTCTCAATAGGAAATATTTTTTTCTATTTAGGGGGGTCTGACCATTCGCGATTGCGTATAAAAAAATAGGCTTCCAGTGTTTACGGATTGTGATTTTTGTACCAAATTTCGTTCGAATCTGTCCATTCGTTCGTCAGTTATCGTCTCCACAGACTCACTGACACACACATTCACTTCAAAAGTGTTTGATTCGTGATCAGGGATGCTTGAAACGTGCTCTCCCATCGAAAACTCGAATTCTCGACCCCGTCACAATACTTTCCTCATACATATAAGGAAAGTAACAATACAAAACATAAGATTGCATTATTCAGACTACTTGCTTCTCGTTAGGTTTGTTTCTGAATGCTGCTAATATTTTGTTCAGCAATTTTAGATCATAAAATATTTTTAAACCATAAATGGTATAAGACAAAGAACTTTTGATTTGACATAATAGCAAGTCCTCTATATTTTACAGGGCAATTTCGACACATTCAGTTTACGCTAAAGAAATTTATACGCAATCGTCCATTGAAACAACTCTAAATACTTATTTCAGCGGGCTTTTAAAGCCAATTTTAAATAATGCAACGGGCTTTAAAATCTGCTTTGCGACGTTTAGCTTCAATCGCTATAGAAAAAGGCAACTTTCAATTTCTGACCCGATATAAGCAAGGTTCGAAACGGTCAATTTCGCTAAGATCAGAAACTGTCGTCCATGCCTTACACGGCGCCACCCAAGGATTGGAGAGAGCGCGAAGCGAGAAATAGTGTAGCAGACAAGAGTTTCTTTGCCAGTCTCTGAGCTCGAAAGAGACAAGGATCGAGAGCGAGAGAGAATCTAGCTAAAGTGATTTGTTTCATTCAAGTCTTTCCTGCTCTATAACAAGACCTAGAGCAAACTCCCCATCGGCTACTGTATACAATATAGAAACACCGAGAAAATTTAGATGAACATACCTCCAAAAGATTTTTCAAATCTTCTGCCAAGCACTCCGAAAATGAACTGGTTGTGGAGAAACCGGCGTTGTTCACACAGACATGAACGACACCAAATCTGCGGTCAATTTCTTTGAACATGGCACGTATTTCATTTACACTGGACAAATCGCATCTGAAATAATGCACCGAAATGTTAAAATGACGATTGGCTTTTGCGATTAACTTTACAAAAGTAAATCATTGAGCTAATATCTAAAAAATAAATCAAGATAAATAAGACAATTTACACGTAAAAGCATTTAGCACGTCATGACAGGGAGCACAAAAAAAAATTAATTCCCTCCAATCCGCATGCCCCCACCCCTCCTGAAAAAGAAACTAATCACAAACCACTCATCAAGATTAATCACTGTATAACTTATTAAAACATTTACATGACTCCAACCAGTTAGACTCTGTCTAAAAAATAAAAGCTATATTTTAAATCAATATGCAAACAGCCACAATGCGACGCTACAAATTATAGATAAGAACGCGATATTTCCCCAACTTCGCCAACTTGACGATATTCTTCTAAATTTATCGCGAAGTACAAATTTGTCACAAAGCATGATAAAACATTGATATTTCTTTCTCCGTGTATGCCAAGTATATTTTCAAAGTAATTCTCTCAAAAATTGCACATGCAAATTAATTCCCACAATATCTTTTAAGTGATCGTCCGTATATGATTAAGCTGTTCCCAAATTCTATTCTCGAGTGCATCCCGGCATGTCGTATCTTGCAATTATGTTCTCATACCCTTTTTACTTTCCTTATATACAGAATGTATAAGGAAAGTATTGTGACGGGGTCGAAAATTCGAAATCGAGTTTTCTACGGAAGAGCGCGTTTCAAGCATCCCTGATCACGAATCAAACATTTTTGAAGTGATGTCTGTGTGTGTGTGTGAAAGTATGTGTGTGTGTGTCAGTGGAGACGATGACTGACGAACGAATGGACCGATTCGAACCAAATTTGATACAAAAATCACAATTCGTAAACACTGGAAGCCTATTGTTTTTATACGTAATCGAATGTTCAGAACCCCTATAAATTTTCGAATAAAATTTTGAAAAAATAGTCAAAAAATCAAAACCACTAATAAAGTTACACAAATAGACATTTCTTATGTAATTTTTCATTAGAAAACGATTGACATAAATTTTAGAATGCTAACATGAACCGTTCTCGAGATATTGCACATTTTTCAAAAAAATTATTAAAAAGTCATAAAATAAAAAAAAAATTCCTATTGAGAAACATGTTCACTTTTCATATGTAATATCATGCGATAAATTTGACATCATTCTCGTGAATCCAACTCGTTCCATTCACGAGAAAAGATAACTTTGAGTAATACTTTTGTATTTGAACGCCAATAGTCATTTATCTGCTGTAAGAAGAACTTATTTCTTCGTTCATAACGCTTGGCGAAATTTTGGCGACGAATTTGGCGGAATGTAGTCAACTTGACGACATTTTGAAATGTTACCAAATTAACGAAAATCTCGCCAAATGGATAAAAATGATGCTAAATCAATAAAAATGATGACTCATTGTCGAAAATTCAATATCTTGGAAAGAATATTAGTATCTACTATAAGAAAAACCTATTTTTTTACTGTAAAAGTAGTAAATTCATTACATTATATAAGGAAAGTCATGTGTTGCCTACATCAGATTTTTCATCAATTGCTATAGCAGATTTTCAAAAATATTGACAATTATTTAATTGCAAACAAGATTTTAATTTCACATAAAATCAAGTACAGTCTGATTTTTAGGAGTTTCTGATAAATACGGACAAATCGGAGGTGGTTTTAGTTTGAAAAGCAAGTGGTACCTCGACAGGTAATATAAGAAAGTCACTACAAGTTGTTGAGACCTAAACCGTCCGACCTACCAGAAAGGTGTAAGAAAACTGTTTGGACGGCCGGGAAGAGCCACTACAACTTGTAGTTTTTCAAGTAGACTAAATGTAAAGTGGTAAAATTTCACATACACAACCACTACTTACCATAGTGTATCCAGTTGACTACGATCGTATTAAACACAGCTGAAAAAATCAGTACATTGCGCATATTTAACTAAGAAAACAGATGATTTTGTGGCCACTAACTTTTATTACATAAATTATGGAAGAAAATAAACATTAGATACTTAATCGTGCCTAATTTGACTTCAGGGTGTACTAAATTAGCCAATAATTATTTTAACATTTATAATTTATTAAATTCACGTAAGTTATGACTTGTATTGCTAGGGGATTTTCCCAAGCTCATGGATATGATTACACATTTATTACTTTCTTTATATACATAATGTATAAGGAAAGTATAGTGACGGGGTCGAAAATTCAAATTTGAGTTTTCGACGGTATAGCACGTTTCAAGCATCCCTGATCACGAATCAAACATTTTTTAAGTGATGTCTGTATATGTGCGTGTGAGAAAGTATGTGTGTGTCAGGAGACGATAACTGACGAACGAATGGACAGATTCGAACGAAATTTGGTACAAAAATCGCAATCCGTAAACGCTGGATGCCTATTGTTTTTATACGCAATCGAATGTTCAGAACCCCCTAAATTTTCGAGTGAAAATTTGAAAAAATAGTTAAAAAATCAAAACCGCTAATTATGTTACGCAAATGGACATTTCTGATGTAATTTTTAATTAGAAAGCGATTAACATAAAGTTTAGAACGCTAACGTCAACCTTTCTCGAGCTATTGCACATTTTTCAAAAAAATTATCAAAAAGTTATAAAAAATATTTCCTACTGAGAAACGTTCACTTTTCATACGTAATACTATGCGATAATTTTGGTGACATTCTCGTGGATCTAGCTCGTTCCATTCATGAAAAAAGATAGTTTGAGTAATACTTTTGTATTTGAACGCCAATAGTCATTTATCTGCTGTAAGAATAACTTATTTCTCAGTTCATAACGCTTGGCGAGATTTTGGTGACGAGTTTGGCGGAATGTCGCCAACTTGGCGATATTTAATGGTTGCCAAATTAACAAAAATTTCGCCAAATGGATAAAAATGACGCTAAATCAATGAAAATGACTCATTGAAGAAAATTGAATATCTTGGAAAGAATAAGCATCTACTATAAGAATAACATTTTTTTAACTGTAAAAGTATTAAATTTATTGCATTATGTAAGGAAAGTCATGTGTTGCCTACATCAGATTTTTACATTAATATTTCCAATTGGATTTTAAAGGCAATAACCTCCAACACTGCTGCAAGGGTCTTCCTTGCCCTTAGTAACCATCTCCAATGTTCATATGTATAGAATGCCAGGGATATGCGATGGGGCAAAACAGGACATACGGTCCTCCCGATTTCAGGAGAATTTCTTAGCAGAGGATTGGGAGCCAGCCCATCGTTTACCAAAGATTAAATATCAAAACTCTGCGCGGTTCAGATTGACCAGTTAGTGGCATTCAGATCGTTCGTTCAGGGGTTGTATTATTCACTCTCAATATTTAGTTTTGCGTGTATTTTCTTCCGCTCATGTATATACGTTAAGTGTGCATTTTCATGATTAGTTGTTTCTTGTCTGAAAGTTTTCTTCAATTATATTTCCTCACATTATATTACAGTACAGCTTTAGTATAAAGAATTTGCATTTGGTCCGATTAATGGAGTGATGGGGTAATCCCCTGACGCGATGTGGCAATCCCGTGCTTAGCTAACTGCGTCGCAAGAGCAAAGAATATGCATGCAAGAGAGAGTATTTGGTTTTGATTTGAAACCGTTCATTTCAACCGTATTCTTTGTAGAGTGGAAATTTAATTTTTCATGTTACGTCCGCTCAGGACAAGGAGGTATCTAGAAATTTCATTTCGAGGGGGGGAGGGGTCCAAAGTTTAGTGAACTTTCAATCCAAAAAAAGTTGGCTTTTTTCTACAACTTAAACTTGAGTAAATTTATACTGGATCACAATTGAACGACAAAACTAGAGCACAGGCAAGGACGTATTCATAAATTTTATTTAGAGGGGGGGGGGGGGGTCGGACCCCTCTATGAATACGCCATTGGCTCAGGGGACGTAAGCTTGTGCTCTGAACCACGGAACACGTGTTGCTACGTGGAACACCTGTTGCTACGTTCAACCCCTGACAGCCAGCGAAACAGGATTCAGTGATTTTTTTAGCCGGCGCTGGTCCATGTTCAAATTGCTACGGATCGACTGTTGCACAAACTGCCATTTCCGCGTTGCGGCCTTCGACAGAGAGGAGATTCTTTTGTAAGTTCAGTTTCTGCATAATTTTATCCATTTTTATAGTGTTGATATGTGCCATCTTTCGTTTTGTACGATTTACTCTTTTTATACATTTTTGAATTTTACTTATATATTTTTCAATTATTTACATCCTAAGTAAAACTTTTGTTCGCAATCACTTTCATGATATCTATAGTTTTCGTATGATACTTGCCGCCAAGTAACATACCAAGCCCAAACAGGTCGCAGGATTTCGAACCAATAGAAACACTCAGCATTTTGATACTTGATCTCTCGTGTATCTTGTACATCAAGGTCCGCCATGAGGATCTAAACGTACCAGAGTACATGCTAGACAGCAGATTCCGGTTGGCTTAACTCGTTCGAGATCCGGAGGACATACTCGTCTGCCAATGTCTGTCGGTGCAGGATCCCGTTAAAACGGTACGGATGAATGCACCACTATTCTGGCTAATCGATGACTGTGGAATCACTGATGAGTCGCGTTATATGCTGCGTAGAGGCACTGGTTTGGTACCTGGCAAACACTCCGCCAATGTATATAGTCGCCCGGATGTGGTGACGTAGCCATCGATTAAGTTTACTTTCAAATATTTGTTTCAGCATATTTAATGTATATGGTCCAAAAAGGTGTCGCAGTTCTACGCAGTTTTTCCCCACAGCTGTGTGATCCTGCGTAGTGATAACTGCGAACTCACCGCTTCTTCTCTGACCGCCCGATGAGTGTTATCAATGATAGTCTGGTTCACTCCAGATCTATTGGCGTGGAGTTGCCATAATAGGGCGGCATTGATACGCACCCATGCCTGGATCAGAGCTTTACTGGTGTAGATTATGCTCAACAAAAAGTCATAAGATTCCTTCCCTGCTGTAGGTGTTGGACTTCCGCTACAGAATAGCAGGAGATGCGGGTTTTCCCAGATTCCCGTTGAACGCAAAATATTTGGATCGAGGTTAGATCTTCTGCTGAGGCAAGTTATTAAAAATGAGGCTTTTTACGAGATTAAAATAGAATCAGATCTAAATTTTTGAAGACTGGTCCTTTCTTTTGGTGAAAGGCAACATAAATGGGGCTCAGTTTTCTCGTCGTCCGTTCATTTGTCGCAGCACTTGTGCGAGAAACTGGTGGAACCAATTTCCAAACTACTCATTGGTTCCTGGGATAGCGCTCATTTTGTATATGTACATATTATTCCCAAATTTCTGCGGGATACCTACTGCCAGGAAGTCTAGTCTGAATCCCGGAATGCCATAACACTTAACAGGGCCATAACTTTCACGAGATTTGTAATTTCACTTCTGACATTTATTTCGACATTTCGTTGAATTTTATGACCTCTGTTACTTATTGAAGCCAAACTATCCGTCCATTATGTGAGGAGGCATCGTGCAAGCAATTAAAATATACACCGTACACTTTGACTTACATTGAGTCATCCCCCACCCCCCAAAAAACGCACACTTATTTATAGTTAGAGCCGTGTGTTAATGAACAGTGTTTGCACATCATGTAAACATTGTGTTATGCTTCATAACACCACGAACATACGCATCAAGTTTCTATGTCGCGTGCGAATCCGTGCAATTAGCGAATATTCTTTTTATGATTTTTTTTTAAGAGGTACCTACTCTTATTTAGGAGATTGGAATTTTATCAGGCTAACCAGTTTGGTATTGATAACGTAGTCTATAGTATCCTATACAACCGCGCTTTTCTTGATTACTTATAAGCGATTTCTAAACCAGTGACAGCTGATTTCGTGCACAGTAGCCATTTACATTTGAGAAGATGAACAAATCAAATTTGAGTTCCAAAAGTTCAATTCTTTAAGTTCCAATTTTTCTTACAGCATAGTTTTGAATTAAGGATGATATCTTCCTAGCGAGCAGCGATAGCATCCCGAAAAGCTGCTAAGTCATTTTTGAACAGGAATTGCTAGTATTTTTTGCATTTTATCAAGTATTGTAATGAAATGAGTTATACATAGAAACGACATATCTAAAACCAGTGTTCATAAGAAGCTTTAGAATGATTCTTGTAAAAACACTAAATAACACAATAAGGAAGTAGACTGGTTTCATATGTAAACTATAACCTCCAAGACAAAATGGCACGAAGATATGGCATAAAGTGAAATAAGCTTCCGATTTATTTATGCATGTTTTAGTAATATCGAGAATGTGCCTATATGTCCATCATTTACATCGTATTATTAATACAAGCAAAGATGTCAATTTTAGAAAAAAAGTTCGTTTATATAACCAAAATATAAAAAGTCAATATAAATTATAAAATGTCGTTACGTTTATTATAACCTTCCATATATCTATATAGTATTTTAATCGGGAGCTTTTAGATCCTGGTCAATTCGGTAGCTTTAACTTTTGTTTTAGATCAAATGAATCTCATGTAGTTTCCTATCAAGTCGTTAAATGAATTTTTAAAACTGCAAACTGGATATAATTTAATCAAATATTGCTTTTATATGTTATATGTCTTAAATTAATCCATTATGGAATATATCAATTGAAGACTGTAGGGAAAATCAGATGATGCCCATATAATTTTACATTTATAAATCAAAGTCAGAATATATGAAGTATTCCAATCTAAATTCTACAAGCTTGAAGGCCTTTTTATGCAAAATAATTTTACGGAAATCCAAAATACTAGCGGGAATTTTTCTAGGATATACAGGACAATTAGTTTCAATTTAGGATTCCTGTTAGTCATTGACTTCTGTTACTCGCAAAATCATAAGTTATACTTGTTAATTTAAAAACTGAAGTTTTGAGCATGCGATATATTTATATAAATTTAACAATAAAATTATAAGTGTTGCAATTAATTGAAGTCATTATTGCCGAGATTAAGATGTAAATCAATTAAGCAACTTTAATATCAACCGAGAAAAATGCCAATTTTTATACTGGAAAAGTGAAGGTGGCTTAAACATTTCAAGTTACACTTCATGTCACTCTTGAATACCTTGCCCCTACATTTAAAGCGCTGGTGTTGCGCTACAGTCACCTAACAAAATCTGCCTTATAAAGGTAAAATAAATTATTCAAGACTGGAAATTAGGATTATTTTTGAAATCAAGTGTATATATTAATACATTAAGAAGCATTCAGTTTCGGGAATAAAAACTTACTTCATAGCATGAAGTTCTCCTGCCGATTCCCTAACCGCTTCTTCCTCTGCTATAGCTTTGATCAATTCCACGCTTCTGGCACATCCGATAACAATCATCCCATGTTGGACAAGTTGTCTGCAGATCTCTGCACCAATTCCTCTTGAAGCACCGCTTACAAAGGCAATGCGGCCTTTCCATCGTTCCATACTGGAGACTAGAAATACGGAAATGTGGGTTTTACTTTTATTATGCACATTAATATATTAAACTCAAAATTTAGTGGTTCAAGTTACTATAGTCCAACATTCAGTCTTGCCGTAGTGGGCTACTTCTACATTATCTAACTGAGGTTTCTTATTTAACGCAAGATCAGAACCTACATGTATATCGATGAAGTATAAGAATTTTTTCAGCAGAAAAATACCAACACATTTAAAATACGATATATAGAGTCAAACATACCCAAAGAATGCCAAAGTTTTATAACTACATAAACGCTCCTACAATTGGTGAATTCTGCTGCAATTAGTTAAGTGGCATTTGAAATAACTGGCGAGAGGGTATGAGACTAACACTAAAAAATGCCACATATTACTCATTTCCTTATCCCAATATCATGACCTAAATTTTATCTTGAGGTAAAGTCATATGCGAAAGTCAACAATTACTTCCTCATCGATTACATTTTCATTAAATTCCAAAATAACTGAAAGGGGCAAAATACACTTTCCAAGATTTATTTTTGGTGAAGATTTTCAGGAAGCAAGAAATGAATTTAAGTAAAATTACTGCAATTTTACAAGCGTTACAATATATAGCGTAAACTCTTATTACTTAAATATTCAAGCCGAGATAGATAGCTACGGGCTTTGTGGACACTTTTCAAGTGCTGCAGCTAGTCGGATGAACCTGTACAAACCTTGCAATCAAATAAATTAATAATCTAAGCAAAAATCATTTACACGCCGTGTAGTGCGTCCCAAGGGAAACTCCAATTAGTTCTAGATAACAAATACGTTCATTTATTTGTTATCGAAGCGAATGTTACAGACTATACGAATTCGAACCACTGAATTTTGAGTGCAATATATTCATCTCAAAATTTAGTGGTTCAAGTTTACTTAAACTTATTACTTGCAATTAAGTTAAATAGAAATGAGACTGAAAAGACGAGGGATGTAAACTACAAATAAATTAATGCATAGAGATAGTAATGTGAATGCTTTGGGCAAAAACTTAATTCCCTTAGCACCGTTTGATTCAACACCCCAAAGCTAGACAAAATTCATTTTAAAACACATCTGATTATTAAACATTGGTAAATGAAGTTTGTTGAGGTTCAGAAGAACAATTACATTTGCCTCACCAAAATGGGCATCTGATTATATCCCCTATGTGTTATCGAGAATCGCAATTAAATGCATTTTAAAAGTACATTTTGGATAGAATCATAAACGGTGCATTTACTGTATAGTTAAATTAATTATCGCTCCAGTAACAGATTTTTTTTAAAAAATAAATAATAAATTCCATGTTAGATCCATAGCCGTCGAATAGCATTACTCCACGTGTACGCATACCACTGTTATACGTGCAGCTCCAAAAGATATTTCTGTTAACGAAGAAATGCAGCAAACGAGATGAAAACAATCCATACTTTTCAGACGGAAGGTCTTAATTTATTTCATGAAAATAAGTTTTATTAGGAATTTAAACTATGAAATCAGATTCATTAATGTTGTGTAGTGTACCAACAATTCTGGGAGGAGGGAGAGATTAACGAAAAACAGCAAAGGGATAAGCAGCCGAATTTGCAGACATCATTTCTTCCGAATAAAAGCAATTCAAAATGTATATATATATATATTTTTCAAGAGATGCAACCGATCCAAAAATGCGACATTTTCAGAGCATGAAATTAAAAAGTTGCTTAGATTGCGGAAAATAAAATGTTAATGCTGGAAAAGTTGCATAATTAAGTGTTGGATTTTTAAAGCAATGCATACGGATTTATAGCACATGTACAGTGTCATAGTATTACATGTTGCACAAGACTTTAATATCATCGAAATAATTTAATACAATATCGCAACACAACAGTCTTAAATGAAATTTTACTTCAGTTAACATTCAGCTTCAAAAGGATACGATTTACAAGTATATGCATATATATATTCTACACATTACTTTATTTAATTTGAATACATTTTTTAATTCAAAGCAATTGCAAAATAAGAAGTGTTTAACAGCGATAAGTTTCTATTGTAAAGCTATTATATATATCAAACTTTTGAAACATACTTTAAAAATTATTTCCAATAAACTTTTATATGAATCAAAAATTACACTATGAAAATGATCAACTCAACAATAGGTCCATAGCTTGAAGTTAAATATAATACTCGCACTGATAAAATCAATCTCTCTAAAGAACAACGCCTGGAAGATCAACTTATAAAACAGAGACGCAGATAGAATCCATTCCTTAAAATTGTTATGCTGTTACAGAGCAATTTACTTAAATCCACACATTCTTAAATGGAGAGACTTTAGTGACTGAACTCAGAATTGAAACTGCTAACAAAACAAATATCTCACCCGCACTTAACTCGGAAGATTTTACCATCTTAAGACAACGAGAACCAGTCTCAAAAAAGCAAAGTTAACCGTAGCTGGCTCATTTATATAAAGTTGGGCCATTTCGCAGGCAACGAATCAGAAAGCGTAATGCCCGGACGTCACGATTTTAAATACCCTGGCGTATTTCTTTCTTTCTTTTTTCCTTCACCTATGAAGGGGGCTTAACGGCAGCTTGCTGAAAACGCTTTAGCTGCCCAATATCCCCTTGGGACAGAAGGCGAAGTGCCAAGTCCCAACCTCTGCACTCTAGGAGAGTGTGTTAGTTAGTTAGGTAGTTAGTAATTAGGTGAGAGTTGATTCCACAGAAACTAATTAGTTGGTTAGATACAAAGTAATACCCTGAAGAGAAAAGGTCCGTAAGATTAGTTGATATTTTAAAGATTGTCTACATCGAGAATGCCGATTTGCACCTCTCGATATCATATATATATTTCACTGAGTAGGTTTAAATTCACCTATTTTTTGTGGTAAGCTTTCCAGTCTGTATATATTTTCAGTCCGTGCTGTCTTCTATTCTTTTCGTGGGTGGATTTTAACAGTAAAGGAAAGTGGTCACTGCCGTATGTCAATTCCAAAGTAGTCCAGTTGAGTTTAGGAGCTATTCTCGGCAAGACGATGTCAGATCGAGTCCTGACACTTGGGATTTGCTTCTTATATATGTGATGGTATCCGTATTTAATAGCACGCAATCGCTTTCGCTTATCCATTTTTGCATCCTCTTTCCACTAGGATTAAGAACATCATTACCTTTGCCTCCGATATTTACATTTAAATCTCCACAAAGCATACAAGGGGACTCCCAGGCATTTTCCAATATTTTTAATTCCTCCAATTGAAGAGTTTTTGGTCTCCTGTAGATATTTAAAACGGTGTAAGAGTTTTTCTCTGCAGTGATCTTAATTTTTTTAATTTTTATATTGCTGTCTGATGGTACGTTTATGGGCTCGATTTTGAAGCTGAGGTTAATCTTCACTGAGCATGCCACTCCCTGGCGTACTGCCCAACCGATTTTTTGGATAAATTAAGTAAACTCTTAATTTAAAGGTTGATTTGAGCCAAGTCTCCTGTACCGCGATGATCTATAGGTCGTGCTCATCAATTAAATGTTGCAAACTGTCTTTGTTGGCAGCGACCCCTCTAATGTTCCATTGGAGAATACGTATGGTCACAAAATCCGCGAGTGAACGTATACGCTGATAAGAGGCTATGGGTAAAATTCCCGTAAAAATCCACTGCACTGCCAGAAGGAAATTTTAGATCAAAATTGAGTGCCTCCTACCTGGCCCCTGACCCCAGGTGGAGCAGAGATAACCGGATTATCGTCTGATTGGTCCGACATGGTAGACCGAGTGTAAATGTGTTTGAGGGATTTTCCGGTTGAATTTCGATTTTTGTGTCTTACAGAGTCCATGTGTTTCACTACTTTCCCGCGGTCTTTCAGTTCTCTTATTTCATTTCTCAATTTTTTATTTTCTATTCTAATTTGATTGAGCTGTTCATTTTGTTGTTGGTTTATTTTCCTTAATTCGTTTATCCATTCTTCTTGCTTTTTAATGTTATTTGCAAATTGGAGTTCTGCTTGTTCACTTTTCTTCTCGTTATTAGCCACCTGGTTTTGAACTTGTTCCAGTATTGCCGATAATCGTTCGACTTAAGTTTCAATTTCTCTCCCGGAAGTGGGTGGGATTTTTAGTGCAGCCGTACTCAGTTGGGTTTGGCTTGTCGTCGCCTTAGCATAAGTTTTTCTCTCTGTAGGAAGTCGTGCTTTCTTTAGTGGTATTCCTTCTGTTTTTGCTCTTAAGTAGGCTTGTGTTTCTCTTTTATTTTCACATATTTTCTATTCTCTAAGTGTTGTTGACCACAGCGAAAGCATATTGCCTCGTTTTCTTTGCGTTCCTCTAATTTGTGATCATCACCGCGTTTAGGGCATTTAATGACACCTTTACATTTTGTGATTGAGTGGCCGTACTTTAGACATTTACCACATATCCGGGGAAAATCAATGAATGGGGTAGCTCGTATTTTGAACCAATATATGTTTACTCTGTCGCGAATATTCCTACCTAGTTCGCTTATTAAGACAGTGGTGATCAATTCCGTAGATCCGCGTTTTGTGAACCTAGTAACTCTCAGTTTATTCCTTCGACTTGTAGCTCTTCTTGAATTTCTGTTAATGGTATGTCTATTGGAACTTCTTTCAGTAAATTTTTGGTATACAGGAACTCTTCTATTGTTCTTGCTTCTATATTTCTATCACATAAATGAGTAAATTCAAAACCCTTACCGCGCTTTCCACGTCGTTTGTAATGATGATTATATTTCCATTTTGTGTTACACTGAGTTCTTTAACCTTTTCCTTAATTATTTTTCTTTCGATATCTTCTTTTAATTTTCTTAGTTGAATAGTAGGTATTGTAGGTCCGTTTTTCCTTTTAAAATAATTCCAAATGTCTTGACGCCATTGCTTGCTGCAATGCGAATTTCATCTTCTTCACTTATATTTGAAAACAGCTGGTTATTTCCTTTTGGGTATACATCTTTCGTTGTACCATCGTCAGACGCAATTGCGTGATCGACTTCCATAACACATGGCGCCCTCTGCTCAACGGGCAGCAGACCAAACATAAGATAAATTAACAGACACCTGGTCCAAAAAAAAAAAAACACTAATACAAATGTTGAATAAATAAAAAGCACAGCTAATACTTTTCAGCGCAGTTTAAATCAATCCAAATGTCAAAATGGGATTTACACAAACCTCTTGAACAATCTCAAACGATTCGAATCATATCAAGCAGACCATCCCCCTGGCGTATTAAGTCGTCGAAAGATACGGATATAAAATGTACCAGTATAAAATGTACCAGTATACATCAGCAGAGCTCTTTGAGATTATTTTCGGGATACAAATTATTTGTTTCACATGAAAAAAAAATATTTATTGAAATTATCTGTGATTATACGCAATTTTCTGTTTGCAACTAATAAACAAAGAAATATATTCATTACATTACCAAACTTGTGTTGATATAGAATAATCTAATTACGTATTAGCTAATTTGAATGACAGAAGATTGCAATTTATAGAGAAAATGCTTACAGAAGAGTACAATGTATAAAAAATATTTTTTAAATATTAAAAATATTTTTAAAAATATATTATTTTTAAAAATATTTGTAAAATATTTAAAAAATTTTATTACATATTTACCTTTACTTATTCATCATTACTATAAAGATAACCTTGAAATGGCAATATAAAAATTAATGTGTGCAGAAGCGGAAGTAATTGTATTGTGGAAGCGATCAAGCCCCTTCGTCTTTTAAGGCAGGCCACATTGTGGATTCAAGACGCACTATACGTCATGCACTGCGTCTAGTATTTTGCTCAAATAAGCACAATAATTTGGTTGTTCTCCAGATTTCTTGCATCTCTAACGCAGCATGTAACTATGTATCTTCAGTGCGTGGACAGTAGATAGCAATTTTGTTCAAATAAACTGCATTTTGGACAGCGTCCTCAATGTGTGGGTCTGTCTAAAACCGAGCGTGCAATACAGCATTGAGTTGAAATGCATTTCATCAGCCGGCCGAGTTTCGAATTAAGAAATTTCGATTATGCCTTTCGTTAGTACTTCGTTAGTAACGAGATATTGTCGTTAATACCCCTTTCGATGCAAAATTATAGCAAATTCAAAATGGCGGGCTGGAGAAACGGGATTTTAACAGAGTAAAAATTCCGACTGTACAATTTTTAAATTCCGATTATGCAATTTTTAAATTTCGACTCTGTCATACGTTAGCACCAGTTAGTACCGAGATATTGTCGTTAGTACGGCTTTCTGTACAAAATTATAGCAAATTCCAAATGGCGGATTCTGTGATCAATTTTTGTCATAACACGCTACTCGCATAAAAGTATAAGACAATAAAAAAATATAATTTTTGTAAAAAATTCAAGCTTTTTACAAAACGCTGCAGTTTGTAGAGAAAACTTGCTCGTCTCAATTAAGATGGCACACTTCATGTTTATTAGAAAGCTAAAGATTTGGCGTATGTTAATACACGTAGATACTGCAGAGTTGTGTTCCTAATGATTTCCTTGTCGCCTAAATCTCTTTCCTACCCTCCTATTTCCTGGGCCCCTATTTTTCTTTACTGACATTTCTATCTAATATAAATCTCTCTGTTAGTTCAGGATACGACAAAATGGGTGCTGAAACCAGCATTCCCTTAAGTCGATTGAAGGCGTCTTCGCATTCTGCCGTCCATTAAAATATTTTGTCTCCTTCCATTAAGCGATGCAAGAGTCTGGCAATATGTGAGAAGTTCTTTACAAACCGACGGATAATAGGTACACAGACAGAGGAAACTCCTTAGTTGATAAACATGTTGTCTGCGCCATTCTTTCACAGCATTGATTTTGTCAGGATTGGTCTTTACACCCTTTTCAGAGACGATCTGCCCCAAATATGCCACTTCTTACTGGAATAGTTTGCATTTTGAAAAATTTAACTTTAAATTAGCAGTATTCGAATTTGCGAGTGCATTGCTTAGTCCAAAAGACATCATTCTAAACTGCGATAGTCTTCTTCCGGTAGTGAAAGCTGTCTTTACGCTATTATCAGGATGGATTTTTACTTATCAGTAGCAGCTCTTAAGATCTAGAGTAGAAAACCATTTACTTCCACAGAGGGTATCTGAAGTGTCGTCAATTCTTGGCAGTGGATAGCTGTCTTTCATTGTCACAGAGTTGAGCCTTCTGTAGTCAACACAGAATCTTCTAGAACTATCTTCCTTCTTCACTGGGGCAATTGGTGAGGACCAAGGACTTGACGATGGTTCGATCACGTTGCTTTCCTGCATGTCTTTTGAAAGCTTATTTACATCCTCTTAATTTGTTACAACGTATCATCTAGCATCGTGGGTGTACTCTCGGAATACAGGAATGAGTTCAGATTTCTGGATAACTAACACGTTTCTAAGACAAGTACAGCCTAAACAGGAACAATATGCAGAAAATAGTTCGATAACAATCTCACAACATCATTAAACAACTGTTAGGTACAGTAAAACAGCAATTACTGCTCCACTCATTTCACCAAAACAGCCGATACCATTTCCAAAACATTGATATACTTTCTAATTTAATGTAGCTCGTATCCCGTTAACTGAATGAGAACTTCTTTTATATACTCTTAGTAGAAACTGCAAGAAGCTCGTATCTCGTAGAATATTCGTTTTTTCGAAAAGGTTCTCGAAGATTCTAAATATTGTCAAAAGTCGCCTAAATCTGGCAACCCTGTATCAACAGTCCTGACATGTCAACCCTAGATTCAGGCAATAGGAAAGGCTGCCTGTATAGTTTTTTTTCCTTCTGGCTCTCAAATGAGCTTCCAGTGAAGGCATTTTTGTTAAGGCATTGTCTACTTTATAATAATTTAGACATATGTCTTTCGTTTTTTCTTCTCTGAAATAGATGGTAATGTATAGAGAAAATATTGGAATCATGTTGAAAATAGCAGCTCACGTTTTGACGGTTCTACATGGTTTAGGATCTTTAGAATACGAAATCTAATTTTAGCGTGACGTCTGTGTGTAATGTTTGTATCCACTCTAACTCAAAAAGTATAATAGCCCGAATTTCATAACATTTGGTAGGTTACTCTTGTGGGGCATCCTGAGGTTGATTAGATTTTGATACGATTCGGAAAAAAAGAGCCTGCTCTTTTATGCAAAATGGTCCGCAAAAATCGAATGCATTCACTCTAACGGACAAATTGACCAAATTTCACTAAATTTAGTAAATAAGTCACTTGCGGGTTACCGTATGCTGGTTAGATGTTGGTACGATATAAAAGAAATCTGATGTGGGCAACACATGACTTTCCTTATATAATACAATGAATTTACTACTTTTACAATAAAAAAATAGGTTTTTTTCCAATAGATACTTATATTCTTTTCAAGATATTGAATTTTCGTCAATCAGTTGTCATTTTCATTGATTTAGCGTCATTTTTGTCCATTTGGCGAGGTTTTCGATAATTTGGCAGCATTTTAAAAAGTCGCCAAAATCTCGCCAAGCGCTATGGACGGAGAAATAAGTTATTCTTATAGCATATAAATGATTATTGGCGTTCAAATGCAAAGGTATTACTCAAAGTACTTTTTCTCATGAATGGAACGATCTAGATCCACGAGAATGATGTCACCCAATATATCGCATGATATTACATATGAAAAGTGAACATGTTTCTCAACAGTTAATAGATTTTATTTAATTTATAGGATTTTTTGATAAATTTATTTTAAAAGTATGCAATATCTCGAAAATGGTTCATGCTAAAGATCTAAAGTTTATGGCAATCGTTTAAGGAAAAATAACATAAGAAATGTCTATTTGCGTAACTTTATTAAAGGTATTGATTTTTTGATGAATTTTTCAAAATTTCATTCGAAAATTTAGGGGGTTCTGAACATTCGATTACGTATAAAATCAATAGGCTTCCTGTATTCACGGATTGTAATTTTTGTACCAAATTTCATTCGAATCGCTTCATTCGTTCGTAAGATATTGTCTCCAGACTCATTGATACACATACTTTCACACACACATACACACGTCACCTCAAAAATGTTTGATTTGTGATCAAGGATGCTTGAAAAGTGTTCTCCCGTCGAAAACTCGGAATTCGAATTTTCGACCCCGTCACAATACTTTCCTTATGTATTATGTATATAAGGAAAGTAATATGTCTTTTGCGAAATGACCTACAAATAACGTTAAGATCTAAAATAATATACTACAAATGCATCAATTAAATATATATTTTATACGTAATTTTTAACTACGAAAATAATAGGGTCAACTCAGTTACTCCAAGATGAACCATTTTAGAGATATTTTAGTTTGCCTTTTATTGTTTTAAGGAACTAAGGATGTTTTTCATTGTAGTTAAAAAACTATTTAATGAAATTTCTTAAAATTCAGTAGTTATGGACATTGATGGTTTCCCTATTACTGATTAGATTTTGGAATAATTCGAAAATATATAACCGATATTTTTTTTGCAAAATGACCAGCAAAGATTGAAAATCTGAAAGAAATGACTAAAATTGTTGAAATATATTAATTAAATACTTGTTCTTCGTGTGATTTTTGACAGCAAAGCGAATAAGAAGGATCCCTATAACTTCGGGATAAACCGTTAGAGACATTTTAGAATTTTGAGGAGCTGAATGAAATGAAGATGCATTAAAAATGTAAATTGGATGCAACATCGTAGTAGCCACGTTTTTTACAGCACTTGAACTCAATTTAATGCATGATGAAATAAAAAATAAAAAAATGTATTTGAGTCTGTAGGGAAGTCATGTGCTGTCCACATCAGATGTGTTGTATTATAATTTATTTTGTCATTTTTAAAACATGCAACTTTTTGCATATGATTCTGGTAATTTCTATTGTGGTATTATGATTGTTAATTTTTCTAAACTATCTGCATTTTAATTTCCCATATGTTCTATGTATGTGTTAATCCATTTTACTTGAATATTATTGTATGATATTGATTGTAGCATGTATTTTGTTTGAAGTTGTAAATTGCTTATAGTTCTGTTGTTTTGGAGTGTTACTATGCTTGATCTGTATGTATAATTTTTAGGGTTCAATTAGATTCAATAAACCATTGAACACATTTTGAGAGAGCAAATATTCTGCTTGGAAGATTGAACTATGTTTTCGAAGACTTATTGATCAGTCTGTAATGCAAATTTTTTTCTTATTTATACCAAAATCCTCAGTCGTGTCTATATCAGTTTTGGAGCCATCAGTAATATTCTTCTATTTCATTAGATATTGATTTTTGAAATAATTAGAGAAATTGAGATTTGGATGGAAAATCTAAATATTTGATTTAAATTTGAAGTTTTCTGGATATATTGGTTTATTTTCTAAATTGCAGTCTCTTTGTTAATCTATGAATTTGTTATTGCCGTTACTCTTTTACATTGTTCGTATTATAATTATAATACCCTTTATTATATATACATAGACATTCTGTTGATTAATGGTTATACAAAACAGTTCATTTTTACAAAAGATAATTTTTTTAAACGTTCATAGGTGGTCCAGTCAGGCCTTCGTGCCTCCTTGACCGAGACCATCTGAACTACCCGAAAGTGTAAGATGTATTTGTACAAAAGAAAGAACTGCAGATAATACATAACAGGTTTATTAGACACAGCAATTAAAAGTAGCAATTGCAATTGTTTATCACAGTATTAAAGTAGGTGTTAAAAGTCCTTGGCACAAAATTGACTAGTAGCCAAGGCCCATAAAGGCTTTGGTCCAATCAGAAAAATCAGACTGTCAAGGTTTTTACGGTATTTATATTTGTCATTGGAGCAAGGACTGAATTCAGTGCTAAGCAAGTCAAGAGTACGATGTCATACTTATTTTATGAAATGGGGATAATTTTAATTATCATAAGTAAACGCTTAAAATTGAAATATCAATAGTTGAATAGCTTTTTGAGTAATTTTTAGTACGATAATTAGCTTGCAAAGTTTTGGAACATATGGATACTTCACAAGCGAACGCACTGCGCACTCTTAGGCAGGGAGTTGCGCACTTTTGCACGACATACAGTCTAAAAGTGCGCATTTCGGTTATTTTTGATTTTCCATTATGCTTCTTTTCCATGTAACATTTCGGTCATATTTTTGTGACTGCAATGAATAAATATTATTCTTTTACATTGCTATTTGTCACAATTTGGAACTGCAATTCAGTTACACTCCTTAAACATCAGTTATATGTTCTCTCAAACCCATTTTCACCCTAACCATGCACGCTTCAATATATGCGTCTAACCCTGCAATTTCGGTATATATAAACAAACATTCAACGTATACGGCCATAGAAAGTATGCCGAAATTTTTGGAATGTATAATAAATTCATGTTGTAGCATTCTTCTAAATATAGGATAGCACATATAACCAGTTGTCTAAATATAAATATGTAATTTAAATCGCTTTCTATATCCGTAAGTTTTCAAAATCAGCAATTGCACTCTTTTCTCTAACGTGAACAAAAAAGAGATTCAAGAACAGCATTAAATTTATCATTGATTACAAATCTATAATACAGGTCCTAGGAAGTATTTAAGTACCCAAATAATTTTGTAATAAAAAGACCCCCCCTCACCCGAATATACACTCTAGATCTGTCTATAGTAAAACGACCATATCCCAAGTAGACTAAAATGGATTGCGGCACCCTTTGCACAAAACTGAAGCAGTTTCAGGGGGGGGGGGGAGCGGGTCACCGTTTCAATTGTTAACTATTTTTAAACAAAGCTACTTTAATAACTTTTGGGGAAAAACTGTCACTTTGGCCACTATTTTGTGTAGGTCCAACCAAATATCAAAATTTAGAAGCCACTAATTTTTTTCTGAATTACTAAAAATATTAAAGATATGCAAGTTGTATGTTTTTAATAAGAAAACCCTATTAAAAAGGAATAAAAAGTTTGGGAATTTTGACACCTTTAACTACTTTTTAAACACTTTACAACTTATCAAAAATTGATATCACGTCTGCATTCAACAAATAAAATTAAAGACCAAACGTCTTTAAAACGAAAGGTCATTTATTAAAACAACTTAAAAGACGTACGAAGCACTTTAAAACCGACAGAGTGCTTTCGGGCGTTAATACGCCCTTCATCAGTGGCTACATGAATGGGAAAACATGGAATGTTCATATATGGATACCAGTTATACAGCAAATTTGCATAAAAATACAAAATGGTAAATGAACTTACTATTAATTAATACAAAATAATCCAAGAAATATACACGGAAAATGCAAAAATTACTTTAAACGCTTTCAAATTGTAGAAATATTACAAGAAAAGTACTATCAATACATTATTTAGTTACAGGAAAAGCATAATTTCGGAAGAACTATCAAGCATAATTTTCATGAGAATGACGTCATAAATAACTATTGAGAGATTTGAATTGCATAGAGTCGAGAATGAATCGCCAAGCATAACTTAAAATATGAACGGGATCAAAATTATAAATCGACTCACGGTAAATATAAACAAAGAGGGATTTATAAAGGAGAATATTACGTGGATTGTTACAACGAGCTAGAAGGAAAGTTTTTCAAAAATAGGCAGGAATTTATCATTACCCTCATATTGAGCAAGAGCCGTAAAAATTTTACCACATTTGACATCGCGAGCGTGTTCCTCTAAACGGATGCCAACAGTACGTTTTGTACTACCAATGGAAAATTTATAGTCCTCATAAGGAGTAACAGGAGAACTACATATACTCCAGCAAAGCTTTTAAAGTCATCAATATTCCCATGTTTATCACAGCGAATACGATTAAATAAAGTGGTAGTATTTGAATGAGCAGGTTTGAAACCAAATTCATGACAGAATTGAGTAAAAGGGCGGAATATCTTAGGATGGTAAGGAACACTAGATTTATAGGCTAAACGATCTTTAATAGCAACAAGTTTAGTATCAAAGTGAGTAAATGTAAGGCGAACATGGGCGAAAATCTTATAAATAAACTCAAAAGAATAAGCAGCCTCATGGGCAAGATTAAAAATAAAATTAATTTCATAAGTCAAAGCAGGGGTAGAAGAGCAAACATTAAATGCGCGAATGCAATGTTGTGGAAGGGCGGTGTTTTTAATGATGGGTGTGTCTTAATGCCGGACTTGCCACAATCGGTTTGTTAGATTCTCTACCCCCCGAAAACAAGTGAAGAACCATACGAGTTCTAAGGAAAGTATTTCACATTGCGTGACCCACTTCAAAATAATATATGGCAACCATCTTGCGTCAAAATCGTCATTTTTAAAGTTCTTTTTAATTCATAGTGTTGTATCCGTCCTAAAACTGCTTTATTTTTGTTTAAATTCTATGCATCTGCATACTGAAACAACGCAATTACAATATATTTGAGTTTAAATGATCATCCTACTTTAATTATTTCTACAACGAAGCCTAATTTTCACTTATGGAGAATATAAATACCAAAAGATTAGAATGAGTTGTATAAAAATTGCTGCATTTCTTTAACGCAAAATTATTTAGCTGATTAAGTCTGAAATATAGCTGATATGAATGAAATATTCATTGATTTTACACAGAGAAGGGCGATTTTTTCGATGAAGTTTTAAGCATGGATTTTATTGACTTGTACCTCCATGGTCTTAAGTTTTTAAATAAAATAAATTATTATAGTATTGGGATGAATGAAAGGAATGTAAAAAGTTAATGAAATGCTGCTTTTATAGAGAGCCAGGTGTGTTATATTTCGATGACGCATTTGAATAAATTTCATTTGTTTTCGATGAAGTTTTCAAATATAAATTATTGTATTATGATAATTTTAAAAATATTACCGAGGAATGTATCGTATTTTAGATATGCTTAAGCCAGGCAATGTATATTTCAATACCTTAATTTGAATGAAGTTCATTTTTTCGATGAAGTTTTAAGTTTTCAAATATAATTGATGTAGTATTGCGATAATTTTTAAAATATTACCGAGGAATGTATCGCATGTTTAAATGATGTTTAAATAAAATTGCATTAAAGTTGGAAAGTGTTTCATAATCAATGCTTTATGCATGATTGATCTTTCTTATTACAATTTGGAAGCGTTTGAAGTAATTTCTGTATTTTCCGTGTATATTTCTTGGATTATTTTGTATTAAATATTAGCAAGTTTATTTACCATTTTATATTTTTATGCAAGTTTTCTGTATAATTGGTCTCCATATATGAACATTCCATGTTTTACCATTCATGTAGCCAAGGGCGTAGTAACGTGCGAAAGCGTTGTCGGTTTTAAAATACTTTGTACGTCCTTAAATATGTTTTAATAAATTACCTTTCGTTTTTTAAAGACGTTTTGTCCTTAATTTTACTTTACAACTATGTTAAAAAGTGCGACTTTATTCATTCTGCTTGTTCTCACGATAATTGCCGTAAAAATGACTATCAAAATGAAATTGGAGCTCGTTGTTCAGACAGTCTGTGGGACATGGGAATGTAAAAGAATAATATCACTCAATTAGTTTTGGATTGAATCTGGGTTGAAGAAATGAATTACATTGAATCCTATGGGACCCAATTTTTCAAACTTTTTTTTTAAGGAGGAGTTAAAATTTACAAATTGCTTTGAAAATTTTATAAAATATTCGAATTATCACGTAAAATGTGTAAAAGAAATATTTGAATTTTTAAACTACTTTACACATTTTGATAAGTACTCATATGAAGAGATCAGGTGACTCGCAAAATTAAATGATTTTTTTGCTTAGTAAAAATCGTGACTTAAGAAAAGCTTATATTTACATTTAATGTTGCATGCATTCTAAAACCGCTTTATTTTTGGAATATTATCCATCTAAATTCTGTGCCTAAGCAATTTCAATATTTTATTTTAAATGATCACTGAACCGATTATTTCTTCAACGAATCCTAATTTTAACACCAGTAGAATGTAAACAAATCAAGTAGTTATAAGATGAGTTGTGCAAGAATTGCTAAATATTTTTAACGAAAGATGATTTAGCTCTGGAATGTAAGTGATATGAATGAAATATTTATTGGTTTTACAGAGAAGCAGACGATTTTATAGCATCGCCTTTCTTTTATGAAGCTTCCAATAAAAATAATGTAATACTACTATAATTTAAAAATATCACCGCTGAATGCATCTCAATTTAGAGGTGTAAATAAAATTGCATTTGAGTTGAAAAGAGTTTCATAATCAATTCTTTATGCATGATTATTTTTTCTTATCTTATTTTGAGTATATTCTTGAGTCAATTCATTGGCAAAAAATATTTTATAGTCAATTTTATGTGACCAGCAAAATACAATGCTATCTGTCCTCGCCAACATAAAAAGCTTTATTAAAATTATACAAACAGACATTGTAGAGTAGAACACTAATATTTGAAATGCCGATATTCAGTTTCGAGTGATAAAAGTTTATCACTTTGCTTAATAGCATCGTGAAATTTTGTCATATTTTGATACCGATAATTTTTTCGAATACTAGATCTGAAAAACATTGAAACAAGTATTATTTAAACTAAATTTGTCTAAAATTAATCTAAAATACCATGTGCGTTAACGTTTGTTTTAGTTAAAGTTTCCATGAAGAGCAGAGTTTATATTAATCTCTTAAAGTGCTCTCGTGCGTTAAAGCAAGATGTAGAAATACGAATGAAATTCCCAGTGTGTACTATGAATTGCGACTTACCTGCGACGTTTTACTTTGATTCTAATTTTTAGTATACCTGGCGCACGCGAAAAATTACGATAGAGTTCCCCCTATTAATTTTAATATATTTATTGTCCGAACAGTATTCAAAGTTGTAACATTATGATCCTTAATTATATAAAACCGAGGGGGATATACATTCAAACCTGTTTTGTGCGGTCTTTTTTTGTGCGATTTTTTTTGTGCGGTATATGAAAATTTCAATCAAATTGGAATATAATTGACGAAGTTATTAATAAAAAATTAGTAGGTTTGATCGGCCATTTAGTTTTTTCGATTTTTGATATGTATTTCATCACATTACATAAGTATTGCGTCAGCCAATTACATTACATATGTATTAAATTCCATAATCGCATAATTTAATTGTTGAACACACAAGAATTTCCATGTAAATAAATGAAATGTGCAATAGCATATTGCGATGGAATTCTTGCGTAGCAAAGCAAAAATGCATTGATCGCAAATAAACATTGAAGGACATCTGCATAGTGTTAGTTCGGGTTTTCCTGAAACTGACTGAGTGTCTCGTTAGGTCGCTGAGTTGGTTTTTTGCTAATGAGATAGTTGGTAACTGGTCTGATGCTTTGTTTTAACGAGTAGGTAGAAGAAGTTTACTTGAAGGGAGCAAAGAGTTGCTTTTTTATTCGTCTCTGATCTGCGCAAGTGACAAATCCGCTAAATAAAGTGATTTTAAAAGAATATTACGCGTTTTAATTTTTAAATCTAATATTAATTGACGTCCTTCAAAGTGCTTTCACATTCCTGTACCATTAAGATAAGATACATTTCAAAGCGTAAATTGAAGGTAAATTTATTATTTTTTCTATTTAAAAATAAAAATTTATATCTAGACTACGAAGGATAATGGTTATACGTTTTGAAAAGTTTTGCATGTGTAAAATAAGTACATATGCAAATAAATTATTTAAAAATGTTCCAAGTCTAAAATTTTCTAAGTCGGATTCCAAAAGGTTTGGCGAGATTCCAAGTAGCTGCCAAGCCTCGTGTCTTGATTTCGTTTAAAAATGCAATTCCTAGTTATTTCGTAAAGTTATTTTTTTTTTTTTATGAAAGACTTTTTATGCGGTCCCTATTCACCGCATAAAAAAATACTTTGTGTTGTGGAAACTATTTTTTTTTATAGCTACTCATGAAGGAGAGATTTTTTTTTTTTATAAGTTTTCTTTTATGCGGTCACTATCCACCGCACAAAAATAAGTTTGAGTGTACCTTATAGTCTATTTAGTTTATTAGCATTTCTGTTTAACAACTGTTAAGAAAAGAATTGCATTAAAAACATTGTTTCATATAATATAAAATCTCTAGCACAGCTCAAAAAGAAAATTTTTATCACACTTATTGAATTATGGTCATGTTCTGGTCACCCTTTTAAACTTTATGGTAATTTTGTTCAACTAATTTTTGTGTGCCTCTGTTCCCGCACCGAAGTTGGGAACATGAACGCGTCAGCAGAAATAGGAGAAAAGTTTCAATAAAAAATTTGTACAACATTGTCTAATTAATAGAAACCGGATACTCTCAGAACATGCATACGAAAGATAATTAATAGCCACATTACCCATTGGTCCTAGGTGCTGCAACATTTGAATTGGCGTTCATTTTGTTGATCATTTTGAAAAGGCCTACACTAGATGTGGGTCAAAATGTTTATTGTATTATGTCTGAATAAGACTGAAAACCATATTGTTGTAGCTATATTATTGCAAATAACAGATATTACCCTTGTGTTTTAGAGACTTGGACTCTGACATAACGAAAAAGCTCTTAGTCTTTCTGCGATCATTTTTGTCCAGTGCTTCGGTGAAATTCAAAAGAATTATGTTTAGAGAAGATTCAGTTTCGGACTGTATAGATAATTGAGCATTTGATTACATCAGAATCTTTATAAATAGACGGGGCATTTACTTAGAATGAATAGTAGAACCTAAAAGAAAAACACAAATGTAACAATTTAAATGTCCACACCGATCGGGATGAGAACTACAGGAAGACCGAAGACGAGATGGATAGATTTTGCATAAAGGACTTTGATGTATTCATATTTAAAATTAGAGTACAATTGTTCCTTGTTTGGAATCTGCTACAGATTATATGAACCCAAATCAAGCGGTATATATAAACCGAATGCGATTTTGCACATAAAAATGTACTCTATCAATATTTAGAATTCTGTGCAAATAAAATTAAGTATGTAATCGTTTCGAAAACAACGTATTTTCATTCGAGTCAACATGACAAACGTTGTACATACAATGGATTTATCCACTGCTTAAATAATAAAATAGTCTAAATAAGCAGTGTGGTGCAACCTAATGAGGAAACTAATTTAATAAAACAGGAGACATGGAATGGCGAAAATCAAGACGATGAAGCCCGAAAAAGAAAAGAGGGAAAAACCGAATCCAGTTAATCCACCATAACCGGGAGAAATATGCTGGGCAACTCTATCAGATTATAGAAATTTTTATTTTGTTAAATGCCTCAAAATTTAGGTCCAGAACGGATGGACATTTGATTAGTGGCAAAAGAAAGATTGTTATTAAACTATTCTTTAAAGCACACTTAGTCAGACCTATATACGGTAGCTCAACTAAAATTAGGACCATGAAAATATTCCAATAAGAATCTAAGAAAAAATTTTTGACAAAAGCAATTCACATTGAAGTCCAACTGCAAGAGTTCTAGCAATTTTATAACAATTTCTAATAGACCAGACTACATTTTATTTGCGCATCACTTTACCTTGCAATCCAGCCGTCAAGTACATGTATTACCGCCTTCATTCTTCAATTAAAATCAGATGTTGAGTTGATGAGGTAATTCGAAATATTATATAGGAGCATTTTGGAGATACGTGTTGGAGATATACAAATGCAACACCTGGAGTGATCAAAACATTAAGTTTATTAGCGACTCAAATAGAACAAAAGTTAATTCAGACAATTCTTGAAAATACCAATGCATATTATATGCTCAACTGCCATCCGTTTACAAGAAATCTGTGGGAAGCAATTCGACAGTTTGGGTTTCTTCATTCCCTTCCACCAGGATTTTCATCACATGGTCGGCAATGACTTCTACTTCAGTACGTTTAGCACGAATTAAATATCGAGCTGCTTCTGGCGAAGTTGTTATTCCGAATAGGAAATCAATCACCTTTGCACTTGGACGAATGCACTGCAAGATAATTTTGCACAGTTCAACAAAATGGCATGCATGAGAGAAAAGTAAACAAAAATATACAAAAATAAGCATTCAGTCTACATTTCTAAATATTTATAAAGCTGTTAATTTACCATAAAATTAACCATAAAATATGAAAAAGATAGTCTAATCCCTCACAGCAAAGATCGTCACATGTGCGACAGTGACGTTGCAGTCACGTGACACCTGGATCACAATATGACATTTGTGACTTCTATGCGACGTTACGCATTAGTAACTTTGCCACTTCATTGTGACTATATTCTGTGACGTTTCCACAATTTAACACGTAACAATGACGACATTACAATGGCAATTACAATGTGACGTCACAAAAACAAGTTAAGATGAGACGTCACAAACGACCATGGAAATGACTTCGCTGCGACCTCAATATGACATTGAGACGTTCTGTGACGTCCCAAAGTCACAGTATGACGTAAACCTTACGTCACTGAAAAAAATGCTGTTAGGGATCATGGGTTAGATGAAAAATATAGTAGACACTTCGCAATGCAGAGTACAAGCTGGATTGCGCAATACCACAGTTTATACAAAAGTTAGAAAATGCCAACAAGTATATGAAAGTATAATTTACTCAATTTAATGTGCAATATGAAGATAGAGTTGAATGGGGGAAATATACCAGAAGATTGTACGCAATGTAAGCCAATACAAATTAAATTGCGCTATTTATGCGATCATTTTTAAAAATTAAAGTTATTCCAAAATATAAAATTTTCGTGCTTGCATAACTATATAAAATTTCAAAACAGGTTAAACATAAAACGCAGTAACCAAATCTGCAACCAAAGGACTACTTGAGTTAATTCTGATCTTATAAACTGGGTATATCCCAATAGGGAAAAATGAGTAAAGTGTCAAAGAATAAAATGCGGCAAATGTCTATAGAAAATATACATAAAATTTAAAAAGCAGTTTGCGACCATTTAAATCAGATGTCTATGCAAATCATTGTAGGTTTTACGAGGTGCCCAAAAGAAACTGAACAAAATTTGCATTGGATCGCTTTTCAATTTGATTAGATCCCACATCGTATAGAAGCACTTACTGCAGCGCGTAGCGATTTCACCAAATACAGATGTTCGACATGTAATATTTTTTGTGCTTTCAAATTTAATAGTTTATTTTTATCAATGCAGGTCGTTTGTGGAATTCCATTCAACTCTAACGATTCCTTCATAATGTTGCAAATTTTAAAAACCGGAGTTTTTTATTCGAAGAATAAAAAATTACAAAAAATTAAATTTAGCAATATAACATTACAAATATAATAACATTTACTTTAAATCTGAAAAGATGTAACAGTTTGCTGTATAATCATCGGATTCAATTACGTTGGTAATTTAAATATTAACTAGAGTGTAGATCAAGTCCACTTTCTCATACTAGAACCAATTTATTTCCACATTTTACAAGACAATGTTTTGAAAGAACTATAGTGTGTCCGAATGATTACAAATAGCGCGTTGGCCTTTCATTCTAAAGGGCTTCAAAAATATTTTGATACCATACTTGATGTACCCTCCTAGCTAGCTGCACGGAATAGTTTCGACTTAAAATAGACTATCAGCAATGTGCTAATTACACTTAAAATTCAGATTATGTAGATAAACGTCATATTAAGTATTAACAAGGTGCACTTAAAAAAAATTTCGTGAAACGTAAATAAGCGTTGATGTTTTCTTGCAACATTACCATGTCTCAAAGTAAAACTTTGCCATTTAGACTTCACGTTAATAACATGTATTTGAAGAGGCATTTATTGCCCCCATTCTAGGATACTATACAATAACTTGCAAGATTTTGCTAACATGTTTTTCGTAAAATGTAGTAGTCAAGTATTAGCACTGTTGAAAGTATTAAATCTCTTAATCATGCAGTTCAATAAATTTCAAATCCCTTCCAGGTAGCATTTATTAAATTTACTAGATTGTCAACTGCTTGCCAATATGGAATAGACTATTTTTACAATGGTAAGAAAACTATCATACGCATGTGCACAGGGTGCCCGGCGAAATTTTTCAAGAACGAGAGTTAATTTTTCTTTTAATGTAGCTGCACTGGAATCCCTGAAACTCTTATGGCTCAATGAGACATTAGAGGAAAAGGGTTAACTCCCCTTTTATAAAGGGAGGGCTATTTCACTTCCTTTTACAGATAGCGAAAAATTAAATTACAAAGTTTTAGAGAGTTGTCCAATGAGTATATAGGAGATGCTATATTAGAGTTTGATTGGATATGGGGTTATATAGAATTTTTTTAAAACTGCTCTGACACGAGGGTTCTGCCACTATGAATTTAATAAACATTCGTTTCCATTCATAAAATTGGTTTCGATTTTATGTATATTTCAAAGTCTATGTTAAAGAGAAATCCCGAAATTTCAAGTCCCTCACTGTAATGAAAGTTTAAAGAGATCTGGAAATTCTTCAGAATTTCCGACTTCAGCAGCAGAACTGAGATATCGTTAACGTTGTGCACCGATTTTACATACCCTCTCTTCCAATTTAAATTTAGGTCAGATTTCTCTATTTCAAGAAATTAAAATATTCATACAAAGATTATTGGCCACGACGTATCCAGTGAAATCGTGGATGCAAGCTCGGGAACCAAGAATGAGTCCAAATTTCAGGATAACTAACGCATTTATTCACAAGCGCCGACGCGGTGGTCGAACGGTCAAAGCAAGCGTTTTCTAGCGATCGTTCGGCTGCCGGGTTCGAGTCCCATTGGTGCGTCGAGGCAATGTCATGTGACGACTAACAGGTTTCACGGTTCTGGCCGGGGAATAGGCGAATGATATATCAAATGCCTGGCCATTAGAAAAATAATTTCACAAACACAGCGTAAACTTTAACAATGTACAGCAAATAGCTCAATAACCATCTCAGACTATCGCTAAACTGGCAGGTACAGTCAAACAGAATTTAAATGCTACATTAATTTCAAGCAGCCGATACTATCCTGGAAATATTGACGAATCTCATTTCAATTTAGCTCATATCTGCTTCAACTGAGCGATGTCTTTATATACTGTCTAGAAACTTTCCCCAAAGGAGCTCTTATCTTTCAGATCATTCGTTACAAAAAGGTTCTCCAAGATTCAAAATATCGAATAGACTCCAAATAGGCGATTAATTGCCAAATCTGACAACCTTAAACGGTTCTGGAATGGCAACCATAGATCCACGTTATAGGAATGGTTGTAAAGGAGTTTTCTCCTTCGGACTCGCAAGAGAGTAGTCGAGGCATTTTTCATATCCGTGACATTGTGGAAGTGCAAAGTGGATTTCTTTTCAATATTACTTACCTTTACACTAATCTTTGAGTCTTCGCTCTTGAGTTCCTGCCCAAGAGCATCCGTAAAAGCAATGGTCGCGAAGTTTACGCCCTTGTACATTTCATAACCGGGTGAATCCTTGGTTGGAGTAGACCGCTTCTGGCGGTCAACGACCCTGTAAAATGAATAAACACCATCAACTTGGGATTGATTTGGCGGGGGGGGGGAGTCTAACTTTAGAATGATGAGTGTTATATGTTAATATTGAAAGTTAAAAATTTAAATAAAATGACTGTTTAAACATACTCAAACTTTCAATAAGTAAAAGCAATTTCCTTGAAAAGACAACTTTCCATCTGTGGTTTGATATAACATTGAATTATTAGAATTATTAGTTGGCAATTAGCAGTTTGAGGCATTTGTCTGAAACTGTTAATTGCCAACTAAAAAATTGCAGGCATAAATGCCTCAAATGAACCATGATTAATCAATTTTTTTTAAGTTTTCGAATGGATATAATATTTGCATAAAGAAATCTAGAAAGTCTTAAAGAATTGAGTATGATTTATGTTATATCAGTAAACACTAAAAGCATCAACTGATCAAAGTAAACATGAACCGTTAAAACTATCGCGGATTAGACATCGGGTGTTCATTCTGCATAAAGTAAACTTTCTGCCGTAGATTAAGAGGTTAAAACTCAAATTTCATATCTACATCAATATCTCGCCCAATAAAATACAGCATTCCCTAGCATGCATAGTTGATATTGAAGTTTCGGAAAAGTATCCATAATAAAAATTGGAATTTTCAAGTAAGAGCACTTTAGAAGGCTGGTATTCAGTGTAGACAGCGTGACATTTGCGTCAATCTGCAGTGTATAGACTAAACTATTATCCGACAAAATTTGAATTTTGTAGCAATATTTCATGAGTTACTTTGGTACTAAATGGCGATATAATTGAGAAAAACAGAAGCGGCACTCAAGGTGTTCCTGAAAACTCCACAAAGTATCCTGAAAGTCTGAATATGCTGAATGAATTACACAATTGCTTTATACTCCACTTGTGATTAGTAAGAAAATAAATACTCTGTCCAAATTTTTTTATGTTTGACAGAAGATAATACGATACAAAAGGCATAGTCTACGGATTACATAATTTTAGAATTTTCTTCCCAAAGTGTCTTGCAAACTAGATTTAAATTACTTAATCCAACAGCATACCCGTTCTTATTAAGGAAAGCATAATATAAAGAAACTTTAAATTTACAATTATGTGCAAATTCCCACAGTATTCTAAATGACATTGTTAAAATTAATTCTAAAAGTAAAAATTTGTCCCTAATATACAAAATTATCTTTGCAGGCAGATCTGAAGAATATCCTGTTCGTAAACAAATTTGCAAAATATGAAATTTTATCAATATATACCAAACTGAAAGCTCTGAACGGGTAATATAATATATACTTCTACGATTTTTATTCTGTTTGAAGAATACACAATAAGTTTGAAGACTATTTGCAAAAATAAAACAGAAAATAAGTTAAGAAATTGAAAATCAATAATCCCTTAACATTTCAACTCTTGAAACCAAAATTTGTATAATCCAGTCAAAAATTTTATTTAGATATAAATTTAACCGGGAAAGAATAATCTGTTGCATAAATTCAGAATTTGCGCCCAGTTGCTCAGAAACATTACAATTGTTTTCAAATAAATTTTTGAAAAAAATGGTCTGCATAATACTGTATGGGAGGTAGTTTTTAAAAATTTCTACAACCCTTTGTTCTAGAAATTCGAAACATTGAATAATTTTAAGTGAGGCTATTTCAAGGTAGCCCACAAAACTTTGAAATTTGATACAGTCGTTTCTCGGCAACGACAGATTTTTGAATTTTAATTATATAGATTACGAAGAATCTAATTTGATAATTTGCTTAGGAAGCAAATTGTCAAAATCATTCAGAGTCGTATTTCTCATCTACAAAAAGCATATAACTCTTCTAAAAGTACAACAAATAAAACCTACTAATTACACGTATTTACAAACTCTAAAGAACTAGTCTGAATTTCCAAAAGAAAAAATGTAGCGCATAGGGAAAATACATAAAATGTATTGATCTAAATCGACCATATCCAAATAATCGCTGGTCTGATACAGACTGAAATAATTCATCGTCCATTCTAAATAAAAACTGTTAGAAATTTGATTTCTCCAATATTAATACAGAGAACCAATGCATTGAATATCAACTGAAACTCGATCTTTTGTAATCTCTAGCATGCAGAAAAATGAACATGTGGCCTATTAGCTTTCAGAAATTAGAGTGCGGCTATAAAATAGAAGTAAAATAATTGGCATTGGAATATTTGTAAGTTTTACATTTAATAGTCAAATTATGAAAGATTTTCTGGAAAATATTTCTCCAAATTTAGCAGTCAAATTTTAAAATAAAGGAGAAATCTTTGCTATATAAACCCCATGTCTCAAAACTGAATAAATCTGAAGATGTCATTTAAGTTCGGAACACGCTCATTGCAAATACACCATGGACCGGTTTCTCGCTCGTCAGCATGGATTAACCAATATTCTACAATCGTAAGAAACTTGCTATAAGTAGACAGAGTTTTGAGCTCCGATTGAGTATATAATGAACGCGAATCCGGTCCATGGATGCTGCTATTTATACTGGAAAGAGTTCTCCAAATTCTCGCTGTATTCCGCGTCACAAATACCCACTACCAACAATCTACACAATTTTATAACCGCACGATTCATTGTTCTCGAGCTAACGATGTTTCTACCCTAAAGATTTTCGCAACTGTTTCAGTGCTTTTTTGTCAGAATCTCCAATTATCAGGAAAGAAATTTAAACATAAGAAAATAAAGCCAATTAGATACTTTTATAATCCAATCTCATTCACCATTTACTTTATTACCATTGTCTCGAATTTGAAGAGAATCGTTTCTAATAGTATTACAGTATGAATTTTAGTAAAACTATCTTACTTGCCACACTGAACGACTTGAATGATCATCCCATCTTTATTACGATCCATCAACATCAGACATTCCCGCGTACAATTACTAACAGCCATGATATTTACCTGAAAGAAAATTATAAGAAGATCAATCATGCTTAAAGCATTGATTATGAAACACTTTCCAACTTCAATGAAATTTTATTTAAACATCTCTAAAATGCAATGCATTCCTCTGCATTTTAAAATTCTGTATTTATTCCTCTGTATTCCTATATTTTAAAACTTATAAGTTAATGTAGTATTGTGATATTTGAAAACTTACACCTTCATCGAAAAAAAAAAAATGAACATTCAAATGACAGCATTGAAATATAAATTGTCTGGTTTAAACATCTCAACTGCGATACATTCCTCTAATAATTTTAGAATTATCATAATACTACGATAATTTATTATATTTGAAAACTTCATCGAAAACTGAAATTCATTCAAATGACGTCATAGAAAAATAACACACCTGCCTCTATAAAAGCAGCATTTCATTCATAAATAATTCTCCATTCATGTCATTCATCACAATACTATAATAATTTATTTTATTTAAAAATTAAGACCATGGAGTTACAAGTAATTAAACTCAATGCTTAAAACTTCATCGAAAAAAATCGTCCCATTTGTAAAATCAATGAATATTTCATTCATATCAGCTACGCAGACTCCATGAACTAAATGATTGTGTTAAAGAAATACAGCAATTCTAATACAACTCATTCTACATATTTTGCTGTTTACATTTTACATAAGTGAAAAATAGGCTTCGTTGTAGAAATAATCAAATGTGGATGAGCATTTAAACTCAAATATATTGCAATTGCGTTGTTTTAGTATGTCGATGCACAGAATTTAAGCAAAAATAAAGTGGTTTTAGGGCGGATACAACACTCAATATGAATTAAAAAGAACTTTAAAAATCACGATTTTGAGACAAGATGGATGCCATATATCATTTTGAAGTGGGTCACGTGATCGCTTCATATAAGAGGTGTAATTATTTTAATTTCTATTTAAAAACTACTGAATATATTTCGAATTTTTTTATATATTTTATGGAACAATTTGAATATTGCCCAAAATTTTCGAAGCAATTTGTGAATTTTAAATCCGCTTAAAAAATGTTTGAAAAATTAGGTCCCATAAAGCGTAATGTTTTTAACCCGGGTTCAATCCAAAACTAATTGGGTGATATTATTCAATTATATTCCCATAGGTCCTACAGACTGAACAACATACTAAAATTTCATTTTGATTAAGTCATTTTTACAGCAGTTATCGTGCTAACGGACAGACAGAATGAATAAAGTCAAACACTTTTCAACTTTTTTGTAAAGTGTTAATAAAACTGCATTTACACGGCAATATTTAATTTATATTAATTCGTATTTCATTTAAATTAGATGGCATTTAATTTATATTGATTGAATACTTTATATCAAACTGACCTAGATTATATATTGCCTCAAGTTTAGCAAACTTTATTTTACAAAACGCGCATGATCTATTATTTAACTCAGACATTTTACAGAAATTATTGGTATACATTTTTACTTTCCCTGCAATACATGGTAAAGTATTGGAATCATGCCAAAAATCGTAACGAGTTTTCGACGGATCTACGCGTTTCGAGACCTCTAGAATACGAAAAATCTATTTTTAGCGTGACATCTGTGTCTGTCTAGATTTTATATCCACTTTTAACTAAAAGCTAATTGACCGAATTTCATAAAATTTGGTAGGTAACTCACTTGTGGGCGAATCTGGTGCCGATTAGTTTTGGGTACGATTCGGGATAAAAGAACCCGCCTTTTTTGCGAAATGGCCCACAAAAGACTGCATCCACTAGCTGAAAAACTAAGGGACCGAACTTCACAAAATTCGGTAGTTAAGTCGGTTGTCTGTTATTCTGGTGCTGATTAGATTTTGGTAATATTAAAAAAATAACCTGCATTTTTTGCAAAATAGCCCGAAAAATAATTATAATCCAAAATAAAAATTTACGTATGCTCAAATATACCCATTAAATGTTTTACGTAATTTTTAACGAAGAAAATAAAGACCAACCCCATTACATTATAACTAGTCGTTCGAGATTTTAGTTTTTTCTTATTTTCTCTACGCCACCTTTGAAAATATGTCCAGTTACCAAATGAGAACGAAAATTGAATTACAAGCGAATTAAATTTAATCAAAATAAAGAGAATGTGGATACAAGTCTGCAGGGAAAGTCATGTGCTGCCCACATCAGATATTTTATGTTTGCAATTATTTCGTATTTTAGGGGTAAAGGCGGTTAAAGAGAATAACGCCAACAGATGCCGTGAAACTCGCTGAAATCAATTGCGAAATTAACTTCAATAAATAAGATACATTCGATTGACAAATATGGACAAAAAATGTCATGAACTTGAAGGGGAGGGTAGCTCAAAAAAATTGTTTTAATGAAAATATTTCTTACTCGCGCGATTACTCCATTTTGTCAAAAGTTTCTAGAATGGAGTACTAGCTAGAGATGATACAAACATTTTCATATACCAATATCAGCCATGATATTGGTCTTTACAGCTCAGATATGTTCCAAGTATAAACTTCCTATTAGGACTAGATGTTTATGAGCTAGATTTTATGTCTAGAATTTTCCAACAGGTTAAAAACTCAAGAATTGATTCAAAGTGTTCCACCAGCTAAAGAGATTATATGTAAAAGTGGTAATTTTACAAAAGGCTAAAGATACTTAGGGTTTATAGACCTACATATGTATATGAACATTGAGCATGCTTATTAAGAACCAGTTATTTTAGCTGTGCACTTTAGTGAAGATGAGTGATCTTTCACTGAAAGTCATTTCAACTACTGTGTAAGAATATCCTAAAATTATATAAAAAACAAAACATAAGGTTTCATTAAGCAGACTAACTTGCAATTGTTTCTCGTTAGGAGTGTTACAGAATGCTGCTATTTCGATCTGCAATTTTAGGTCATATTTTTAAACCTCTAAGGGTGAGAGAAAAACTTTTGGTTTGACTTAATAGCAAGTCATCTATATTTTACAGGGCAATGTTAACACATTTTCAATTTGAGCTAAAAATATTTATATGCAATCTATTCCACTAAACCAACTCTATCTTTTTGAAACGAACTTTAAAAGCACGATGGAATAATGAAATGGGCTTTAGAAATATGGTTTGAGGCGGTTCCCTTCAATATCTTTAATGGAAAAAGCAACTTTCCTTTTATGAAGCGACATAAGCAAGGTTTGAAACAAGTTCCCGAAAGACAGCAACGGTCGTCCTTGCCTTACTCAGCCTCACACAAGGTTTGAAGAGTGCGCGAGTTAAGAAACAATGCCGCAAAGAGTTTCTTTTCTACCAGTCTCTGCGATCGCAAGGGACAAAAGTGTGAGAGAGAATAGAGTTTAAAAGTGATCTATGCCATCAAGTCTCTTTATATAGTAGCACATAGAACAAAATTCTTATCGTTTATTCTACATAATATAGAAACATTGAGAACATTTTAAATGAATATACCTCCAAAAGATGTTTGAAATTTTTGGTCGAGGCATCTGTAAATGAAGAGGTTGAGGCGAAACCGGTGTTGTTCACACAGACATCAATGTGACCAAATCTGCGGCGAATTTCTTTGAACATGGCAATTATTTCAATTTCACTGGACAAATCGCATCTGAAATAATGCATTGAAATGGATATTAACTTTTTACAGAAGTAAATCATTGTGCAAATATATAAAATAGATCCAAGATGAGATAATCCATATAGACGTTTAACGTCATGACGGGGGGGGGGGGGGAAGTCTAAAAATTAAGTCTGTCCTGAAATCCTTGGAAAATACCATAAGTCTGACAATTTTATTTAAGTATCGTTAGTTTTGGTAAATTAGCTACTATTGTTAGTTAATGGAAAGGTATAGCATTTAGTATATGTAATTTTGAATATTTTTAATTGGGTCCCCAAATATGAGTATAATTAACAGGTATTTTTTCATTAGTTGCACGATAGCGTACAGAATATAGGGTGATAAAAATAAATTGAAAGGCAAAATTTTGAATTCGTAGGAATATTCTTTATTATTCCATTTTGCTAATAATTTATTTTTACAAAATGGACAAATTAAATATTTTACGCCTTTTGCCAACGAAATGCATACAATGTAGGACTACTTATTTTATCCCAACGCCACTTGAATGATTGTCGTCAAGGATATGAATTTTCTTAATATGAAGTTTTAAATTCTTACCTTTACCTCCATGGTTAGGTTTTTTTTTCAAATAGGCCAAGAACATTCACATTAAGCGTGCCTTATCCGCATGTGTGCCGGTGTAGCAAGAGACCGTTTATAGGATATTTTTTTAAAGGTGCTGTTCTTATTTAGGAGATTGCGTTTAAAAGACTAACCATTTTGATGTTTATAGCATAGTCTCTTTTAGTATCCTATGCAGCCGCTTGTTTCTTATTTACTTATAAGCGATTTCTTAAACAACGATCACTAACTTTGGCTCAGAAGTAATTTATATTTGAGACAAACAAATATAAAATTCAAAATTTGTGTTCCGAATTTTCTACAGCATAGTTTTGAATTATGCTACCTTCCCAGCGAACAGAGATAGCCTAAATATCTATAAAGTCGTGTTCGAGCGGGAATTACCGGTTTTTCTTACATTTCATGAAGTATCGTAATGAAATGAGTTATATACATAGAAACAAGTTATCCAAAACCTGTGTTCACATAAGCTTTAAAATTATTCTTAAAACACAGTAAGGGAATAAACTGGTTTCAAAAACAAAACGACGACCAATAAGATTACACGAACATGATCAAGAAATGTTTCCGACGTAATCCATTTCGTTTAATTTTTGTAATTTTGAGTGTTTGCCGATTGAAGCGATATTTACATGGTATTAATCAAATAAAACGAAATTTTATAAAATTGGGAAGTCTGTCCGTAACTCAAAAATGCGTCCTGGCATGTTTTTAATCGGGCGTTTTCATACCCTGGTCAACCTGGTGACGTCAATTTTTGCATTAGATCAGATGCATCTCCTGTGGTTCCCTAGCAAGTCGCCAAATAAGAAAGGACATGCGATGAAATCCTCAACTGGATCTAATTTAAGTATTCCTTTAATGTTTAACGATAAATCTGTATACATTACGGAATATATATATATATAAAGCAAAATATGTGGGCAGCACATTTCCTTCCCTACAGACTCAAATATATTTTTGTCTGTTTCTTTAATAGATTATTAAATTCAGTTTAATTGACCAAAGACTCAAAATGACCGAAATGACTGAATTTGCACCTATAATTTAATTTTCGTTTTCACTTGGTAACTGGCGCCATTTCAAAGGCGGCATAACAAAAGTGTAAAGAAATAAAATATTTAGAGAACTGCTAGTCCTAGAGTAATGGAGTTGGTTTTGTTCTTTTCATCCTCATAAAGTACGTATAAAACAAGATTTTAATTGATATATTTTGTCTTAGACTGATTGCGGACCACTTCACAAAAAAGGTGGGTTATTTTTTCCACTGAATCACTAAAATTTATCAGCAGCATGTTAACATACGAGTGACTTATCCATCTATAAAATTCTATCAATTAGTTTGAGTTGCAGTGAATACATACATTGCAGAGAGATACGTCATGCTAAAAATTTGTTAGTGTTCTAGAGGCCCCAAAACGTGTTGATCCATCAAACCTTCAGTTGCGATATACGAGATGATTCCAATACTTTCCCTGTACATTACCATGTATTGAAGAGAGTAAAAATCGGATTCGAGCAGCACATCACTTTCCCTATAAATTCATTTTCTTATTTCATGATGAATTAAATTGAGTTTTATTACAAAAAATAACATGGATACTTTTCTGATATTATATCCAATTTGCAGTTTTAATGCATGTTAGTTTTGTTTAGCAACTTAATGCACTTTAAATACGTCAGCTCGCTAAAATTCCAAAAACTAAAAGGTCTCGAGAAAGGTCCAACGTATAGTCATAGGGTTAGCCTATTCGCCGTGCTGTCGAAGATTACATGGACAAATAATATACTTCAGCAATTTTTATAAATTTACATTTTCTCAAACAATGCTGGCTATTTCGCAAAAAGAGGTCCGTTATATTTTTCATAATCATGCCTAAATCTGATGATTATCAAAATAACCCTCAATGAAACCAATTATTAAATTTTAAGAAATTTAGTTTTTCACTACAGTGTAAAACGTCTTCAGTTCCCAAATTTAAAAGACCTCAAGAATGATCCATCTTAGAGTAATGTAGTTAGTCTTATTCTTTTCGTATCAACCATTACGTTGTAAATTTATGCATTTTTAGTATTTTATTTTAGATCTTTACGATTTCTGGGGACCTGTTTGCAAAAGAGGCAGGTTTTTATTTTTTATCTTTTAAGAGTTTTGCCAAAATTTAGTTCGCACAAAGGTAATACACAACTTATCTACCAAATTTTGTGAAATATGATCTATTAGTTAGCTAGAGTGAATACTACGGACGTTATTTGGGGCTAATTTCAAAAATAGACATTCTTTTATCCAGAATCACCAGATTCTAATCTGCACCAGGATAACCTACCAGAAACCTATAAATTTATGAAATTCGGTTAATTAGTTTGAGTGGATATTGCGCAGATAGACCCACTGGCTTCACGCTAAAAATAGTGTTCCAAAGCTGCCAAAACGTGTAGATCTGTCAAAACCTCGAGTTACGATTTTTGATAACTTTATATTTACAAATAGCGTATTTAAAGGATTTCCATTTACATAAATGCAAACTTAAATATTTTTCGTAAAAAGGCTTTCATGCTTTTACTTTAATCTGTCAAAAATGCGTGTCTACTACACCTAAGAAAATTTCCCACAACTAGTTTCAATTTAGGAATCCCATTAAGTTGGCATTGAATGCCGTTACTCTAATATGGCAAGTTGTAGTATAAGTTAGAGCAGAAATTATTTATGGAACTTCCACAATAAAATTCTGTGGCCAATTTTAGATTGAAAACTGGTCATGAGATTCCTACCATAAGTAAAGAATTCTACCAACGAATGGGCGCCCCATTTGTGGTGCTGATGTTAGGAACTCAAGTCACCTTTCCAGTGATCCCGGGTTTAGATAAAGGTACCCAGCAGCAAGGTTATTTTTGCAGACTGTATTGGGAAGATAGAAATTTTTATGAACTGGCTTCGAGGTCACAACCCCTTCTTCGACCTCTTCTCATTGTGAGTCTAATTTGTAATTATTTGTGTTTAGTTCATTTGTTTTCTAGCTTTGTACCATTGTCGGTTAAGTAATGGATTGATTTCAAATACTGCCATATGAAACAATAAAATTCTACAACTTGAAATTATACTAGTGATTAAGATAAATCAATTACGCAACATACTAATATCAGGAGGAATTAAATTTTAAGCCACCTTCGCTTTTTCCAGTAAAAATTTGAAGTTCCAGTGTATGTCCCTCTTTAATACATTTTCTCCATATTTAAAGCGCTGGTATTGACTGCACTATTGACACCTAGCGAAATCTGCCGCAAAAATAATCTTAATTATTAGAGATGGGAATTTGGGATTCTTTTCAAATAAAGCGTATATATTAACAATCATTTCTCAGGAATTTCAGGAATAAAAACTTACTTCATAGCATGAAGTTCTCCTTTCCATTTGTTATACATGTTTTCCTCTGCCATGGCTTTGATCAATTCCACGCTTCTGGCACATCCGATAACAACCATCCCATGTTGGGCAAGTTCTTTGCAGATAGCGGCACCAATTCCTCTTGAGGCACCGCTTACGAAAGCAATGCGGCCTTCCCAACTGTTCATACTGGAGACTAGAAATACAGAAATTTGGGTTTATTTTTTTATTATGCACATCGATATAGTAAACTCAAATTTCAGTGGTTTAAATTTGTATATTCTGCAACATTCTGTCTCGTCTTGGTGGGCCACTTCACATCAGTCTATTTTTAAAACAGAAGAACTTAAGATAAAATTTATACAGATGGAGTGCAAGAACTATTTGAGAAAAGTACCAACACATTTAAATTACATGATTAAATCTAAAATAGCCAAAGAACGTCGAAGTTTTGATAACTATATAGACGCCCCACAATTTCTGTTTGAGAAGTGACATTTGAAATAACTGGCGAGATGGCACACCATTTGAACGCCATCGGGTTATATGGCCACATGTCACTTATTTCTGTATCCCAAATTAATGTCCAGAATTTTAACTGTAAAGTCGTGTGAGAAAGAAATCAGCAATTGCTTCTTCATTGATTACATTTTCAATGAATACCAAAATATCTGAAAGGAGCGCAATATAGTTTCCAAAATTTATTTTTAGTGAAGATTTTCAGGAAGAAAGTCGAATTTAGAGAATAAAATTTCGGAAATTTTACAAGATTTACAAATGTAGCTTAAACAACCATGAAGCTACTTGATCCAATTACAACCGTATCCGTAGAAACATTGCAATTACATTTACAACCTAAGCAGAAATTACTGGTACCTGTATCATTTAGAGACCATTGCGTCCCAAGGGAAACTCCATTTAGATAACAAATAAACTCATCTTATTTGCGTTTGCAATAAAATTATATAGAAATGCTGCCGAAAAAGGCAGATGTGAAATATAAATAAGCGAATCCATAGAGATGAAATATGAATGCTTTAGGCAAAAATTGAATTTCCTTAATACTGCTTGGTTCAGCACCCCAATGCGAAACAAAATTTTAAAACGTTTCCAATTATTTAACATCAGCATATGAAGTTTAAGATACAGTAGAGAAATTACCAGTGTTTTAACAAAATCGGCAACAAATTGTATCACAATGTGTTAAAGTTATCGAAAATCACGATAAAATGCATTTTGAAAGTACATTTTGTATAGAAACAAAAATAGAGCATGTAAAGTATACATAAATTCTCGCTCCAGTGTTCAAGAACTTAATTTAAAAAGTAAAGAAATATTACTTTCCACGTTAGCGCTATAGAGTTAAAGCAACCCCCCCCCCCCCCGCCGCCAGTGTTTTGTAAGTTTACACTGTGGGTACACGTAAAGCTTCAAAGCGGCTTCTGATAATGATATGATTTTGGCAGACGACGTGAAAACAGTTCATATCATTGATACGAAAGGATGCAATTTATTTAATGAATGCAGTGTTATTACGAGTTTAAAATGTCAAACCGTATGTATCAATGTTCTTCTAAAGTCCAATATGCTAACACTTCTTGGGGAGGGGGTAAATGAAAGACTCTGAAAGGGTACATAGCTGGATATGCAGACTTAATTTCTACCAAAGAGAAGCAAATCAAGATATCTGTACTCAAAAAGATGCTGTGAAAGTGTTGCCTTTTCTGATCGGCTGAATGAATTTGAAATATTTTGCTTAGATGGTGAAAATTAAAAATAAGCAACTTTGCCAAAAATTAATATAAAGTGTTTGATTTCCCAACAATGCATACAGATTTGTAGCACTTGCAAGGTGTCACAGTATTAAATGTTACGCAAGATTTGGATATAAAAATAATTTAGTACAATATTGCATTACAACAGTCCTAAATGAAATTTTACTTCAGTTAACATTCATCATTTAGGTTAAAATTATACGATTTAGAAATATCTATATATATTCTCCACAATACTGTATTCATTTTGAATATATTTTTAAATTCAACGCAATTTCGAAATAAGTATTGTAAACTAAGTTTACCCAACGATAAATTTTATTATATAGCTATTGCATATATATATATCAGACTTCTACAGTCTATATTAATAATTATTTCCAATAAACTTTATATAAAATATCAATATAAAATATTAATATCAATCTCTAAAGACCTACACCTGCAAGATCAATCTATAAAACAGAGAACGCAGATAAGATCCATGTCTTAAAAGTGATATACCAATATAACATTTTGTGCAACACTGTTACAGACCAATTCACTTAAACCCACACATTCTTAAATGAAGAGACTTAAGCGACTGAACGCTGAACTGAAACAAAACAAAAGTCTTACTTGTACTAAGCTTACGAGATCTTAAAAATATAAAGACAACGAGAACCAGCCTAAAAAAGTAATGTTAACCTTAGCGAGGTTCATTTATATAGGGTTCAGCCATTTCACATGCAACGAATCAGAAGGCGTAATGCCTGGACGTCACGATTTTAAATACCCTGGAGTAGAAAGTGATCGAAAGATACGGATATAAAATGTAGCAGTATACATCAGCAGAGTTTTTTGGGATTATTCTCGGAATACAGATTATTTTTTCAAGTAAAAAATATTTATTGATTTTATCTGTGATTAAACTCAATATTCTGTTGACAACTAATAAAGTAGGAAAACATATTTATTTCTTTACCACACTTGCGTTGGTACAGAATAACCTAATTTCGCGTTAGTTAAATGTGAATTACAGACGAGTACAATTTACAGAAAAAAGTAAACAGAAGAGTACAATGTATAGAAAAAAGTATTTATAAATCACTAAATTTTATTGCATTTCTTTATTCTTTACATATTCATTACTATAAAGACAACCATGAAATGGCAACATAAAAATTAATGTTCGCAGAGACGAAATTAATTCTACTACGGTAGCGACCAAGCGCCTTCACCTTTTAAGGCAGACCTTACATTGTGGATTCAAGACGCACTGTACGTCATGCACTGCGTCTTGTATGTTGCTCAAATATGCACTAGAAATCGGTTGTTCTCCTAGTTTTTTGCGTCTCCAGTGCAGCATGTGGCCATGTGTCTTTAGTGAGTGCACAGTAGGTAGCAATTCTGCTCAAATAAACTGCATTTTGGACGATGCAACATACGCCCACAATGTCTGGGCCTGCCTAAAACCTGGCGTGCATTAAGGCTGTGCACTGAGATGCATTTCCTCAGTCCGCCTACTTTGGAATTCAGAAATTCCGACTACTCCATTCGTTAATACTTCTTCAATATCGTTTAGCAGCGAAATATTTTCCTTAGTACTGCTTCCGGTACAAAATAAAAGTAATTTCAAAATGACGGGCTGGGAAAATGCGAAGTTAGAAAAGGCAACTATTTGCTTTGTATTGTTCCAGTGTACGCTTTACTTGTAAGTTAGCGTGTTAGTTATCTAGAAATTTGGACTCATTCTTGTATCTTACATATACGATTCTAAAGGATAGTGCAACAAACGAAGAAGAAGCAGATAATATTTCAAAAAACATGCAGGAAGGCGACGTGACCGAACCATCGCCAGGCCCTTAGACCTCACCAATCGTCTCACTGAAGAAGATAGTTCTATGAGATTCTGTGTTGACTACAGAAGATTCAACTCTTTGACAAAGAAAGATAGCTATCCACTGCCAAGAATTGACGACACTTTAGGCTTAGATACCCACTCTGATTTTCTACTTCTTAATTTGTTACGACGTATTCGCTGGAATGGTGGGTGTACTCTCAGGGTACAATAATGTGTCTAAATTTCTGGATAATTAACACTTTTATTTACAATCACAGCTTAAACACGAACAATGTACAGTATATAGTACGATAACTATCTCATAAGATCATTAAACAACTGTCAGGTACAGTAAAGCAGCAATGAACGCTCTACTCATTTAAAACAAATAGCCGATACTAGTCTCAAAACATTTACATGTTTCCTAATTTAATATAGAACGTATCACGTCAACTGCTCCAAATAAGTGAATCACTTCTTTTAATATTATTTTGGTATCTATAATTGCTAATTTTCCTAGATTATTCGCATTTTCATTTCCCATATGTTCTATGTGCGCTTTGATCCTTTTGAATATTATTGTATGACATTGATCGTAGCATGTATTTTGTTTGAAGTTGTAAGTTGCTTATAGTACTATTGTTTTGGAGTGTTAGTATGTTTGATAAGTTGCAAAAGTAACTATTGGGGTGAAATTAAATGCAATAAGTAATTGAATATATTTATAAAGAACAAATTATTCTGTTTGAAGATAGAATGTTGTTTTCTATTGACTATTCTGTAATGCAAATTTTATTCTTATACGCTCTAAGACAAAAAAAATCGAAGCATCACGAAAGAATTATCCAAATGAGACAAAATTTGGTACGTGTAATGTGGATGTACAGAAAAAGAAATGATTAGAATTTCAGAACAATTGGATGATTCAATGCACTGAGAGATCTACACAAAGTTAGCACGTCAATATGGCGTTGGTCCACCTCTGGCCTTAATTCAAGCTGTTACCCGTCGTGGCATGGATGCATAAAGTTGCTGGATAGTGTTCTGAGGGATGTCGTTCCAAATGGCCTCCAGTTGACGAGCTAATTCGTCTACATTCTGGGATGATCGCAGACGACGCCCCATCTCAGCCCAAATGTGCTCTATAGGCGAGAAATCTGGAGATCTGGTTGGCCAAGGAGGTGTGTCATAAGTACGCAAACAATCAATAGAGAGACGTGCCGTGTGTGGCCTGGCATTATTTTGCTGAAAAGTTAGCCCAGGGTGTCGCGAAAGGAATGGCAATACAACGGGTCGTAGAATGTCGGCAATGTACCGCTGTGCTGTTGCCACGGAGGACTATCAAAAATATTCGGCTATCAAACGAAATAGCACCCCAGACGATAACTCCCTGTTGTCAGACTGTGGTGCGTGGGATAGTAAGAGCAGGATCCTGATGATGTTCGGGCTGTCTCCAGACGCGCCTGCCTGGTCGTTGGGACTCATCACTGAAGACAATCCGTTCCCAATCCGAACAATTAAATTTCACTTTGATCGGGCCCGGCACCATTGCAACAGCTGTTGACGGTACATACTGGTCAGTGGTAGGCGGCGTAATGGGCGCCGCGAGTATAAATTCCGCTCCCGTAGTCTTCTATTAATGGTCCGGGTGGTAAATTCCGTGTTTGTCACACTTTGAATGGTTGATAACGACGAATATCGTGCTGTCACAGCTGCTCTGATAATCGATCTATCTTCCTATTCTGTCGTCGTTCTAGGTCGTCCGCTGCCCGCTGAGATCTGTCATTCCGGACCCATTCCTGCCAACATCGTCTAACAGCAGCATTGCTCCTACCCAAATGCCGAGCGATTCGTCGGTGTGACCATCCAGCTTCATGCAATCCGACCGCACGCCCTCTTTCAAATTCCTTCATATGCTCGTAGTGGCTGCGAATTCGCTGGCGAGGCATTGTTACAATCAAGGTACGTAAATGTATTCAAAATCCACTGCACGTTTTGTTCCTGAAGGCGAGGTTCGCGCCTTATATACACCACCATGGTGCTCAGTTTTAATGCGCTGTAGTTCTGACTATTCATTCATTGACAGCGAATTTTTGATCATTTGCATTTTCAGTCGACAGGTATTTGCATGTATAGTTTCATTACTATCGGATTATTTTGCGGGATGCGTCGATTTTTTTGTCTTAGGTGTATATACAAAAACCCGCATATGTACCAATATTATTTTGAGCCATCAGTATATACTTTGACTTCATTTGATACTGATTTTGTCAAATAGGGAAAGAAATTGAGATTCGGATGGAAAATCCAAATATTTGATTTAGATTCACAGTTTTTCTGAGTTATTGTTTTGTTTTCTACATTGAAGACTTTTTAATCCATGTAAATTTATTATTGTTTCTTTTTCAATTGATGGCATTACCGGTATAATACCCATTATTTTTTATAGACCTTCAGTTGATTGTTGGTGATACAAAAAATGTCTTTTCTTTTTGCAAAAGATAATTTTCTTAAAAGTTCATCGATAATTCGAACAGGTCATCGTGCCCTCTTTCTTTCGCCCAGACCATCTGATCTGCCCGAAGGTGTAAGGTATCTGTTTGGACGGCCGAGAAGTGCTAGCCAATTTATACCGGAACCCAATTGGGTTCGAATCCACAAGGACTGTACTCACCTTTCCCTAACACCAACCTTTCGGAACGTGAACTTACCCACCCACATATTTATCGTGCTCTTACTCCGTGTGAACACGACGATTACTACTAATGTTCTACAACTTTGCAAATGACTTTTTTCGTCCCTCTCGCTTTGTTGCCAAGTTCGAATATTCGTCCTCCACTAGGGAGCATTGCAATCCTTTTTTTCGATCGGGTCACTGTCTAAAGATATATCAAACGTGCACATCCGTAGACGTACTTCTTCGATCCAGACCGCCCGATCTACCTTAAGGTGTAAGGTATCTACTTAGACAGTCGGGAAATGTCACCCAATTTTGACCGGAACACAGTGGGTTGGCATCCACAGGGACCGTACCCTCCTTCCTCTACTACCAAACTCTCGGACACACGTATTTAACACGTATTACACGTGTAGACGGGGACAGTTTGGAGAGTCGGGAATCGAACTAGAGTCGTTCGAGTGCAATCTGCGCTCGCTCACTACTGGGCTATAGCAACCTCAGCTGCAGCTATTGAAATTATTAGAAACTTCTTGAGCATCAACTTCGTGTGAATGAAATATATCTCATAACCATACAACTAATTTGAAAAATCTTATCGCCACATTCTACGATAGCAATTAAATTGTGACTCGTTTTTCAAATACACGTCAGTAATGAACCTCCAGGACAATGCCGTCTCATTTAGATCGAAATTCATTAGTGACGGCACCGTACCTTAATTCCTCTACCATCAACCTCTCGGACTTATAGACCCACGTATTTAACGTGTCCGCACTTCTCGTGAACACGGGGACAGTTTGGGCAGAGCTGAGAATCGAACTCGGGTTGTCAGAGTGCAACCCCCGAGCGCTAGCACTGGGCTGTCCCACACAAGCCCGTGTGTCTGGGGTTGAAGACAATTATTAAAAGTATTTTTGAGATAAATATCTTCTGTTGATGGCTCACTTTTTCTCAGCGTTTTTGACGCCAACCTTGTTTCCAAACGTTCCCTTTAAAAATGATAGCGGAGTATAGGGAGATTGCTATCTATACAGGAGTACAATTGCTCAACTTGAAAATTATAAAGCATTTCTCAATGTTTCTGAATAGAAAAAGGTATCCAACTGAAATATGCTAAAAGTAAACAAACTCTTGTCCGAAACGTAATTTGAATATTTAATTTTGTCTAGAAAGAAGTGATAGCATAAGACACAAAAAGGTGAATCCAATCGAATACAAAACATGAAATAGGATTTAAAGAATGCGGAAATTTCTGTTGCTTAATAAACAGCTTAAATTATATTAGGGTGCACAAGGGAAAGAGTGCATCGTGTGAGAGTGCGGACATCTTAATGTCAGGGAGTGGCAATAGATGGCAGGCAGGCAGATACTTGCCGTGACGAAAATCTAACGTGCGGCGGGTTGAATGGGAAGAATCTGTACTGCTGACGCTACTGCTTCTTGTCATAGCTAAAAAAGGAGCTGGTTTGGTTTCTCTGAGATTTTTAGTTTTCCATCTGATTTATATAGTATCTGTGCAACGTTTACCGAATTATAGAAAGGTAAGCTTTTTACTGATAACCCATATATTAGCTTAGTATTTCCAATCAATACGATAGGAAACCGTCAATTCGCTAGTTGAATACGTTTGCTTTTTACACGATTGGTGCCATCAGGCAAGAGCGCATACCATTACACTGCACATTCCTTGACGACAGCAGGTTGGCTGTCGTAATTTAAGTATTTAATATTATAATAGATAGTGTAATATACAGGGTGATCCGAAAGGTCTTACATATACTTTAAGGGTAGGTCAGGCATAGATAAACAAGATCGTTTTGCATAGGAACATATTGCCCCAAACGCCACCGTGGAGTGTTACAGATGCAGGAAGAAGCAAAATGAAAGAAATGCATATAATACAAGTTTATTAGACACAATTACAAATATCAATTACAATTGTTTATCATAGTATTAAAGTAGGTATTAAAAGCTCTTGCCACAAAATTGACGAATATTAGCCAAAGCTCAGAAAGATTTTGGTCCACTCAGAAAAATCAGAGTGTCCAGGGTGTGAGGGTATTTATGTTGGTCCACCAATTAAGGGCTGAATTCAGTTCAAAGACAGTCAAGAGTGGTGTCATGCTTATCTTATGCTACAGCTGCAAGAAGAAGCAAAAAGTTAGAAATGCAGATAATACAACGCAGATTTGTTAGATATAACCATTACACATACCTGTAGAGATACAGTTGATTCCAGATATGGCTCAACGACATCAGCTACAAATTAGTCGTCGCCAAGCCATATCTGGAATATGAAACTATCTTTTGTGCAACTGTATCACTAGAGTATGAATTACAATTGCTTATCGTAGTATTAACGTAGGTGGTCAAAGTTCCTGCCTTAAAATTGACGAAGATTAATTACACAAGGCCCAGAAAGGCTTTGATCCAGTCAGAAAAATCTGTGTGTCAGGGCATTTAATATGGTTCACCAATAAAGGACTGAATTCAGTGCAAATAATGTCAAGCGTGGTGGCACGAAACATACCTATCATATGAAATGGGTAATTTTATTTTATAAGTGAAGAATTAAAATTGAAAAATTAATAGAATAGTTTTTCAAGTAATTATAAGTTCGATATATAGCCTATACATTTTCGGAACATACAGATACTCAAGCAAATGCACTGTGCATTCTTATACGACATACAGCCTAAGAGTTCGTATTTCAGTTCTTTTTGATTTTCTCCATTGCGTTTCTTTTCATGTAACAATATGGTCACTTTCTTGTGACTGCAATAAATTATTACCCTTTTACATTGCTTGTTATTTTTACACAATTTAGAACTGAAATTCAGTTACAATCCTTTAACATCAATTATGTGCGTCCTCGTAGCTGTTTTCACCCAAACCATGCAACCCTTACTATACGTCTGTCCCTGCAGTTTCGGTAATGAAAACCTTATTAGAAAGTATCAAAATGTTAAGACTACATTTTTAGTCCTTTTAGCTACTTTTCACCCTATTTCTTGTATTTATCTTACATTGAGTTATTGCTACCAAAATATTGTTTAGTCAATTTTATGGTACCACTAAAATACTATACTGTGTCTTCACTAACAAAATTATAACCATTGTAGAGTAGAACACCAATATATAAAATATCGATACCTGCTGTGTTTCCAGTTATAAGTATACACCGCTTTGCTCAGTAGCATCGTGAATCATTGCTATATTTTAAAACGGAAAAATTTCTATAATCAAAAAAATATTGAAGCAGGTTTTATTTCAACCAACTCTAAAATTACTTGGTGAAATACTATGTGCATTATAATTTTTTTCTCTAAGGCCTCTGTGAAGAACAGAAGGATATCTATCCCGTAACGCGCTCTCATGTGTTGAAAACTTTGAAATAGAGATGGCATTCTGAGTGTGTACCATGAATTGAGACTTTTTCGGGGACTCTTTCCTGTGACGTTTTTACTTGGATGCGAAATTTCAGGATACCTGGATAGTGCCAAAAAAATGACGATCTAGTTCCCTAGTAATTTGAATACTATTTAGTCAATAAATATATCCAAAGTATTTGCATTTGTAACATTATGGTTAAACTGAGGGGGTGGGTATACCATATTTTGTTTGTTACCAGTGCTGTTTAAAGCTGTACTTAATGTAATACTAGTACTTAACATAGTTTCATATAATATGAAATCTCGATTACATCTCAAGATGTCACTTTTTAAACTTTGTGGTAATTTTTCAACTATTTATAATGTGAGTTTGCTCCTGGAGTTAGGATAATGAACACATCAACAGAAATAGAAGAAAAGTTGTAATTGCGAATTTGTATATTAGGAAAACTACAGCAACGTAAATAAACACAAATTAAACAATAATGCAGCATACTGCTGTTTCGGGGATACACTGGATCCCCTTCATCAGTGCAAAAGAACATACAAACCCGATGTCCAAAAGAGGAATGGGTAAGGAAGGAAGAAGTAAGGGGGTTATATACCCAAGACCTGGATTAAGAGAGTCAACAGGAAACAGGTTGAAGAACAGTCTAGCCAATCCAAAACGAGAAGCAACACATCAAATTGGCGTGCACCAAAACAGGAATATCGTGACAAGACAAATCAGGATATTCGCACGAAGAATATTTTATACCATTGTCCAATTGTATAACGTTGTCTAATTGTTAATTAGACAATGTCTAATTAACAATTGTATAACGTTGTCTAATTGTTAATTAGACAATGTCTAAATAACAAAAGTCTTGACAAATTGGGATATTCGTACAAAGTATATTTTATAACATTGTCTAATTAACAGAAGTATTGACAAGGCAAATCGGGATATTCGCAAAGTATATTTTATAAGATTGTATAACATTGTCTTATCATAAACCATTATAACTGTCTTCATGTCCAATCATATGAATCGAGACATTACAGAATAAACATTTTGTCATTGAATGGTATCGCTTGCCATCTGCGTCTCTAGTATTTTGTAGTAAATACAACGATATAAGGGTTAATTGGAAATATATTAAAGTCCATTATATTTCACTTTGTTAAGATCGAGTTTTTGATAAAAAGATACAGATCTTATCTTTTTTAAAGCAAGGTTGAAAAATTTTGTTTGAGACTTTATGCTAATAACTGAAGTTTTAATGACGTGGTTATTTTAAATTAATTTCAAAATCAGTATCCAATCACTTTTTAGACAGGACTCTCGTTGTAAATCCCCTGGACAGACGTGTATGACATGCAGATAAAAGCATGCATGGATCAGTTTTGCTTATTTTATACGCCTGTTAGAAAGAAACAGTTTATAGAACGTTTCATTGCCGTCATATTCACAAAAGTATTCCGAACACCAATTGAGACAGACAAATTCAACCCAAACAAGTAGTCTGCAAATTTCTCAGTTCTGGCTTCAAAGGGAAATCGACCCAGTTCATTCCACCTATAGGAAAAGTACGAGCATTTAGAATCACTCTTCTAATGGCGCCGACAACATTCAATTGCCGGTTTCAGTCATCATGGAACAGTTTATAGCTACAATGGTGGCATGAAAGCAATATGAACTTGGCCGTTACAGAGTTGGCTCAATCTTTAAAAAAAAAATGGATGTAGGATTGAATTTCAGTTTCCCAATGTATGCAAAATTGCGGCGAATAAAAAGTTCCCTTGCTAGTATCGGCTATATCATGTTTAAGAGAACACAAAAGCGGTACACGTATACCATTAGCCGAAGTGTGTGCGTGAGCTTAGAGGAATTATTACCAACTTTTGTTTGTAAGAACGCTTTAAGTGTTTAAAGCATTGGAGTTTTTTCGAGATTTCGCTAATGAAACTGAAATTCAACCCTCAAATATTTGGTAGATACTACAAATCGATAAAAGGCTTCGCATCAAACAAAGTTTGGTACTTGTGCCCCTCATTTCAATAGGAACAACCAAGATCCGAAACTTATGGTATGAATAAAAATGCATTAGCGGATTTGGTATTTTTCTATTTGTTAGATAAAAATTTTGAAAAAGAGCAACGAGAGAGTCAGTCATGTTTATTGGCGAGAACGTCAGTCATGTTTATTACTGCTAACCGAGTTCCATGACACTACTAATATTCCACGCTTCAACAAAATGTAGCTTCCCAAGTGAAACTGTCTCTGCTTAAATTATAACTATCGCGAATATCTAATCAAGTTAAACGCTCAAAATGTTTCATTGTTTTATTAATAAATCGGGTTAAAAACTTAATCTTTTAAATTATTTTACTCAATTACAAAAAGGAAAGTTTTACTTTTTGCAAACCCTCGTGGATCCCTGTTGCTCATCAAATTCCTGTTGGGAATGTTGCTATAGAGACTGTATGTTGAACCAAACTTCAACGGTATATGTTACCGGCAAAGTATGAAACGTTCATTTTACATGCTTCCCCTAGGCATTGTACATACAAGTAATGCCTAAGCATTATATAGAATGACAAATACGATTTCGGCAAAGTGTAAAAGTGCTTTTTATTGAACAGATGCATGTGAAAATGCAAGAAATACAAAATGTAAGATTTTTGTACAGAAAGAAAAATACCAGTACAGACCTGCTTGTTGCTACAAGGTAAATTGGAATGGCATTTTGAATTGTATATAACTGAATTTTCCATACAAAAGCACTTCAAATTTCGGCACTTAGAAGTGCTCTGGCTCTGTAACGATTTCCCCTTTCAACATTAAACGCCACTGCCCTGAGTATTTTGTACTTTGCCATTCTATAGAATGCATAGGAAAAATCTAAGCGTTTCATACTTTAACTTCCTACTTTCGGCAATGTATAGAAGGCCTAGGCATTCTATATAATGCCTAATTTCACACTTTGCCGGTAACAAACTGAATGAGACTTTGCATGTAGAAATATATTGTATCACTACGTAGAATTCTGTGCAAATAAAATAAAGTGTTTTTTAAAAACACCAAGGGTTTTCATTAGGGTAAACAGGACAAGCGTTGTACGTCAAATGGACATATCTACGCACTGAAAACCAAGGTTACTATATTCTAAAATAGGTTGATTTTAGCGATGCGCTCGCTGTCATTGGCTACTGATCGTGACGTCACCATCGAGTAAGTCAAAGCCAAGCCGCAACGGAGAAGCCCAAGAATCGCGTATTTTAAATATCCCAACTTCTTGTCACACGTCTCTTCCAAAATATTTTGACAAAATTAAAGTCTATTAGAAATTTTATCACCACCACCAAAATTGGGCCCGTTATTTGAGCCCCTATCGCATTTTTTATTTAAAATAAATTGCTTGTAGTCCAATATTGCCGCAAAAATTATCAATTGAATAGAGACTACGAATCAGTGGCGAAGGGTTGCGACATTATTAATCATCGGTAGAGCCAATAAATTCGCCAAAGGCAAATATGATTGCCTTAAAACTTGGGTTTGTTAACAAACAATTGAACCCCCCCCCCCCCCAAAAAAAAAAATTATATATATATGTTTTTTCAAAAAATCAATCACTTTTCAGTATTTCTCCAAACATAACAAAATTGCTTCCAAACCTCAAAATTAATTGGCCTACTACATTGTTTCAGTGTTGTTCTTTTCCTTCAATTAAAAAAGAAATCTGATGTGGGCAACACATGACTTTCCTTATATAATGCAATGAGTTTACTTTTACAGTAAAAAAAATAGGTTTTTCTAACAGTAAATACTTATATTCTTTAAAAGATATTGAATTTTCGGCGATTAGTCGTCATTTTCATTGATTTAGAGTCATTTTTATCCATTTGGCGAGATTTTTGTTAATTTGGCAACAATTAAAAATGTCGCCAAGTTGGCGACATTCCTCCAAATTCGTCGCCAAAACCTCCCCAAGTGTTATGGACTGAGAAATAAGTTATTCTTACAGCAGATAAATGACTATTGGCGTTCAAATTCAAAAGTATTACTCAAAGTATATTTTTTCATGAATGAAGCCAGCTAGATCCACGAGAATGATGTCACCCAATTTATCGCATGGTATTACATATGAAAAGTGAACATGTTTCTCAATAGGAAATTATTTTTTTATTTTATATAACTTTTTAATATTTTTTTTAAAAATGTGCAATATCTCGAGAACGGTTCATGTTAGCGGTCTAAAATTTATGTCAATCTTTTTCTAATGAAAAATTACATAAGAAATGTCTATTTGCGTAACTTTATTGGAGGTTTTGATTTTTTGACGAATTTTTCAAAATTTCACTCTAAAATTTAGGGGGGTCTGAACATTCGATTGCGTATAAAAACAATAGGCTTCCAGTGTTTACGGATTGTGATTTTTGTACCAAATTTCTTTCGAATCGGTCCATTCGTTCGTCAGTTATGGTCTTCACAGACTCACTGACACACACACACATCACTTCAAAAATGTTTGATTCGTGATCAGGGATGCTTGAAACGTGCTCTCCCGTCGAAAACTCGAATTCGAATTTTCGACCCAGTCACAATACTTTCCTTATACATTATTGTATATAAGGAAAGTAAAAATCAAACATGAGAATTTCAATATTTTATTAATTTTAGGCTCTAACATTCACCACCAAATTTCTCTATTTACATGTAGACGCTTGTCCCTTCACATTCAGTCCATGTTTCTTTATCTTATTTCTTTTTACTTTCCTTATATACATAATGTATAAAGAAAGTATTGTGACGGGGTCGAAAATTCGAATTCGAGTTTTCGACGGGAGAACACGTTTCAAGCATCCCTGATCACGAATCATTTTTGAAGTGATGTCTGTGTGTGTGTGTGTGTGTAAAGTATGTGTGTGTCAGTGAGTCTGGAGACGATAACTGACGAACGAATGGACCGATTCGAACCAAATTTGGTACAAAAATCACAATCCGTAAGCACTAAGCTTATTGTTTTTATATGCAATCGAATGTTTAGAACCCCTCTAAATTTTCAAATGAGATTTAGAAAAAATCGTCAAAAAATCAGAACCACTAATAAAGTTACGCAAAGACATTTCTTATGTCATTTTGCATTAGAAAACGATTGACATAAATTTTAGAACGCTAACAAACCGTTCGAGATATTGCACATTTTAAAAAAAATAATCAAAAAGTCATAAATAAAAAAAAATATTTCCTATTGAGAAACATGTTCACTTTTCATATGTAATACCATGCGATAAATTGGGTGACATCATTCTCGTGGATCTAGCTCGTTCCATTCGTAAAAAGAGATACTTTGAGTAATACTTTTGTATTTAAACGCTAATAGTCATTTATCTGCTATAAGAAAAACTTATTTCTCAGTCAGTAAATCTTGGCGAGATTTTGGCGGCAAATTTGGCGGAATGTCGCCAACTTAGCGACTTTTTGAAATGTTGCCAAATTAACGAAAATCTCGGCAAATGGATAAAAAGGACGCTAAATCAATGAAAATGACAACTAATTGCCGAAAATTCAATATCTTGGAAAGAATATTAGTATCTACTATAAGAAAAACTTATTTTTTTTTACTGTAAAAGTAGTAAATTTATTACATTATATAAGGAAAGTCATGTGTTGCCCACATCAGATTTTTTTTTGGTGATATACTAGTAATTGTAGAAAGAGCACGTTTCCTCACTTCTCTGGATACACATCTCGTTTTTCTTTCCGATTTCGCGTTTACTATACAATTTTCTTCGGAATTTACTTAAAAAATCACAGCTATTATTTGTTGGAGTGCTTGGCCTTGGACTAGAAGTATTCAATTTCTGAGATGGAACAGCAGTGAGGTTCAATCTTGACGAGGCTAATTGTAAACTCCACAAAAAGCTCGGAACATACACATGCATTTGAAAAATTCACTTTATCCAATCTTCGGCACTTAATGTACCATTTTTTTCGCATACATTCATCTTTAGGGAAACTATGAAAAATAATTCCCATACCTTGTGTTGCGATTTGCGTTCCTACATGTAATTGCATAATTCGGCATAATGTTGATAAAATGGTTAGGTACTAAATAAAAGTAAAATAGCTACACTTGAATGTGTAAATGAAATCAAACGATGCAAAACAAGATGTAAATCCAAGGTCAATATAAATTACGTAATCATCAACGGCGGGAAGAACAGCAAGCAATCGAGAAATTTTGACTCTATGACGACGTCATGCGCAGATTCCGAAAACAGGTGTTGCGTTGCGCATCGCGTTTACAACCCCCCCCCCTGCTGAAAACTGCCTAAATAAGTAAAGTGGTGTAACCTAGTGAGAGGAAGAATGAATTTAATAAATCCAGAAAAGTGGAATCGCGAAAACCATAACTACGAAGTCTGATAAAGACGCAAAGCAAGAGGAATAAGACAGAAACCAGTTTATTCACCATAACGGGAAAATATGCCAGACAACTTAATAATCTGATTATTGAATTTAATTTGTGAAATACCTCAAATTCAAGTCCAGAACGGATGGACATTTGAATAGTGACAAAAGAAACTTAAATCAATGGCTATTTGTGCGAGTGTTTAGCTTGTGTTCTTAAACGATGCTTCAAATCATGTTTAGTTATGCCTATGAGATAACTTACAATGACGAGAAATAAAATTACTGCGATAAGAGCCTTAAGGGAATTTTATTGACAAAAGTAAATCACATTGAAGTCCAACTGTAAGAGTTCTAATAATTTTATAACAGAATTTCTAATACACCCGACTACATTTTATATGCGCATCACTTGACTTTGTGATCCAGCCCTCAAGTACAAGTGCTAGCACATGGAGTGATTACTACATTGAGTTTATTAACGACTTAAGTAGAACAAAAGTTAATTCAGCCAATTCTTGAAAATACCAATGCATATATGCTCAACTGCCTTCCATTTACGAAAAATCTTTGGGAAGCAATACGATATCATTCACAGTTTTTTTATACTCTGCCTCCAAGATTTTCATTACATGGCCGACAATGACTTCTGCTTCAGAACGTTTAGCATTGAAGAATTTCTGATGAGCTTCCAAGGGAGTCATTCTTCCTAAAACGAGATCAATCACCTCTGGACCTGGATAAATGCACTGCAAGGTAATTTTGCAGTTTAACAAAATGGCATGCATGAGACAAAAGTAAACAGATAGAAATACACAAAAATAAGCATTAAATACCGTAAATTTCAAATCTTTAAGATCATGTATATAAAATTAACCACATAGACAAGAAAGATCAATCATGCATAAAGATTTTAAATATGAACTAAATGCATGCGAAATATATCGAACTGCCAATAAAGTTTCCCACAGCATTGTCATTACAGCTTCTCATAGCATAACTCTGCAATTTAGAACGAATTGCGTTAGATGAATAACGGACTACTATTTTAAACGTAGTCACCGCCCCATTATAGGATATATAAATAGTAATAATTTCCGAATGAGTCGTCGAAATTTTGAATAAACATGCCATTCACAAAATATGTGATGGAGAAGCTCTCAATTATTTAAACAGCTGAATTTGAAGAATTTAAAGGACATGGAACTGGTTGATATACACGAGAAAAGATGATCATTTCAACTGTTAAAAGCTTAAACAATTTCAACAATAGTAGACAGTTGAAACCAAAAGTCAAATTGGATTACAAATGATCCGCAGTTATCCAATTAACTCGATTGTTGGCTATTCAAACAGGCAGGGAAAAATTAGATAAAGTTAGAATTAACGTCCATTGCAGATGGCATTATCCATAGACAGGTTTCGTGGTTATGCGATTAACCGTATGAAATGCACAATCTCTAATTGCAAGAAAACCAACTGTATACTGCTTTTTCTATCGGAGGCGACAAATGTAACCCTATAACATAGCTGGCTACAAATATCTTCAAAATTTAGCTCTACGTATATGAGCTTGCATTTGAGAATGGGAAGTTTAAATACACTATTTCAGATAACTGTCTATAGTGGTTATCTATATTTCAGTTAAGACCAAAGGTCAAATTGGACAGATGATCAGCATTTACCCAATCAACGCAATTGTAGGCTATTTAAACAGGCAGGAAATAAATGGAGAAAGTTAGAATGAACGTCTATTGCAGATGGCATAATCCATAGGTCGGTTTCGCGCTTGTATAAGATTATCCATATGGAATGGGCTACCTATGCAATTGCAAAAAACGCGACTGTATGCAGTAATTTCCTGAATTTCTATCAAAACTGGCAAATTTAGTCTTACAATAATGCTAGCTACAATTTTTTTTTCAAAATTTAGCTCGAAGTATACGAGGCTGTGATCTGTAAGGGGAACTTCAAATACGCTCCAATTTTAGATAACTGCATTCAATATAGACGGCAGTGATGACCTAATAAGTGCAAAACCAGTGTTTTCATGCCGTTATCTGCTTTGGAAGTGCAATACACAATTTTGAAATATCCCTTGCATACCTGTTACTATAAATTACATAAGTATTTCTATTTTTAAAATGTGCTTTAATTTTGCGTAGAATGAAATCTACGAAGAGATAAAGCCTATAACGTCCAAGTTTCTCCAGATAGTGAGAATTTGAAGATGCCTGGAAATTCTAACATATCTAGAGGTGGCGGAAAAGCACACAAGTCAAAAATTTCAATTTTTTTTTATAACATGATTTAAGAAATTTATGATCTGTTTTGGAAAAGCACACAAGTCAGCTAGACTTCTAACATGTTAAAAAAAGGAAAACTTTAAACACTTATTAAATTTTGTACGGATAGCAGTGGGGTAAAAATATAAATTAAGAAATGTTATTTATTTAGCCCATAAATGTATAACAAACCCCTTAAAAATAAAATTTGTATTCTGAAAACAAAAATAGAATTAAAAATGTTCTGAAAGCATTAACATTTCTTAGATATTTCAAAATCCTTGTTTTTGACTGCTTTGTCCAGCCAGCGCATTTTCCCGCCAGCTTTAGATATTTCAGCATCAGGAGAAACTGCGATAAGTTGTTAACCTTGTGACAATAACTCCTTTCTGTAGCAAGGAAAATTTCATTCTCTGAATTTATTCATTTGAAAAATCTTACACATTACAAATGTAATTAAAGCACAAAATTGGTACTTGCCGCCATCCGACCATCAATAAGTTGGATTTTTCGTCTAATGCTTTCTGTAAAGGCAAGAAGCGTATATTTTATGCCCATATGAATGTAATAATCAGAAGTAGGCATGGGTGGCGTATCAGGATGTCTGTGGATGACGCTGCAATACAAATAAACACAGCAACTGAGAGAGATCTAGGTAAGTGTTTTGCCGTTTGACTCAATTTTAATTTGAGTTACCACTACCACATTACAGACATGAATTATTCACGTTGGATAACTTCAGTAATTTTTTTTCCAAATGGACATATTCCTATAAGAAAATCTAGAAAAGTTTAAATCGCACCCGATCTAAAATCTACGCGTTCACTAAGAATAACCCATTTCTTCCTGTGGTAGTCCGTCCATATCTATAAAGCTCGACGAAAATTTTAGACGATTTGGGGGGATATCGCCAACTTTGCAACTTTAATGTTGCGAAATTTATAAAAATATCGCTACATCGATTAAATTTAGTTTTAAAAGGGGTTGGTATTGTCCTGATTTTTCGGCAGCGTTTGTTAAGTTCAACCGCCCGACTTGGCGACAAATTTGGAGACTTCTGAAGGTCTCCATATTTATAAAAATATCGCTAAATCAAAGAAATTAGAGTTTTGAAACAGGATTGTATTGCAATGTTTCGGTAGGGTTTATCAATCCAACCGTCTCACTTGGCGACTTAAGAATGTTTCCAAATTGATCTGAATATATTGCCAAATTAACTAAAATATCACCAAATCTATGAAAATTCAATATCATGGAAAGAATGCAAGAATACTATAAAAATAACCCATTTCTCCGCCCATAATGTTTGGAGACTTAAATGCAGTCAAATTAATGCAAATCTAGCCAAATTTATAAAAATGTCGCCAAATGGAATTTAATGTTTTGCAAAGTTTGAATTCGATCATATGACTGACATCTAGTACTAGAAGAATTTACCCATCAAAACATACCTACCCCATTAAGAGCTATCCTGTTTTATGGCTTCATGCATACACAGAGTAAATTTTTATAGTAAATAGTGAAAATTATATTTGAAAAAGCATATTTAGCAACCAGGACACTTAAATATAACACCGACTTTCTCTACCACACATGGTAAAGCATAGGGACATTTCTGAATAGGGTTGAAAATTTGAATTAAAGTTTTCGATAAATTTACACATTTTAACCACTAATATCCATCATATTGTTACTGCGTATCCTCTGGAACCATGGGAATACTCTTAGAATTCAAGAATGAGTCAATTTCAGGATAACTAACACGTTTATTTACAAGCACAGCGTAAAAACAATATACAGCAAATAGCTCGATAACTAACCCTCAAGATGACTAAGTTGTCGGATACAGTAAAGTAGCAATTAAATGTTCCACCCATTTCACAAAACAGCATATGCTATTCTCAAAACATTGACATATCAATTCTATGTAGCTCTTATCACGCCAACTGCTCTCTAACTGAGCGACGACTCCTTTTATATACTCCCCGTAGAAACTTCCAGAAGGGGCTGGTATCTCTAAGAATAATTATTATATCGGGATAGTTGAGCACCTTTAAAAAGTAGCCAAATCTGGCAATCCTGCCTAAAGTGTAAACATGGCAATCCCAATTGACTACACTGGCGACCAAACTTCACCAGATATTGATAGATAAGTCACATGTAGGTTACCTTTGTGCCAATTGCATTTTGGTACGATTCGGGAAAACCGTCCTGTTTTGCGAAATGACTCAAATAGTCAATCTTAAGACTGCATATGCTCAAATGCATCCATTAAATTCTTATTTTACAAGTAATTTCTGACGATAAGAATAAGACCAACCCCCTTACTCTAGGACTAGCCGTTTGAGATATTTTAGTTTTTTCGCTACACGGGCTTTTAAAATATGCCCGGTTACCAAATGAAAATTGAATTAAGAGTGCGAATTCAGCGGCATTTCAAATAATTAGGAGTGTTATTTTGAGCAATTAAAATCATATGAATTATGAAAGAAATAAAACATTTATTTGAATCTGTAGGGAAAGTCATGTTCGGACTAGATTAGACATTTTTTAATCTAATCCCGATTCATCTGCAACACTATCTCTAATCTGAACAAGAGTAAATTGTTTCCAATATTTTATACCAATCACTAACAAAGTATTACACTATTCACTAAAAACTATTAACTAAAGTATTACACTATTCACTTGAGTAAAGCCTTATGTCATACTTGCCAATCGGAAAGACTTGAATTATGGTCCCGCCTTTAATGTTTTTCTCCTGCATCAGTTTTACAGTTTCTCGTGTGCAACGGGAGAGGGCCATGACATGTTCCTATAAGATTATAAAAAATAAGTTTAGAATTATATTGCCTCTTGTATGTCGATGTTTCCAAATTTCGTTTTTCGGTTTACATAACCGAAATGTTAAGTTTAAACTTTGTCTAACCATTCTGGTGAACCAACGAAAAGTAAATTTCTAAAATCTACATCACTTCATTATCTAGATATAACCTCATTAGAATTTAGAATGGTTTTCAAATTTCTCCTCCGGTTTCGTTTATTAAAGAGGTGCCTAGTCCAATGACTTTAGACCTCCGTATAATTAGTACAGGAAGGTCATATTTAAAGTAGGTGTTTAGAGCCAGATAGTGAGAAAACTGACCAAACACTTATTTGCAGTAAATACTATTTAAACCATAGGGTTTTGATTTTAAGAAAAAAATAGATCGGATTTTTGCCACCAAGGGTCAAAGCGAACTTGTAAGGTCCATTCGAGTAAAATAGGCATAGGGAAATACAGAAAGTAAACATTTTGCATGCATTTTGAAAAGAACATCACATTTACATTTTATACGTATTTAGTACATTTTATATTTACATCTTGCATTTATATACTTATAACAATTTTTATATTGGCATCACTTACATGTGATTCAATATGTTTTCCTTGAATGCTCCAAAAGTACATTCTCTGAACAGCATTCTCTACTGCAGAATGCAGCAGGTCTCTGTTACAGGTCTCTGCTGTGCAGCAGGATTTTCCTTACGTGCAATGCTATTCGGTCCTTCAAAGTGGCTAAATTATCCACATTCCCTTGGCATAACCAAGCGCTTTACATGACCCCTACAGCCAAAAGTCACAAGGGGTCGGATCAGGCGAACGGGCTGGTCATTTCATAGGAAACGCTCGACTAATTATCCTGTTGTTTGTAAAATGCCGTCTTGGGACTTCTTGTACCTCTTCTCCGTGCAAATCTGCATATTTACTACAACGCACTACTGCGTATGGGATTGCTAAAATGCAAATGTGAATATATAATGCGATGTCAATATCAAAATGCATGTAAAATTACTTTCTGTACTTCCTATGCCTGTTTTACTCCAAAAATGGACCTTACAGGGCTACTTTGGCCCGCGGTGACAAAGATCCGAACTATTTATTTTCTTTTAAAAATCAAAACCCAATATCTAAATAGTATTTAATGCAAATTTGGTTGAGTTTGGACCAACAGTTTTCTTACTATCTAAGCTATAAACACCTCTACAATAATTATGGCCACCCTGTACATGATCCCGATTGTATGACATTAGATGAGCGACATTGAAAGGTTGAAAAATAAATGAGAATAATAAAGTACTTTTAAATGAGAATAAATTAGAGTTATGCCCTCAGACTAGCAGTTTATAAGGAAGGAATTGAGAAAAACTTAGATTAACAATCTAAAGTAAAAAGTCAAAACAGACAAGTTAAGTGATATTAAAAAAGTTAAATTAAGGACTGACCTGGGTCTTTCCTGTGTTTGGACGCCCTGTGATCGTAGTCCGAAAGGATAACCTGAATAGTTTGAATGTTATTGTGAAACTTAGTAGCATCTTTTTTAGCATAGGTTTGAATAGTATTAATTTTAAATTCCTTCCCGATAGTCGCTTTTCAAATTTACTGCCACAGAATTTAGTAAATGAATTTGATGCGAATACTACATATTTTTTACAAATTGTGCATGCACTCTGGGTCTAACTAATGAAGGGGCATGTGGGCAACTACCCCGGCCCACAGAGCCAGAGGGGAATCCCCAATTCAAACAATTGCAACATCGAAAAATTAACGACTGCTACAAAAAGAAATGCATGCCATCGGATTAGGTTTGCCCAGCAAAAATATTCATTTTGGTCATATATGGATTACCGCACTAATTTATTATGTTGGCATCTAGGCTATGATTGGAAAGTTTCAATAGTTTCAATTTCATTAAAATATGCAAGAACTTCATTTTGTATACCTTCAAGAATGCAATTATTTTTTGAAAAACATTTTCGATCATTTCAGATATATGGAGAGGTGAAGGGGGCCCTAGAGAAATGCCTGCTCCGGGCCCCAGTTAGGCTAAGTTGGACCCTGCATGCCCCAAATGCAGGACAATACAATTAGTATTACTTTTGATTTCTTCGCATTAAATTACCCCACAATATTAAAATGGGTTAAAGTCAGATGCGCATATCTTCCATTGCGCATGATGTATTTACGCCGCATTAAATTTTACTCGATTGTTTTGGGTTCATCGTATGAAATTTCTTTATGCTAAATAAAAACATTTTCGTGTGGTGCACGCGTTAGATTTGTGCGCGATATCAGCATTTTTAATATTGATATAAAATGAATCGCGATTCCCATACTTTCGTCAATTGCTAAAACTTTCTTCAAAATGCATTCATGTACTGTGGTCACATTTAGAAAATTTTATATATATATAGTAAACACTTTGGATTCTTATCTCAACCCAATAAATAATGTCAATCTTTCCCTGAAACAGGGTCCAAATTATGAATTTCAACATTTTTAAATTTTTAAATTTTGAAACCAAATTATCTGGCCGGGCGAGCATATTTTTCATTTTTCTTACTTTTAACCTAAATATCTTCGAAACTATAAAAGATAGATATAAATTATGAAGGATAAAAATATGTACTAGGAAATTTAGTATTAAAATCTTATGTTTCTAAAAAATGCTCGTATAGTTTTCGAGCAATTGTCTTATCAGGTAGAAAATTCAGTTTCTCAAGTTTATAATGTTTATATTTTGAAAACAAAGTACTAGCTATAAACAATAAGCAAGACTTTGCAGCTCTTTGAAAATCTACAAGTATGCATAATTTAATTTTGGATAAATTTTGCAGTTTTCGAAGTATAGTGATTACCATTTTGATATTTTAATATTTTAACCCGTGTTTTCCCAATGTGCAAAAAAGTCTCAATATTAAAATGCCACGATGTTTGCAACTCAGTCTGTTTACTGGCTCCTCTGAAACATTGGTGCAAGAGGAAATTTGTTTCAAATAAAATCAGGAAAATAAATTTCAAAGCTTGTCAATCAAACATCTTAGAACATGGAAATATAAATAAAATATAAATTATAAATGGAAATATAAATAAAATAGTATGGCAGCAAATCAAAATAGTTAAACTTTAAAAATAAAGACAACTAAAAATATTTTGCCCACAATTAAGTCTTATATTTTCACGACGTACAAAAATCACACGGTCATTGCGTTTTCTGTCATTACTATGCCTTTCATCAGTGGCGAAGTGAAAATCAGGGGCGAACATGTGCTTAAATATAGGCCATTACCTCCAGACAAAATTTACATATTAAATTTTAAATACGGAGGCATTTAAAGTATAATTTAACCACAACATACTATGTTATATGTTAATTTCGAAAAAATGCTTTATTTTGTTTGACGACATTCCTATTAGTTACCATTTAATTTATGAACATTTTTCCTTTTATTGTAAATTGTATCTTATGGTTACATTATATTTTAAATTCCTCGTATTTAGAAATGCAAAAGTGTAAATTTAATATGTAAATTTTGTCTGACTGACCTATATTTAAGCACATGTTCGCCCCTTATTTTCACTTCGCCACTGATGAAGGGCATAGAAATGGCAGTGTGATTTTTGTATGTCGTAAAAAGGAGATTTCAATTAAAAACTGAATGACCAAAAAAGATTTTGCTGGTCTTTATTTTTAAAGTAGCCAACATAAGTATTTAAGTACTTATTTGTGTGCTGCCAGGCAAGTTTATGGATTAACTTTAATGTAAAATCTTGTCAGATATATTGTATAAATTTCATTTATATACCGCAAAGCAAGTTAGTAAAATATTCATATACTTTGACGCGAAGTATGGGGTCTGAGTTTCCAGATGAAATCGGGCGAAAACAAAGTATTATCTAGTTATAAACAGACAGTATCCTGTTCTTTGAAAGTTGTTCTTTTAAGCGAGAGAAATATGTCTGAAAAATCACATTATTAAACTTTACTATAGTTTTTTTATATAAAATGTTATTTACGCAAAATCATTTCTGTTCCATCGGAGTGGAGCCATCGTCGATCTTTGTTTAAGTCGGAAATGGATTTAGATACTCGTAAAAATTAACACATTTTATTACGCATGTAGGCACCCTATTTAATATTCCATAGCCATTTTGTAAGGACGAACTAACCCAATGTGCAATAGATCATAAAGTAACGTTTTATTGAGACCTCCAGTGGTTATGACCTCTTAGGACTTCATTTAATAGAAATTCAGCCAAGATAATTTTGCATGGCAATTCAGACATATTGAGCCTACGCTAGAAAGTCTATACACGATTACCGTTTACAATAGAATTACATAAAACCAAGTTCTTATCTATCCCTTTTGAGCAAGATAAAACAGAAAATAATTTAAATGAACATTTATAGGCATGGACAACACTGCTAGAAAATATTTAAAAATATCTGTAACCAAGACTGCATATTTAGTAAACTGTTTTTAAAATATGACGTACACGAACATTTACATTTTAGAGTGCCAGAGCTCTTTCAGACATACCCTCTATCAGTGGCTTTGCATCAGTGGCAGTCGTCCATCAGTGGCAAAGCCGCCACTGATTATGGATGACTGCCACTGATAAAAAACCACAGATAGTGGTTATGATGTCTGAAAGCGCTCTGGCACTCTAAAACGTAAATTTTAGTGTACGCCATTGATGGTATTTTTTGAATAGTTTACTAAATTTGTAATCTCTGCTAGAAAATATTTTAAATGAACGTACCTCTAAAATATTCCTCAACCCTGCCTCCTCGCTCATTTCAAACGAACAGAATGGGAAGAAATCGGAGACGTTCACGCAGATATCAATGCGGAGAAATGAGCTTCTAATTTTTTTGAACATGGCAATGATTTCACTTTCTTTAGTTAAATCACATCTAGAAAATAAGACATTAAATGAATATATGAATGAAATATTCACTGATTTTACATAGTTTATAGCATTGCCTTTCTCGATGAAGTTCGAAAATAATTTTACCTTCATGGTTCAAGTAAAATAAATTATTTTAATACTGCAATGATTTTAAAGATATCACCGCTGAATGTATCGCATTTCAGAGATTTTTAAATAAAATCGCGTCGCATTTGAAAGCGTTTCATAATCAAAGCTTTATTCATGATTGATCTTTGTTTTGTATCAAATATAACCATCCGTTTTAGGGATTTATGCTTGGTGTCGCAATTTGCTGCCTTTTGGCCACATTTGTGAAATATATATATTTTATTAAACTTGTTAATTTAAATATTAAGGTTAAGCATGGCTGTACTTATTGTGTTAATTATGTAGCAAAGTTTTTAACCCTAAACAAAGCAGGAATTAATATTTAGTTCGATATAAACCTGTATACATTTTTGTGCTTTTTCTTTGTCGATTGATAGAGCATGATTATCATTGGCATCGCCCAATTATTCCAGAAAAAAATAAATTTTAAAAATGTTGAAAAATGTGTCCATAACTCGTTATATGAATCTATTGGGGTGGATTCTTAATCCGGAATTGTCAGGCCATGAACAAACAACTATAGGATTTATTAGTATGCCACAACTCTGATGCAACTCCCGATTTTGTTTCCTTTGTAATAGCTAAATGCAAATGAACAAGTTTTAAAACTGCAATTTTGATATCACATCATTCATTTTTAACACTTTACAACAAAGTTGAAAGTGCAAGTTTTCGATCATTCTGTCGGTCCGTCCGTTCGCACAATAACTGCCGTAAAAATGACTCAAAATGAAATTTTAGTATGTTGTTGAGGCGGTCTGGGGTACATAAGAGAACGTAAAAGAATAATATCACCCAATTAGTTTAGGATTGAATCCGGGTTGAAAAAATTAAATACATTGAACCCTAGGAGACCCAATTATTGAAACATTTTTAGGAAAAATTTTTCGAAAATTTTAGGAAAAATTAAAATTCTCATATATAAAAAATTCAGCAAAATATGTTTGGTAGTTTTTTAAATAAAAATTACACCCCGGTAATATGAAGAGTGACCCACTTTAAAAAAGTTGGATGCCATAATTTATTTTGAAGAGTAAAAATAGTGATTTTTTAAAGTTCTTTTACATTTATATTGAGTTTTACATCAGTCCTAAAACAGCTTTATTTTTGTGCATTTTCTGTGCATCTATATTCTGAGCCAACGCAATTACAATATTTGAGTTTTGATGATCAAATTTTGATTATTTCTACAACGAAGCCTAATCTTAATGGATGCAGAATGTAAACAAGTGATTGTAAAGATGTTGTATAATTACCAATTTTTTTCTTTTAAAATTATTTAACTCTAATAAAAGTGTATGAGTGAAATATTCACTGCTCTTGCATAGAGAACGAGATGATTTATGTTTCTGTGACGTCATTTGAATAAAGTTCATTTGTTTCGATGACGTTAAAGTTTAAGAAAAATAAATTGTTCTGTGATAATTAAAACAATATCACCACTGAATGTATCGCATTTTAGAAATAAGATTCATTCAGCGGATTGCATTTCAGTTGGAAAGCGTTTCATAATCAATGCTTTATACACGATTAATCTGAGTTTTTTCGATAAAACTGTTCTTAATATATTACAAAATACGTAAAGAAAGATCTGATGTGGGCGACTTTCCCTACAGACTAAATTTAATGAATTATTAAAGAAATAAAATTAATTTCAGTTTAATTGCACAAAAATAATATTCAATTATTTGAAATGGCATAGAATTTGTACTTTTAATTAAGTTTGTTTTCATTTGGTAACTAGCCGTGCTTTCAAAGGTAGCGTAGTAAAAGTTCGGAAAGTAAAATATCTGGAAAATGGCTAGTCTTAGGGTAATGGTTCTATTCTTTTCATAGTCAAACATTGCGTAAAAATAAGCAGTTAATGCCCACATTTGAGCATATGTAGTCTTATTTTAGATTTTAATCATTTCTGAGCGAAATTTCGAAAAGAAAGGCAGTTTATTTTGTCTCTAATCGTACCACAATCTAATCAGAACACTAGGGTAATACTTAAGCGACTCATCTAAAATTGTGAAATTAGTTTGAGTTAAGCGGCTACATTGCACAGACTGACACAGATGTCATGCTAAAAATAGTTTTTCACTCTAAAAATCGTGAGTCTGTTGAAAACTCGAGTTGCCATTTCAGACACCATTCTAATACTTTTCCTATACATTACCATGTTTTGTAGGGGAAGTGAAAACGAATATAATCTCAATATTTGAAACATTCCAATCTATGCAAATTAACCAGCTTAACTACTTCCTTCTCTCCAAGATATTTGTCATTGGTTTTACAAATAGGCTATATAATATGACTATTGAACCACTAGTTTGAATTTAGAAATCTTATAAAAATATTATTCACCCTCATTATCCGATATTTCTACATTATAGTTGCTCATTGAAGGACTAGAATCTTGAGCACATTTACGCAACTTAACAATACAATTTTATACTACCATTGTTTTAAATAAGATTGCAGAGATTTGTGATATCAAGCGAGTCAGTAGTCTCCAGAAAAAAAAAATTGAGAGGGGGTAAAAATTGTTTCCCAAGATTTGGTAACAATATATTTTCATTTCCAGCGAGTTCCTAGGTGGTGTGTGTGTGTGTGTGTGGGGGGGGGGGGGGGGGGGTACCACACTCAGATCCCCCTTTGCAACGCCTTGTTGTGCAACAGAATACCGTCTAAGTGTAATTTTTGAACCTCCTTCGCTTTTCCCACTCTAAAATTTCAAGTTGCATTCCATGACCCCTCTCAAATACCTCAACCCGCATTTAAGGTTCTGGTGTTACAATACAGAGACCTGGCTAAGCTTAATTGTTATAAACATGAATTAGGGATTATTTTTAGATTAAAAGAGCATTGACACAGTTTATTACAGGAAGATTACGACTTACTCTATGACATGCAGTTCTCCTGGCGAACCTTTTTCTCTTTCTGACTTTGCTAGGGATTCTAACAACTCCTTATTGCGAGCACATCCGATCACAATCAATCCCCTTTCTACGAATTCTTTGCAGATACTGGCGCTAACTTTAGCTGTAATAGCACCCACAAAAGCAACTCGATAGTCCACGCTGGGAATGTCCAAGCTAGGAAACTAAAAATAGGGAAATATAAGTTATTTTATAGTAAACCAGAGATTTTATAAATTTAGCCGTTTAGGCAATTTTATATATTATTTAACTCAATGTTTCAAATTAGTATTCTAACGATGCCGTCGTTGAAGTCACTTCATCAATCCGTAACCGAATAAATATTTTTTTCAAAAAATCGAGGGGTGGCAAGTCACCCCAGTATAAATTTTTAATTCTTCATGAGACTGAAAATACCAAAGATTTTGATGCAACTAATTAGGTGCTCCACAAATTATGAATTACGCAATCGAACAGCAATGCTTGAAAGAATTAGCGAGGTGATATAACTGACCCATCCCTCACTTCTAGATTTAAAGATGGCTAGATGCCAAACATTTCTCCGCTCCCCAACTGTAAATGGACCAAAATTAATTTTGAAGCAAGATTACATGCGGCTACATAGAAGTTCTTTATTGATAAAGATTCCGTAAAATTTCAAATTCACCGCATATATCAAATTATAGATTCCAATTTTTATCAAGATTATTCTCAACAAGAGCATAAAATTTGATTTTTTTTATACATTACATCCGTTAGAATAAAAATTTTAAATTTAATTTTAACTTATGCAAACGTTTTATTTTGAAGTATAACTTTTTAAACGGATACTTTTGCATCATAATCTGCAATGTTTTAAGTTTCTGGAAGCAAAAGTTTTGTTGCAGTCTCGTCTACAAGCAACGCATATCAAAATAAAACATTTCTAAATTCATGTGCATTATACAATTTTTAAAAATATTAAAAGATTCACCTTATCAAAAGAATTTTCATATATGCTACAGGTATTCACTTATTAGCCATAAAGTTTAGGCATTATTAATGTATGAGAAAAGGCACAAAATAAAATGTGAAACATGGGATTTTGAGTCTATGGCAGTTTTAGGAGAACCCATAAATGTTTATGTCAAGACAACTGTAGACAGCATTGCGGAAAGTAAATTATCCCAACAGCTTGCTCTGATAAATCCATATAAACGTTATAATTAAACTGAAAACTTGATCACAGCTGAGTAAACACCAATCTATTTATAAACTATCATTTCAAAACTTATGATCCAATGCATTTCAATTGACTTATGGATAAATATGTTTACTCTTGTTTTCCTTCCTTGAGTTTACAATAGAATTATGCGAAATGCGACCAAAAAAAAAATGGTTGGTGTAAATTTAAAATTTCTGATTACATAATAGAGCTATTAATATAATTAATATACATATTTTGGTCACAAATTGAATACCAGCAGTCCCGTTTGAATTTAACACCCCCAAAGCAAAACGAAACTCATTTTAAAACATGATTACACAACATTATCAAATGAAGTTTTAGAAGCAACAGAAAAACGTTATCCTTGTTTTACTAAAAATACATATTATATCCGCTATGGGTGAAAATTGCCGAAAACTCCGGTGAAAAGTATTTTAAAGCATATTTTGCGTAGAACCCAAAACTGTGTTACATTGTACATATGCCTACCATAAGCCTTCGGGTTGGTCGTGTGGTCTGGGCTTTCTACATTGTACATATGCATATTAAATTTATATCCTGCTCCAATTTCCTTTTAACTTTATGCAAAAATACGCGTATTTAATTCCAAAATTATAGGAAAAAAACCTCCTCAACTGGAGTACACGTATCCCTGAGTGTACGCGAGGACCTTCAAATGGGCTATTTGTTAATTGGAATATGATTACACGTATCCCTGAGTGTACGCGAGGACCTTCAAATGGGCTATTTGTTAATTGGAATATGATTACACGTATCCCTGAGTGTACGCGAGGACCTTCAAATGGGCTATTTGTTAATTGGAATATGATACAAGTAAATCAAACAATTCGTTCCCGTGAGATACGTCTTCGTAGAAAGACAAACATTAGGTTCATAAAATTCTGTCTGTCTGTGTTAGTTACTAGAAAATGCTAAATGCAATTGGTCATCATTTTACAAAGTGCAGTAATGCAATTGTAAGGCTATAAAAGGTACATGAAATAATTTAAAGGGTACATAACCGAATTTGTTCACCAAGTTTCTCACCAACAGACAATTCTTAAATATATCTATTCAAAAGTAGCAGCTGATCATTTAAAGACGGTACACAGCTGAATTTGTTGATTTTAGTTCCTCACTAACACAAGCAATGTTTAAATATATCTATATGCAAAAGCAGCAGCTGATCATTTAAAGGGGTTACACGGTTAAATTTAGTTTCTCACCAACAGAAGAAATTCTTAAATATATTCAAAAGCAGCAGGGGATCAAAAGGAATGTTTCCAGAGCAAGAGTTTTGACACTTTTGCTGTTATTGTGAAAAATAATTATGCGGTTTTAACGAAGTTTGCTTTTCCTAACAATGTATACATAAGTGTAGCGTATATATGGTGCTCGGATAATGAATGTTGCATTAAATTTATATATCATCCGAACAATTTAATACAGCAATTGTAACAAAACAGCACACAATTAACCTTTTGCTTACGGATGGGTACAGTGTCAATCCCGAACGAAGAACCTCTCAAAAAGACAGGTATTTGACATACCTTATTCCAAACAGTTCAATCTCCCTTGCAGGCATTGGCGTCCATAGTCTCCAATGCCTGCAAAGAAGGATCGAACTGTTTGGGATAGGGTATGTCAAATACCTGTCTTTTTGAGAGGTTCTTCATTAGGGATTGACTCTATCCCACCCATAAGCAAAAGGTTAATTAAAATTTTACTTTAGATAACTTTCACCTTAAAAGGATACTATTTAAAAATCGTATACGTACATAGTTTTTTTTATTCAGAACGTATATATATTTTCATTCGAATTCCGAAATAAAATGAGAAGTTTAGTCTTACATTTTGCCAGCCAAAAATTTATATTGTAAAACCATTATGTTTTATAATATACTTTTGCAGACCCTTTAAAATGTATTTCGGATTAGCATTTCATATTAATTCACATGAACCCAGATGATATGCAAAAGTGCCAAATCTCAAAAGCATATTAAAGATACATCACTGCTACACAAAAATTAAATTCGAACTTTCTTTTTAGAAAATGGATTGCCTGAAGATTTTCACGCGAGTTGAAGTTAAGAACATTAGAAATATCTCACCACTGCTAAACTCATGATATATGAAAATCTAAAAGCAATGAGAACCAGCCTCGAGTAAGAACGTAAGAACGATTGTTGCAACAATAGTCATTATATACGGTTGGGTCATTTCGTTACCAACCTATCAGGAAGCGCAAAGTCCGAACGTCACGCTTTTAAATCCCCTGGCGTTAGAAAGTGGTTGATGAAAGATACGGAGATTTTAAATCTGGGATCCAAGCGTAACATTTTCGTTTCTCAATTTCGCAAAAGGCTACGACAACTCAGGAGGGTGTCATTCCCGGGCATGACTGACTTAATTATTTTTATCTAGCTCTGCGCATATGACGACATACGAATCAAGAACGCGCGCATCCTGTTCTCGGGCTCTCAGGTGGGACCAAATTGGTTCAACGACGTCACTAAGTTTCCTCTGGCGTCACTGGATCCTGTGTGCACAACACGATTTAAAATTTTTGCCCAAGTTGTTTACGCCTGGTGTTGCCACTTTAAAATTAACAAACTATTTTTAACTGTAATAATGGGTGTGTTCCGGCAACTCCTCGCAAAGTTGACTCTAGATCCTGTATGAATCTTAATTCCCATTACGTCAAGCTGACAACTTTCATTAGTTGCCGGGCTGAGTGGCCAACCTTATATTAAAAAAACCTTGACGACAACTAACTAATTTGTGAAATTACGAAACGAAAATATTTCATTTGAATCCCGGCCTAAATACCGGAAAACATCAGCAGAGTGTTTTCACATTATTTAAGAGATAAAATGTTTGTTTACTTGTCAGTACATTAAAATATATTTATTATAATTACCAGTGATGATATTAAATCTTATTAATCCAACTAATAGAGAAAGCAATGTTTATTTCTTTACCACATTTGCATTGATACTGAATAACCTTAATTTCGTATTAACTGATTAATTTGTTTTTAAGTACAGAAAAGCTCAATTTATATGACAAATATTTGCAAATCATTAATTGCTATTAATTTTTGTTTACATTTTCATTACTCATTCATTTCTATAAAGGCAATCTTGATATGGCAATATCTAAAATATACAACTTGCGAAAGAGCGAATTAAACTGTACTAATGAGGACAAACAATTCCATCTCTTAAAGCTGGGAGTTTACTACCACTGCTCTGAATTGAGCTGAGCTTCTTCTGATGAAATACATTATTGCTTAGTACCTTTGCACGTGTATGCGGTGTTGACTGGAGTTAAGCTGCTGGTATATTTCAGCGATACATAATTTCGAGCGGCTTGGGCTCCCTTAAGGAACTATGCTATTTTTTAAACCAGCTTGCTCTGTTAGCTCTTGTATATTATAAAATTTTACTTGATTTTACAGTTAATCGTAGCTCTTTACTCCTACACCTCTAACTTCATATTGGCAGACAATATTGGCATTTTTGTCGATTTGGAGTTATATTTTCCTTAATTTGACAACATATTGATCAATTTGGCGACATTTCAAAAAGTCGCCATCCAAGTGGGATGGTTGGACTGAGAAAGGCTACCGAAACAATATTACATTTCTATTACCGTTCAAAACACAATTAATTTCATTGATTTGGCGTCATTTTTATCAATTTTGCGACAATTCATCAGTTTCGCAACATTAAAAAAACGAGTCGATTTAGCAATATCCTCACCAAGCGTCACAGAGACAGACGGACGGAACTACTTATATTTTGGTTTGTTAGAAGATTATACTAGTGTATTAAAAGATATACCCGTACTATACTCAATATATGGATTTAAAAAATATTTCACCAAAACAAAATAGATGACAATATCAATAATTCTTATAATCTGTACACTCAAAGGCCGTAATGGATATAATCTAATTAAAAACACAATTGCGATAAAATTTATTTATATAATGTCTTTTTTATTTAAATGAAACAAGTTTTACTACTGTATTAACACATTAGGTATTAACTTTCAGTTTCCTAGTAAAATTATATTTTTTTCAAAAATAAACTCATTGGGTTTAATTCCGTTCTATAGCAACATGATATTTTTAAAAAATAACTTTGAGGAATATCGTTCATAAAATGCTATCATAATGGAAGGTTTAACAGTGATTTTTTCATTAATATCTCAATAACCCCTGGTTCTAGAAACTCGACACGTGGACTCAATTTTAAGTGGGGCTATGCCAAATCTACACAGAAAGTTTCATTCAATTCGGTGAAGCCGCTATCCCGTAATGATGAAACAAACACACACACACACACTTTACAGCACATGACTTTCCTTATATAATGCAATGAATTTACTACTTTCACAGTAAAAAAAATCTGATGTGGGGAGCACATGACTTTCCTTATATAATGCAATAAATTTACTAATTTTACAATAAAAAAAATTAGATTATTTTTATAGTAGTTATTTATATCCTTTCCAAGATATTGAATTTTCGTCAATGAGTCGTCCTTTTCCATGTCGTCTCAATCAATGAGTCGGCATTAATTTAGCGTCATTTTTATCCATTTGGCGAGATTTTCTTTAATTTAGCAGCATTTTAAAAAGTCGCCAAGTTGGCGGCATTCCACCAAATTCGTCCCCAAAATCTCGCCAAGCATTATGGAAGAAGAAATAAGTTATTCTTACAGCAGATAAATGACTATTGGCGTTCAAATACAAAAGTATTACTCAAAGTATCTTTATCATGAATGGAAGGAGCTAGCTCCACGAGAATGATGTCACCCAATTTATCACATGGTATTAGATATGAAAAGTGAACATGTTTCTCAATAGGAAATATTTTTTTTTTATTTTACATCACTTTTTGATAATTTTTTTGAAAAATGTTCAATATCTCGAAAACGGTTCATGCTAGCGTTCTAAAGTACATGTTAATCGTTTTCTAAGGAAAACTGCATAAGAAAGGTCTATTTGACTAACTTTATTAAAGGTTTTAATTTTTTGATGATTTTTTCAAAATTTCACTCAAAATTTAGGAGGGTTCTGAGCATTCGATTGCGTTTAAAAACAATAGGCTTTCAGTATTCACGGATTATAATTTTTGTACAAAATTTCGTTCAAAGCGATCCATTCGTTCGTCAGTTATCGTCTCCACAGACTCACTGACACACCCACACACCCACACACACCTACACACAGCCACACCCTCCACACACACATACACACACACGCGCGTACACGCACACACACACACACACACACACACACACACACACACACACACACACACGCACACACACACTCAGAGAGAGAGAGAGAGAGAGAGAGAAATCACCTCAGAAACGTCTGATTCGTGTTCAGAGATGCTTGAAACGTGCTCTCCCGTCGAAAACTCGAATTCGAATTTTCGACTCCGTCACAATAACTTTCCTTATATATGTATATAACGAAAGTAATAATAATATTCTCATAACTTATTGAATGCCTTTAAGTGGTTATTTTTAAGTGCATAACTTTAAGTTAAGATATGTGCATTAGTTTACAATATTAAATGCTGAAATTCTTGTTTAAAAATAATATTTTAGATTTCATGTTGGTAAAACAAATATTTTATGGTGCTAAATATTTAATATTTATCATTATTAGAGTATTTAAAAGAGGTTCTAATATACTACAGTTCTGCAGATTTATATCTAAATTAAATTAAACGTAGTTATTATCAGCTTTTGCTGATGCGTTCGAATTTTAAAAATTTAAAAATCTGCCTATTGATTCATATAGCTTACCTGACTATTTTGATTGATATAGTGCATACTGTGTAGTGATGTTTATTACAATTGCACTGTTGTTTATGTTGTTTCGGGTGTAGTAATATAATATAATTACATTTATTGAGAAATTTCCAATACAAATCACTGCGTTTTTATGCAAGATATTCGCAGTAAACACAATTTTTATACTCTATGCCATAATTTGAGTTAACAATGACAGGTAAAAAATCCATGCTTGCCAATCGAAGCACAGACTCTGCCTCCCAGACGGTTAGTACCGTTCGTGTGCCTTCGGTGACCCCCCCCCCCCTTGACTCTTCCCACAGTCTGCGAGGTCTGCTTCTGCACATTGTAATGCTAATAAAACAAATTTGTTATTATCGTGAGTACTATTCCTGATTTTTCTGGTGCTCCCAAAAAATGTTTGGAAGATTTTTTAGACAAATATTGATTAATTGCGGACCATGCAGATTGGTCAATATCAGATAGAATTTTTGTGTTAAATTTGAAAATTAAAGGCCCAGCTGCAAAACTAATAAAAGGATTTCAAAAACTTAAGAACAGTACAAGTTTCAGTGAAATTGTCAATGTCCTCAAAGAAAATTTCCAGAAGAAGTAAGATGTTGTTAATCGTGAAGCTTGTCTAGCCAACTTTAAGCAGAAATCTAGGGAATCTGCTAGGCAATTTGCTAACCGAATTGAGTCGGAATTTTTTCTTGCCGTTCCTGATGAACTTTGTGGCAATGGAGATAATTCTCTAAAGACTGCTATTTAAAAAAATTCTTTTCTACGTGGGTTACATTTAAATATTAGGAAGGATGTGCTGAGCCATAATCCACAAATTTTTGAAGATGTCAAGAAACTTGCCATCCTGTAAGAAGAGTTTCAGAAAGAAAATGCTTATGTATTTAACGAGGATGTCACTATGGTAGTGACTAGAAAAGATCAAGATGAGGAGGTGGAAACTCTGATAAATAAATTTGAATAAAAGAAGAAGGAATTGGATTCTTTCAAGGAAAGACTTGAGAAAACAGATGAAAGGCGAAGAAGAATCAATAGAAAAATAAAAAAATAGATTGAAGTCCAGAAAACTTAGAAGAAAGTTTTGATAGACCATCAACAAGTAATTACAGAACAGAATATCTGGAAGAAAGCTTTGATGTAGTAACTCCAAAGAAGAAATTTAATACTCCAACACCTTATTGGAGTCTCGGAAATAGAAGTTTGACATTTCAAAGAATAGGAATTTCAGCTACCCCTAGAAGAATAGAATGGAAGAAGAAGAATTTTCGAAGAAGCTCCCGCTTTGGTTATAGAACTCAGAGAGCATCCCAGTCATTTAGAAAATCCTTTATAACTTTAACTAGAGATAATTTCAATACTGGAAGAAACTTTTCAAGAAATTCTTATAATAAATACAAAAGCCCTAAAAGAAATAATTTCACTCGATGAGGTAGAATACAATTTAGGGATCAATCTCTCTAAGAAGACTCCCTTATGAAATGAACTCTATGGTGGACAGTGAATCTCCTAATCCAAATATTTTTCCAATTATTACTGCTTTTGTACAAAGCGTTTACATGAATCTGTTGATTGACACAGGTAGCTCTGCTAACACAATTTATGAATAATCACGTGTAAATATTAGTAATCAATTTTATCAATGTTATCAGAAATCTACTATTTTACGTGGTGTCAATAGACAAGATATTATAGTAAATTGGAAAGTGACAATTTCTATTACTATTGGAAATGATTAAAGTAAATTACACTGTTCGATCCTGCACCAAGGAGATATGGAATGATTTTGACTACAGATACAATCATTATCGTTGATTACAGACACAACTAACAGACTTACATAATATCAACTTACAGACACAACATAATATCAATTTGATATAACTTACTGTAATCGTTAATATATACATAAAAGATTACAACATAATAAGACGTCAGGTGGCAATTCCTATCAATAACTTTTTGGATACGTTTCTGCATATAATCTGAAACTGCAGGTCCGTATCCTTCTGAAGCAATTCCCATGCTACAGAAACGGATCTTCGCAGTAACTCTCACTTACGTTTTATAGATTAGCTTACCGTCTAGTATAGCTGTAGTCATTGTTATGCTTTCTAAATACTATTAAAGTCGAAAATAATTTCAAAAACTATATTATTAATTCTTTTTTCAATGAGATAACCTGAATCTATGGTGCAATTACCTACACAACGTCGTAAGTATACAAATTTAGTATTTGCCTACATATTTTTCAGTGACATTCCCCACATTGCAGAAACATGCATTTAATTTAATTCGTAATTTTAGCATTTATTGTTGTTGATTTCAACTGTACAAAAACAACCCAATAAATTTAACAAACAAAAATCAGTATTAAATGAACAACCAACCAACAAAACAAAACAAAAACAAAATTAACAAATTTCAATATTAATTCTTTTTTACATAAAACTTGCATAATATTAAAAATGCAGTTATACAAAGAAATACCAACATAGTACAACATACAACAAGGATCTAAGCAAAATCGAATTTTTCAAAAAATTTTAAGGTTTTCATTGCATTTTAAATTATTAACACATATGCTATAATAATGTCTGACCACTCATTGCACAAATGCTAAGAATTCAAACTTTACATTGTTTTGGAATTTTGAAAAAACAAATTCCGCGTATTTTCATCGGTCTTTGATGAGTGGTCCCGAAAAAACTTCAAAATAATGCAGTTTTGAATATAGGTTTATATTTCAAAAGGTAGGAAGTACTTAATGGAAAAATGTACTAAAAGGAAGGAAGTACTGAGAGGAAGGAAGTGCTGAAATGAAAAAAGAATTTAAAATTTGACATACCAAGGTTTCCGACAGTGCTGAACCAATTGCCATCAAAATTTACCCACGTTTCTATTCATATCTATTTTATATAACTTTTATAATTAATAATTAATATTAAAAATTTGTTTGGAGATAAAAAAAAAATGGTATACATTTTATTTTGGTTATTTAGTATCATAATATAAAGTAGAAACGTGGTACAGTTGGTGGGACAGTTATTTCAAAATATATGAAAAAAAATTAGTTGCAGCAAGCATTTAACATTAGAAACGTGAAATTTCAAGCAGGCCAACGGCTTGAGTAAAATATATAAATTTTATATGAATTTGGGATGTTTTAAACAGGAGAACCAGAATTCCTTATAAAGGTGAATGTTAACCAGTGAAAAAATGAGTTGTAGTAAAGTTCAATATGAACACACATGCAAATTAATTCATATAACTCATTAATTACTCATTTTTTTTAGAACACATTGTAACACTAATGATATATTTCATTTTACTCTACGACCCAAGGAGGAGAAATAAAGAGCTGCGTTAAGGACCTAACACTGTTAACAAATGCCACGGATAGTAAAAAACCTACGAAACCGGTCGGTACTATTATTTTTGGGATGAATGCTGCTTCTAACGAAGTTATTATAATTTCACTACTTAGTTTGAGCTACGCGTAATTTATACCATGCATATAGCGACCCAATGCTAACAAATATCTCGTTAAATCTTGTTTTAAATGCCATAGAAGGCTAAATTAATGTAAAATATTTCACCAAAATGGGATATACTTTATCATTTATTTCATAACAATTTAATAGAAACGGATATAATAATATCACTGCCTTATTCATTTATAATACGTTAAACTCTAAATTGCAATGCTGAGCACGTAGATATGAATTATCAAGTGCAGCGCCGCTAAAATTTAATTTAAGCCATACGGATACTGGTTACAACACCTGTGGCAGTCTAATATTAAACTGTGAATGCAAGCGAAACTGCCTAAATATTGATTTTTTAACATACTGGCTGCAACATTCTAGCAGTATGTCGTCATCTATATATTGCTTTTACTTTCCCTACAATACATGGTAATGTATAGGGAAAGTATTGGAATTATGTCAAAAATTTCAACTGGAGTTTTCGATAGGTATATACGTTTCAAACAAACTAGAACCCGGAAATACTATTTTTAGAGTGACGTCTGTGTGTGTGTCTGTCTGTCTGTGTGTGTGAGTCAGTGAGTCAGTGCAGTGTATGTATCCACTCTATCTTAAAGACTGATGTACCATAATTTGGTACAAAAGGGACATGTGGACTGCTATTCGGATGCTGATTAGATTTTGGTACAATTCAGGAAAAAAAACCTCCTTTCTTTTTGCGAAATGGCCCTCAAAAATCGTTCAAATCTACGATTAAATTACATATACTCAAATTTATTAAGTAATAGATTTTTTATACGTAGTTTTTGATGACAAAGAAAATAGGACCAACCCCATAACTCTCTTGAATAACCATTATCACTATGTTTATATATTTTTTCTTTTCTGTCACGTTGCCAAATCGTCAGGTAAAAACAAAAATTGAATTGAAACTGCAAATTCTGTGCAATTTCGAATAATTACCTATGATATTAATCACATATATAATTGTTGAAATAATTATTCATGTTATAATATATATGTTAGTTATCCCTGTTATATTATCCTATCTGTTGGAAAAGTAATGTGCTGTCTGTAACATGGTTTTTTTTAATTTCTAAGGTTAGATCTTATTACTTTTCCTAGATACATAGTACTAGGCATTTTTAATATTAAATGTGAAGCACGAGATATTTTAATGTTTCAAAATATTAAAAAAATACTTGTAATGGAATTTAAATAAATAATTATACATTTCAAAATATTTCTGCACAATGCATTGAAATTCTTGAAGTTGTTGTAGAAATAGTGCAACAGTTACTAAGTCACTTATATTTTTCAATTTCTTTAAAAATTATCTATAGAACGAGTTTTGTCTACAGTAACTTTCAGCAAAATCGTTTATGTTGAAGACGAGCAATCGTTAGACATAGCAGACTGATCAAACTATACCAAAATCACCGCAAAAAATTAAAATCTTGATCACTGGATTCATTCATATCAATAAGCATTTAAATGTATAAGCTGCAAATTACATAAAACTTAGTTGTAATTTGAAAAACTTATCTTTGAACATCAGTAGATGGAAAATGTATATTCCCCAACAGTGTATGTGTGTGGGGGAGGGGACTTGCATGTGTGTGTGTGTGTGTGTGTCTCTGTGTGTGTTTAATGTATGTATCCACGCTAGCTCAAAACTATTATACGAAATTTCACAAAATTTGGTAGGTAAGTGACTTATAAGTTACCACTTATAGGTAAGTGACTTATAGGTTACCACTTATAGGTTACCACTTATAGGTAAGTCACTTATAGGTTACCAGTTATATGTAAGTCACCTATAAGTTCCCACTTATAGGTAAGTCACTTATAAGTACTGATTAGATTTGGTACGATTCAGGAAATAATAACCTGCCTTTTTTACAAAACAGTCCTGAAAAATCGTCAAAATTTGTAATATGAAATTAAATATATTTAATTATTTTGATCGAATGGCTGTTTTGTGCATAATTTTTGCAGCAAAAGAAATAAAGCAAACCCCATTAGTTTAGGATCAATTGTTCTCGATATATTTAAAAAATTCTTAGTAGTTTTGCAAGCTTTCGGTGTTTCATAATGCAATAAGTAGCTAAATGCGGAAAATATGATGTTGGCAGCAGATAACTCTCCCTACAGACTCAAATTCATTTAATCTTTCTTTCTTTCCTTTATATTTCATTAAATTGAGTTTATTTGCTAAAAATAATTATTTGCAGTTTTATATAAATTTTCGTTTTCATTCGGCGACAGTCGGTCAATAGCGGCGTTGCAAAAATACGAGAAAAATGAAATGTTTCAAAAACGGTTACTCCTAGAGTAATGGTGTTAGTTTTATTGTTTTCGTTGTCAAACTTTACGTATAAAACAAGCATTTAATTGATACATTTCAGAGGCCTCTTCAGGACTCTTAAAAGTGCCTTAAACAGAATGAATTCCCATGTTTCACGTTTTATTTTGCACCTCTTCTCCTATACATTGTAAGGAATTTTAGTTCGAGTGTTGGTAGTTATTGTGCAATAAGTAATTTTTGTAAACTATACAACAGCTTCCCCGATAATCTCGATGTTTTTTATTTATCGAAAATGGATTTTAAAAATCACTTGTTGTAAATATTTTATATTTTAATCTATTTATGCATTTGCAGGTGTTTTCGAAAATCGTTTGTTGTCGATAGTTTGTATTTTAATGTATTTTATTATATTTTAATCCGTATATTTTGTAATGTATTTTTATCTTGCAAACTGTTAGAGACTTTGTCCTGTAGTTTGCATTCTTTTAAAATAAATAAAAAAAAAATAAATAAATAATACCTAAAAATTTTATGGCTAACAAGTGAATGCCTGTAGCATATATAATAATTTTTTTCAATAAGGAGAATCTGATAATAATATTTTAAAAAACAGTATAATGGTCATTAATTTATTAAAATTTTGTTTTGATACAGGCTGCATGCGCGCATGATTGCAACAAAACGATTCCTTCCAGGAACAAAAATATTGCTGATTATGGTGCAAAAATATCCATTCAAGTAGTTAGTTCAAAGTTAAAATATTTCCAGAAATTAAGTTTTTTAAATGAAATTCAAAATTTAATTAAATTTTTAGCTTTTAATAATTTAATTTTTTTATTTTAATTATGCAAATGTTATGTTAAACTATAACTTCTTGAATTAATACTTTTGCATCATAATCAGCAATATTTTTGTTTCTGGAAGCAATCGTTTTGTTGCAATCATGCGTGCAAGCAACCTTTAACAAAACAAAATTTTAATAAATTCATGAACATTATGTAATTTTTAAAAATAATTTATCAGATTCAGCTTATTGAAAAAATTATCATATATGCTACAGGTATTTACGCATTAGCCATAAAATGTTGAATTATTTTGAAATATAGGAGAAGAGATACAAAATTAAACTTGAAACATGGGGATTCACTCTGTTTATGGTACTTTTAAGAGTCCTAAGGTCCCTTAAGCATATGTAATGTTTTACTTTAGATTTTGACGATTTTTGAGAGTCCTTCCCTTACAACAAGTAGATTATTTTTTTTAAATGTACCAAAATCTAATCAGCACCAAGGGAATTCACAAGTGACTTATCTACCAAATTTTGTACAATTTCGTCGAATGCATTTGATCTAGATATACATACATTGCTAAGACACACATACAGACAGACACACACACAAACAGACACACACACAAACAGACACACACACAGACGTCACTCTAAAAATAGTATTTTTGTGTCCTAGAGGTTTCGAAACGTGTAGATCAGTCGAAAGTTCAAGATCCAATTTTCGTCACGATTCCTATACTTTCCCTATATATTACCATATATTGTAAGGAAAGTAAAAAAAATGTTAAAACTGTATATATAATTGAAGATAATTTCAACTGTGTAGGGGTTAACAATTTATATTCTCGACTTCTTATTTTTCAAGCCGTGTCCCTGGGGAAAGAAGAGTCTAAATTTAAATAACAGTCGCGCAGATTACGATCGGCAGGTGGAGCTGGCAACCAGGTTATAAAAATGTGAGGTGCGAAGCACGAGAGAGGGAGGTGGTGGGAGATGATTCAAGTTGGTCATGGAGTGTGGCGTGTGTGAATGCAAATGATCGTAGGATCCTGTACATTTTGATTTATTATTTGTAAATTACGTTAATGGAGTTTATTTTATGATTTTTACAGTCTAAGAATAAACTTGTTTTTGTCACAAGATGCCTGCTTGCATATTTCAACACCTTTACAAGTGTACGTGTCATTTTGTGCAATAAACTCAATTTAACGGATTATGAAAGAAGTGAAGAAAAAATGAATTTGAGTCTGTAGAGACAGTCATGTGCTGCTCGCAGCAGATTATTGTGCTTGTCAGCCCTTCAAACTATATTGTGAAAAACTTCTCGAAATCAATACTTAGATACAAGAATAAATACTCATTAAGAACAGAAAAAGTTTTTCCGACACTAAGATGTGCAAGAAAAAGTATCAAGAGAGATACATGAGCAGACAAAAAAGAGCATTAAAAGATTCCCCTTCCCCCCATCCCTGATCGTTTGGAAGTGTTTTTTGTGTTCATCGAAACGTTTGGTTGTACATAGATCACTTTGCAATATAAATGTTCCGTTACTTTGTCGTTATGGTGACGATGTTTGATTGATTGTGGTGTATACTTCAAAAATACAGGATTCATAAGAAAACCCTTAAGCATCCAAATAACACTGTAAGGAAAATTTCTTCAATATATACATTCAGTATATCTATAGTAAAGTGACCATGTCGTCAAATGAAAGGATTTCAGCGCCCCTATCAGAGAATTTAAAAAACTGATGTGGGCACCACATGACTTTCTCTTCATAATGTAATGAATTTATTTCTTATGTATTTCATTATAATTTTATGAAAAAAATTTGATATGAGCAACACATGACTTTCCCTGCAGACTCATATTCACTTTCTCTTTATTTCTTTAATTCATTATATATTGAGTTTAATGGCACAAAATAACACCCATAATTATTTTAAATGACACTGAATTTGCACTTTTAATTCAATTTTCTTTCTTATTTAGTAACTGGTCATATTTCCAAAGATGGCGTAGCGAAAATGCGAGGAAACAAAAATATCTCGAGAACGGCTAGTCCTAGTGTAATGGGATTGGTATTATTCTTTTCATCGTTAACAATTAAGTAAAAAGCAAGCATTTCATTAATATAGTTGAGCATACGTAGTTTTTTATTTTTTAGTTAAGCATACGCAGTTTTACCGACTTTTGAGGGCCATTTTGCAAAAAAGGCAGGTTATCTTTTTCGAATCGTACCAAAATCTAATCAGCACCAGGGTCACCACAAGTGACTTATCTATCCCGGCTGTCCATACAGTTACCTTACACCTTTCTGGTAGGTCGGACGGTCTGGGTCTCAACAACAACAAGTGACTTATCTATCAAATTTTGTAGCATTTCATGTATTAGCTTTTCAGCTAGAGTGGAATACAGTCAATTTTTGCAGGCCATTTCGCAAAAAAAGGTGGGTTCTTTTATTCAATTCGCACCAAAAACTAATCATCACCAGAACCACACGCAAATGATTTATTTTACCACGACATTTTATGAAATTTGGTCCATTAGTTTTTGAGTTAGAGTGGATACATACATTGCATAGACAGACATCCGTATACACAGACAGACACACACAGACGTCACACTATAAATAGTATTTTCGTATTCTACAGGTCCCAAAACGTGCAGATCCGTCGAAAATTCGAGTTGCGATTTTCGGCTTAATTCCAATACTTTCCCTATACATTAACATGTATTGGAAGGAAAGTAAAAATGATGTATAACATCTGAGGTGCAATGTTTTTAATGTGGAATTGAACACTTGGGGCTTTTCAGGGGGATACATACAGATAGACATCACACACATACATCATAAACGATCGAGTTCATGGATGCTTGAAACGTGCTCTTCCATCGAAAACTCGAATTCGATATTTTAACCCCGTCGCAATACTTTTCCTATGTATTGTATACAAAGTTGTAGAGGATTGTCTGAGGAGTGGGAATCGGACAATAAAACTGCTACAGAAGGCATTTGTTTGACAAAATATAGCTATTGGCGAATTTCTCACGTATTCAGGAATGCTTAAGTCAACAACACTTACATGTACGGTGTGTCGCGAACTTGTAAGGGTTCACAACTCTATTCTCTACTTCTTAATTTTTAAGCAGTGTCTTCCCCCGGGGAAAGAAGAGCCTAAAGTTAAATAACAGCCGCGCAGATTGCGGACGATAGAGGGGGTTGGCAACCAGGTTATAAAAAGACGAAGTGCGAAGCACGAGAGAAAAGATTCGGATGGGTTTAAGATGATACGAGTTGGCACGACGTAGAATGGGGCGTATGTAGATGTAGACGATGGTAGAAAAGGTGGCCCATGTACATGCTGATTTTTTATGTGTAAATTACGTAAAGAGTTTATTTTATGATTTCTACAGTTTAAGAATAAAATTGTTGTTTTTATCAAAAGAAGCCTGCGTGTTCATTCCGACGCCTTCATAAACTTGCTCGACTTTTATTCAGAAGGAAAATTAACTTATGGCGTAAGAGAACCAGTACCAGAAATTGGCAACGCCTCATCATGCCACGAAACGTGAGAACAGGCAACTTTTTTAAAAATCTGAAGATTGAATGTTGTTAGCACGACGAGTCATGTAATGGAAGCTTTGATGCAGTATAAAAATAGATTTTCAAAAGATGTGTCCGTCTTACTGTGTAAGTTCTTTGTATTGATTCGACTGAGAGGAATCTTCAACTCGACAAATTCAGATGGAAGGGTCGCTTTTATCAAAATAGGTGAAGTTTAACTTTAAATTATTAAATTCGCATTTTTTGTATGACATACAGCAATCGAATGTACAACCTGTTCAAATTGCTCTCCATCAGCAGCAATGCGCATTTGAATTCAAGAATATTACTAACTTTTTTGACAAATACTAATTGTCTTTCATATCCCAGTTTCATTCTGCTGTTGATTACTATTAATGCTTTACAACTTTGCAAATGATTGTTTTCTTCCATCTCGCTTTGTTGCCGAGTTCGAATATTCGTTCTCCGCTAAGGAGCATTACAATCCTTTTTATTCGATCGGGAAAAGTCACTTTCTAAAGATATATCAAACGTGCACATCCATAGACCTACTTCTTCGATCCAGACCGCCCGATCTACCCTAAGCTGTAAGGTATCTATTTGGACGGCCGGGAAATGTTACCCAATTTTGACCGGAACACAGCGGGTTGGCGTCCATAGTGATCGTACCCTCCTTCCTCTACCTCCAAACTCTCGGAAATACTTTCGGACGCACGCATTTAACGTATTTAACACGTATTACACGTGTAGACGGGGACAGTTTGGGCAGAGCCGGGAATCAAAATCGGGTCATCTTGGTGCAATCCCCGCGCGCTAACCACTGGACTGCCCAACCCTTACCCATAGATCTTTGTTTAGAAAGTTATTGAGGTTTGATTCAGTTACCGAGATGGACTTTCCTAGGAAACTTGCATTTGCTGTAGATTTACGCAGTGTCGCCAAAATAATTTCCGAGCTCCTATGCAACAAATGCACGGGCTCATATTTTTACAAATTATTTACATCTTTCCATGATATGTTTATGCAGACGGGGCCCCAAGCCTCCCGAACCGTTGTACAATGAATACTTTAACCCTTCCCCCGTCTATGGCCCTAGATTCGCATAAAAATGAAAAAGTTCATATAAAGTATTTGCGAATACAAGTCTATTGTATGAACACTCGATAAGAACATTGCCAAACTAATACTTTATAAGAAGAAATACTTCATAAGGACGTAAAAAGTTTTTCCGATACAAATAATGTCTGAGGAAAAAGAAAAATATATACAGATAAGTGCACGAAAAAATAATAAAATAATCCCCCTCCCTCGCCACATTACTTTGGAGTGTGTTTGTGTGTTTAGGAATCATTGAAACGTTCGATTGGAGTTCGGAAATATTTTTCGAATAAATATCAGTTCCTCTTAAAAATTCTGGAAATACATTTAATCATAAACATTAGAAAACACAAAAAGCATTTCTATACCGTGGCGTCAGTTTCGCAAATTTATGACTTCTAGTTGTATTTTAAGAGTTACTGCAAGCCTTCGTCATCATCATCAATCATCATCTCAAAGTTCTTGAAGAAAAAAAGAAAGAAACAGAACATCAACTACACACAAGTATTCAACAAAATCAAGAAAACCCCATTAAGGTAGACAAAATCTTTAAAACATTGTTTCAAAGGGTTAAAATGCGATTAACTTAAATCATTTTTTACAATTTGGAAAATTTCTGCTGCATGCAATCACCAAACATAACAGACAAATTTTAACAGTCTTTACAACGTTTTGACTCCAAAAGTAAATTTGCGTCACATATATTTAATTCCATATAGCATTTTAAATAGAAATACTTTTAAAGTAATTACAAAATTATTTGCGTAAATTGTAAATTCATAACTTTTGGCAAATTTTATAGCTGGATTTTATGAAAGTCCTCCCGAATCGATCATCTTTGCTTTTTAGCGCAAACATGCTTCTAGTCCCAAAATTGAAACAAAATTAAAAAATTTGCCTCCAAAATAGTGCTACTTTCCATTTTTTTACACTATGCGGATCAAAACCGTATAAATTCTCAATGTTGAGATAGATTTGAACTCATCGCTGACTTGTTTAAAATAAATATATTTTGTTAAATTTTCGTAGAGTTTGAAGTATGGGTAAGTGCATTAACTTGCTGAAAAACCCAATTCGGACCTGTCAGCAAGCAACCAAACAAGATCAAATTGTCTCTAACAATCGCTAGTAGTCTTCGAACTTTTATTTTGCATTTAAAAGTAGCCATTAATATATATATATATATTTGAAATGTAATAATAAGAATTATGTAAAAATAAAAAAATAAAAATACAATTCAAGTAATATTAACATCACCATAGAAGCAAATTCACGGCCATAATGCCGATAAGAGAAAAGAACAGAACCTTCCCAAATTCGATGATTAATCAGAATTAAATTCCTCTTCAGGTCTGAGTATTTAACTCTAATTAACCCAAACAAATGCCTGTTTCAGATTAAGCAATAGTACATTACTATAAATGCTTAAACTCAGACTACAGGCATCAAAAAATGAAAATATATATATATATATACAGTTAAAATTATTTTTTTACCATATAAATTAGTTCAATCATAAATATACTACTAATCTATATTAATAAAATTGGAAATCTGTCTGTCTGTCTGTCCCGTCATCACGGCAGAACGGCTGAACCGAATTTGATGAAATTTTGTGGGTAGAATGGAAATAGTCCCACTTAAAATTTAGTCCTGTTTGGAGTTTCTACGATTAGTGGTTCTTGAGATATTAGTAAAAAACGAAATTTTCGTTTGTCTCATCATCACTGAAGAACTGCTGAACCGAATTTAATGAAATTTTGTGGATAGCTTTGAAATAGCCCCCTATAAATTTAACCCACGGTTCGAGTATCTAAGACCAGGGGTTGTTGAGATATTAATGAAAAACGAAACTTTTTCCTGGGAGTTTTACTCTCTAACTCCGTGGTTTATCCAAACAAAAAGCTTAAAAATCGTTTGAAACTGAATTAAAACTTTATCTCTGAGTTTGATGGGAGATTTTTTGCGCCAATTAGTCACTTTCTGAAAACATGAATTGTTTGAAACATGATTTAAATGGGAAATCTATCTCTATGGTTTATATTTCAGAAGCTTTAACTGAACAATGAAAAGTATAAAGAATTCAAAATGGTTATTTAATTTCGCAGTTTATGAGGAAGATTCTATATATATCATGTTGCTCAGAAACGCAATTAAATTAAATCTGCCTATTAATTTTAATTAATATTTTTCGATTTGAATAATAAATAAATGGATATAAAAATATATTTTAGAAAAAAAGATTTGATTTTTCTTATAGCATTTTTGACTGGATAATATCAATTACGGTCTTCAGGTTTAAACGTTATTATTATTGATATTTTCGGGGATTATTGATTCAGGGATTATTGATATTTTCAAGTTATTATGCAATTGTTTTATTACGACAAAAATTGTTTAAACTCATATATTGTAGGTTGTACGAGTAATCTTCTACAAATACACGGGTATATCTTCTAATCTACGAGAATATAAGTAGTACAGGTATATTGACATATGTTTTGATATATATTGGCATATATTGGAATAAATTACAACCTTCTGGTATAAAGAGTACGGGAATTAATGATATTTTCAATTTATTGCATCTTCTCTTTTATTTTGGCAAAGATTTTTGACACTCATATTGTAATACGGGTAATCTTCTACTAACACACTGGCATATTTTCTAATCTGCGACAATATAAGTAGTACGGGGTTGCATATAATGATTCAATGCCTTTTTGTTTTGTAAATTTGCTTACAAAAGGGGCCAGTATGTTTTATTCTTCAGATCTGCCCGTGAAGATAATATTGCATAGTGAGAACAGATATCCTTAAACTTCTCTTTAGGAGCAATAAATTTAATATTTTAACAGAATTTGCACATGAATGCGAATTATAAGTTTCCTTATATTATATACTCCGTACGAAGAACGGGTATGCTTCTAGTAAACTATATAAATACCCTGTATATCTAGCGAATAGTATTATAAAAACGTTTCAATTAACTAAACATTCTTAGATACGTCTTCTTTAATAGCATTCTCAATATCTAATATTTGTCTAACGTAATCATTATCTAATATTTTGTCATAGTATTATGAGAAGCCACTTCTTGTTAGACATTTATATCACAATTACATTCAGTTATTGAATCTACATTACCTAACTATACACTAGTTTTATTTCAAATATATTTTCTTACTTTTATTTCTTATTGGCAGCCATGGGTGTAAAAGCAAGGAGTTAAAATTTCATATTAAGAAAATACCAATATCGTTAGAGACAATCATTCAAGTAGCGCTGAGGGAAGATAAGTAGCTCTGCATTATATGCATTTCCATGGCGAAAGACCTAAAATATTTATCTAGACTGTCAATTTTGTAAAAATAAATTATTAACACAATGCAAAGTAGACTGATTTTTATCTTCAAGTGACACTGGTGGATGATTTGGCTTTCTCGCACATATATGTATGTAATCATGTATGTATGTATATAGGTATGCATGCATGCATGTATGTCCTCTTTATTACGAATCTAATAATTATTCTACAACATCGAGGTTTTTTTTAATGCAGTATTCGATTCGAAGAGTTGCAAGACATTTATAAATATCAGAAAAATTTAATCGATTTTTAAATGTTTTCGAAAAATCCCTAAAAAATGGGGAACATGGACTCCATCCTTTAAAACGTATTTCTTTCCTTAATTTTCAATATGCGATCATGATTTTTTTAACCTTAAACTAATGGTGTTTCAAAGACAGCTGAGGAGACAGAATTTAAAAAAAGTCAACAATTTTTTTCCACACTATTTTTAAAAGGCTGACAAATTCCAAAAATCTCGAGAACAGTTACGAAACCCTTAATGTAATT